>VWZY01006813.1:0-96704 GCA_013399075.1 Chloroceryle aenea
AAATTATGCAAAACCCCCACGTAACTGAAACATCCTGCTAATGTAACGTGACAGCCCTCACCGCTAGGAATCCCAGATCCCTTCCTCAGCGGGGAACCTGGCGCACCCATGGTTTTCCCCTTCCGAAGCTGGGGAGACCTGAAAGGTCTTTTGCAGCCTAAACGATTCAGTGACTGTGATTTTGCCTACAAGGAGGAGGCTCAGGTGCGATCGGTGTGGGATTTAGGGGTACGGTGTTTACAGTGCATTTTTGCAAGATGTCTCACTTTGCATCAGCTTGCACTTGAATCGATTTCTCTCATGCAATTGCCACCAGCGTGAACGAAAACGTCACAAATATGTATGTTTGCTGGGATTTCAGCTATGTCCAGACCACAGCCAGAATTCTCTCCTTCTAGTTTGGAGTTTGATCAAGTATTTAAGATACAGGGACACTCCACACCCAACTCCTTGCCCTCTTGGGTGAAAACTACTAGGTTCTGGCTTATATTAACTTCTTTATGTTCATGGATAACTCCCCTTATAATTACTCCTTGCTTAGAGTAGAAATTGTTCTTCATGTAAGGATTTTCTTGAGACTTAGTAAATCCAGAATTCTGAAACCTTATGAGTGTGTACAATGATGTGAATAAGTTGTTTGGTTTTTTTTGATTGTTTGTTTTTGTTTAGTTTTGTTTGGGGGTTTGTTTATTTGTTTGTTTCTAGGAAAGGTGAATAACTCAGCAAATTCCATTAGCATGCCTTCTTTTTTTGGGTGTGCTTGCTTGCTTCATTTTTATTTTCCATGTTTGAACACTTTATGGTATATATTAGCTAACAAGAGCGATAGATGAAACAAGTGACATTTTGAATGGTTACAAAAGAATTCTCCTTGAAAGTAATTTTGGAAGCAAAAAGCATTAGAGCTAGCATTGGAAAACTCTTCTGATTAGAATGTCATCTAATCAGGGAACAGAAAACTCTCATCTGATATGCATGATCAATCAATATTAACCAATACACTTCAACAAAAAATGTTGAACGCTGTTGTAAATTTCTCTTGAACAAACTATAAATCAAGAATATATGTTTAAATTACATGAAAAATTCTAGTAGTGAATTACATTGAATTAAAAAACTTTTGTATATTTTGCCAGCAATTCACAAAACAAGAGCTAAAGTCATGTAGTTTTTGTGAAAAATAAGCCTAATTCTAAATTTTTGTAAGTAGTTTTGCATTGCAATTGGCATTTGTTGTAACATATTATCCATTTTTTCGATAAGTAATTTTGATTCAATGCGATTCAAGCTAAAAGACCTGTGCTGTGTGCATGGCAATGTTGCAGAGCTCAGATAACTAACTGCCTCATTGAATGCATATTGCATGACTATTAATATAACAATATATACTGATGGTCAGGTGTGTCTAGAAATTGTCACCTTCTCATATAGACAGGAAAAAAGATAAAAATATCATACAGCATTCACTGAAGTTGGGAGAGCCGTGAAAATGGCTATAACATTGACAACCTTTCAGAACGTTATGAGAAGTACTTCTGGTGCCAAAAATTGTGCTTGTGGATCACAGCCTTGTCCCTAGTTACCTTGTAGCATCCTCAACACCTTGTGTTAGTGTCCCATACAGTACATACACAGGAGCTGTTGCCTCAAGATGGAGTCCAAGGAGTGTCTCTGCTGTGAGAAGATGAAGATAGACAATGGCAAATACTAACAAATAGTACACATATATAAAGATTGTTCCTCCTTTGGACTTGAGCATTCTGGAAGGCTCTTCCTTTCTGGAGATAAAGTATTGAGTCTCCCTTGTTCATGAAAGGCACATTCAAGCTTCTAAACAGCAGGATGCTCTGTGTAGCTTACTCCCAAGCTCTTCTTGCATACTGAGTATTGAATACTTCATGACTAACTGAGGCCTCAGATCACATCTTTTCTGTTTTCAAATGAGAGCTGAAGCACATGAAGAGAGCCTTAAGTGCTGCCTTTCCTTATCCCATTCCAACAAGTATTTGATTTTTCTGTACAGTGCAGAGCTTGCCCAGAGCAGAGTTAATCCAAATCCAGCCTGGGAGACAGTCCAAATTGCCTGTGGTTAGGGCAGCCCCAGGGCTGTTGAGCAATGCAATGAGTTAATCCCTTCTGGTAGAGGTTAGTGATGGCAACAACCCAGCAGAATCTCTGCACTGGTGCTGGTAGAAAAAGCACCCTGGGGAACCTCCACTGTGGCTGTGTGTAAAAGGAAAGGGTCTTACGAAAAACTGAGTTTTGGAAGCAACATTTCTATGTTTTGTGTGGATCTAGCGCTCTGCTTTCTGGAAAATAAAAGTGGTGGTTTCCTGGTTTTTTTTTTTGTTTTTTTTTTTTTTTTGTTCAAATGCAGGGGTAACTCAATGGAAAGATGACCTTGATCTTACAACTGAAAACAAAAGGAAGAAAAAAGGGTTTGATGACTAGGAGTACCATTTATACCTGGGTCACTCCTACTCAGGGCAGATGTTCCCAGACCTCAGGCAGGATGAGAAAAGTGCATGAAGAGCAGCCTAAACTCTTCTTAGAACCACTGAATAGGTGAAAAGGTTTAACAGAGGGAGCCAGTCTGAGTACTTTAAGTTCCTTATGCAGTCAAGGTGTCCTAGTTTTATTCTCACAAAAAAAGTCTACTCAGAGAAGACTTGTCCTCCTCCACTCCACTTCGGCTGAACTAAATTGCTTTAGGGTATATTGATGCTGTGTTCATGATAGCTCTGCTGCAGGTATGGGTGCTTGCCATTAATAAATAAGCTAGTAAATACATGATGTTCTAAGGTTCCCTTAGCTAAATGAAACAAACTTTTCAGAGAAAAAACTTATCCAAAGTTTTTTATCTTTATGATTATAAATCAGAACCTATTTAAAAGTGTTCTGAAAACAGAAATAATAATTTAAATGTGGTTTTGAGATACCATATCAAATGTTTTTCCTACACAAGTGCTTTACTGGGCATAGAAATAGTGATGGGACAGGGCCTTAATATTTTACACAATAAAAATTCATATTCATGGAAAATTTGGCAGCCTGAGCAGTCCAAGGAGAAAAAATACCGAAGAAATTTTAGCTTATACTAAGAAAGAAATCGGGTATCCCTTCCTCTCTTGTGTGGGACCCTTGTATCAGGGTATCTCTTCTTCTGTGGGTTCCTCATATCGCTGGCTGGAGAAGGGAGACAGGGCAGCTCACTCACCAGGGCTCGGCACAGGGCGTCTGAAGAGAATTCACTCCAGATTGCTGCAACATGGTGGCTATCCCTGCTTGTCTGGCACAGGAAATCCTCATCACTGCTTCCAGGACTGGACCACGTTATCTCTGCTTTAAGGAAAAGACAGAGGGGACTGATCTGGGGTTATCTGAGTCATAACAGAACCCCATGGCTATTCTACACACCTGAGTTAGGACTTAAGTGCCCTGTGAGGTAAAGCATGAGGTAAATCCTCACCAGACAGGCTTCAGAGAATTTGGATATAACCAAAACTGCATGAATAATTTAAAATATAAATATAGAAGCTAAAATACAGCAGATAAAATGGAACCATGAGTATCTGGCTGGGACAATCTGTTTTTCTGTACACACACATGGCAAATGCAGAGTTTTTAAACATACATGTGGTTAAAATGAGTGTTTTCAATGTATTTTAATGAGATTTATACAAGAAGACATTTTTTGTTAAGACAACACAGGAAAGCTCAGTTGCTAGACACTGCCCCTCACTTAATGAAGATATTATGAGAGTTTCAATTCTGAAGTGAAATTCTACCAATTTTAAGAGTTCTTTTAAAAAAGAGGAAGGAAAATCCTAACAGCAAGTAGATATAAGCTCCTGAGACAAGGGCTTCAACACTGGCATTATTTTGTATTTGCAACTGTAAAAGGCATCAACAAGTGCAAAGGGTGTGCTGGTGTGCACATCATTTTCTCCTTGGCCTGCTTTATACCTACTAATTGAAGGAGCAGTGAAGATTTCAAGAGCCCAGCAGCATCCACCACAGCATCTGAGTGAACCCAGATATTGCTGCTTATTTTAGGCATGGCAGCTTTCCACACACGAGTCATCTCTGCAGTCATTCATGGTTCTTCTGTCATTAGACACCATCATCAGGATGGGAGGGTCTCCTGCATGACTGTTGGATTTGTACTGGACTTGTTAAACATACAGGTCCCCTGTGTGATTATCCAGATGAGCAATCAGGTGATTCATCTCCCATTTTAAGCATCTAGATACGGAACAGCATCCAGGCTATGGCTGATGTTTGCATTTATAGATGCTTGTAATGGGCTCACTCATTACTTCTTGTGCAGTGCCATTAAGTGGGTAGCATTATTACTGACACAAAGACACACTTGCCTTGAGGTGCCTATAGTCAAAAGCAGGCACCAAGATAGTGAGAGCTACAAATACTCAAAAAACATAGGAATGAGAGAATGAGGGCTACTACACTGAAAGATTATGAGATATGCTTGTTATGTTCACCTCTTGCTAGCGCCTTGTTTTTTCAGTCTATGCTGACACCTAACCTGCACGATCTTGCAAAAGAATCATGTTCTGAATTCATATAGCTTCTTGTGATAAGCTGTTGATGCGCTAGTGGTATTTTTAAGACACAGAGAAGACATGTCAGAGAAACAGGAGCCTGATTGTACTGCAGATAGAATATTCTAATCGGTGAGCAGCTTATCAGCACACTTCTGGGCAGCAAACACTTCACAAATCCCAGGGAACGCCAGCTGAAAATCCCCATCATTACTGACATAACTTTCTTGATCAGTGTCCTCAACAATATGAGCTATTGTTTATATCGAGAAGCACTGCTGAGGTTCAGTGGAAAGGTGTGCAGAGCTTTTTCCCCCAAACAAATGAAACGCTGGATTCATGGGTGAGAAGCAGACCTGCTGGCATTCACAGCTCTTATTCTATTCAATGGTCACAGCAAATGACACCCTTTCATTTTCTCTTCCTGCACTTCATAGTACAAAAGAAAAACTTAGACCCAAACCAGCCAGTTTTGATTTTGATTAAATCTTTCTTTCCCCTCTCCAGATGGCACATGCAAGGGCACGACATTAACCCAAAACAAAAATGAGCAACTAGAAGCAATTGTGCCATTATCTCAGTTCAGTGTCTTATGTGTTTATTTTCAGTGGATTTGTGAAGCAGCTGACAAGCAGAATCTTTTGCTTCATGTATCACTTACAGAGCTCCAGTGAGCAGGCACCATATGAAAAAGCCAGTGAAAAAAGCTACAGCAAGGCATGGCCACTTTTTTTTCTTCTTCTTTTTAGGCACAGATAAAGTCGATCAAAACCTCTATCAATGAGAGACTCATCAGAGACAAAATTAAGATAATTGCATCGTAACTACAAATTGTCATAAGAGACCTTTTATGACACAGTTTAGCTGAATTAGATACTATTGACCTCAGAGTGGTTTATCAAAGCAGGAGAAATAAATTAAGAGATACGAGTACTCTGAATACAAATGGTAAGCTGCGTTTTCCAACCTCTGATCAACTTTTTGGGATCAGGTGCGATGCTTCAATTTACAGTTACCAAAATTAAAAGTTCAGACTTTCAAGCTGCTGCATGAGCACAGCAGAGCCAGATGGTTCATAAAGTGAGATTACATGGCTTTGTCTACACCAAAAACAACTTTTGCTGGTAAATATTGACAGCATCCCTGTGTGGAGGTTTTGAGTCAGGTCTGTGCTAGCTGGGGGAAATGACCATGTGGTGCAGGACCCCACCAGCACACCCTTCCCCAGGCTGTTTCAGCTAGAAGGTAACCTTTCTAAGGTGTTTGCACACCAGAGAACACTGGGGTAAGAGGAGGTTGACTAAAGGGTTGAGCTGCTATTGAAACGCAAGTAATAGATAATAGTAAAAGATATTAACAATGAAAATTAACAAAGCATCAATCAATGTGAAAATCCAACTCACCTTGAGAACCAGTGCCTCAAACAGAGGCAAAACTGAGATCTCCTTCTCCACCTATAACTTCATTAAACCAGTGAGTTTTTCCACTGAATGTACTTGGCAAACACACCACAAACCCTTACCGAGTTCTCCGCTGCTTTCAAAAAGTGGCATCTCTTGGGACCTGGAATCTGCTGACACAGATGTTATAAAAGACTTTTGTAGGATTGACAGCAAATAAAATATTCTGCTGCTTATTGCAAGCCTTTTGATGGCATAATTATGGGTATCCTTGCTCCAGGCTTCCTGACTGATTCCCACCTGACAGACAGCCTCGCAGGTTTTATGCATTCAACAGATGCATTGGCACTCTCCCCCATAGTTCAGCATAAATTCAGGAGTGGAACAGGTATCAGGTGATTATTTTGAATCTGTTGTGCAGCATTTAACGTTCCCATCTTTTCTGTGTTGTAACAGGAAGTCTCATTCTTGCCTCTCAGCTTTCTGAAATAGAAGTAAAGGGCTGTATCACAAACATCAGCAATAAAAGGTGAGAATCATGGCTGAACCAGGGTGCTGTATGTGTACATTACTGTGAACATTTCAACATTATGTTTTTATTAAAGATAGCTTAAAAGGGAGTGGAGAGAAACTAGAAAACCAGAACTTTCTCTTCACAGGTGTTGAGCCCCTTAAACTTCCATTAATTTTCTGAAGGCCTCCATTTCTTTTAGGTTCAGTGTGCTCTGGGAACAAAAAGTACTTAAGAGAAACGTGCTGCTTTTTAAATGGCAGTGGGCGATGACAGACAATAACAATTTAAGGAAGGACAAGGAACACTTTTCTGTAAAAGGCAAAGGCACCTCTGAAGAAAACAGCACAACCTGATTTTTCTATGCTTAATTTAGCAGAACTCTCCAGAGCAGACCTATTAAAGAAATCTCCACCAAATCTCATTTCCATGGAGAAGTGTTATCACTTATGATCATGGACAGCATCTTCAGCTTTGACTTTAAGCACACTAAGCTACTTTCACCTTATCCTTTGTAACTTTAATTGTGTAGCAAAGTATACTTAGCCTCCTTGTATGGCTCTGTGATAGGAGTGAGCTTTCTACTGTGCATGTCTCTTCTTTTACCACATCTTCAGCTTTTCTTTATCTTTGTATTGCTATTGAGTCCCACTCTTATTTGTCATAACCTCTAGCCTGGACATGGCTAGATGTCCTCAGACATCTTTCTTGGTCCCACATGTCATGGAGTCCCAGGAACTGATCCTTTAGCATGGGTACAATTTAAAGTCGGCAGCTGAGAATGCAATGAAGAGTAGAGACTTTTTTTCTTCTGGTCTTGTTCCTAATACAACTCATACTTCTACATTTGTAGTTGCTTTCTCCTGGGTAATGGAAATGCTTGGTAACTGAGTCTATAGTCCTAAGGCCTAGTAGAAGGTTTCAAAAATAGTGCCGCCACGCCAATGTTACTTCTAAAGTAACTGGCATATAAAAGACAAAATATTGCAATTTTGCATCCTAGGAGCAGGGTAAATCCCCTTACATCACACTGAAATTTGTAGTATTACTGTAAGGGGAGTGGAAACATTCAGCTTAGTTTTGATCTTTCAGAAACCAATGAATAAGCTGAAGAACTGTCTGAATATGTGGCCTGGGGGTGAAAAGTAACATGTAATTCACTGTTCCCACTGTGCTGTGTGATACTTGATAATGTAGTTGACAACTCTCTTCCCATAAAAAAATATTATTTAGGAAAGATGTTGTCTAAACACAGTTCAGAAAGCACTGAACTCATGCCTTTCAGTGGCTGTGGAAGAGGGCTTTACCCATGTTATTCCACCTACCTTAGTTCAAACGAGGGCAATAACAATCCTTCACCTTCATCGCGATGGAACACATCACTCCACGAGAAAGAATAAATTTTTTGAGATTTCTTCTGTTATCCTTCATCTTCCACATTCTAATTTTTCTTCACCTTCCTAAGTGTTAGAGAAAGATTTCTGTTTCAGAAGGAAGGGAAATGCACAGGTACAGTAAGAAGATATTTAGGCGAATTAAAATGTTCCACTTGGCATAGTGCTATCATAATTTTTCATTTCCTATTCAGGACATAGAATAACAGTTCAGAGCTCTTGATGCTCAGGATTGAAAGCTGCCTCATTACAGTGATGCCTGTGCATTGCACTCCCTGTGAGAACTCTGCTTTCCCAGGGGTACTTGTCTGACTCTCAAAGATCCGAAATGAAACCCACATTTCTGCATTTTAAAGAATACTGCAATACCCGTGTGGAAAGAGCATTGCCATACAATAAGTAAAAGAGTAAAAGGTGGGCTGAAATGATAATATATCTGTTCCAAGGCTCCAATATTTATTTCAAGAGATGCAACACATCAAACACTTTATCCTATGTAAGCATGCTAGGCTCAGGAGGACAACTGAGCATTGCCTAAGTAGAATGCTGACTTTACAGTAAATGAAGGAAGGACCAAAACTGCAGAATAAAAGGTAGTCACAGAGGAATATGGTGCTTTACCAGGCTGTAGTAACCACCAATACGGCACTGAATTGTGGTCCAGTAGTTAGAGCAAGCAATAACAATTTTGCAGCTATCACTGCCTGATGCAATGTAATGACGACTGACCACAAGATGTCATTTGAGAAGTGATACTGCTCCTTAAGATCAGCAGCAGTGCATGAGGTTTTAGGGCATCCAATTCCACTTGTACAGCAGGGCTACAATGCACCATCTGGCAAGAAGCACCACTGTACGGGTTCTTAGAAACAGGCTCCCTTGCAGAGGCAGCACCCAGGTGCTGCAGTGAAAAAAACACAAAATTGATTAGATCATTGTGTTCATGGGATTCCTGAGCCTGGAAAGACTCCACTGCACAGGAACTCGTGACATCCCAGTGCTGCTGGATACTAGGCCCAGCAAGGGTTTGCCATGAATAAGGAGATCTCTTGGGTGCACAGTCGGAATTAAAAGGGAAAATGAATATCTGTGTGTACAACTTACGAAAAACATTTGCACTTCTCAAAACCTATAGAACAAGGAGGCAACAGAGGAAAAAGTGTAAATGAAGTCCATTTTGGAGGGAAGCAGCAATGGCCAGAACACAGTGGCTAGCCCTGAACTGTTTCCTCTAAAGCGGAAAGACCCGCTGAAGAGAAAAATCACAAATGTTCAATCCTGTTAAGTGAGCTCACAGTAGGAGTAATTTTTAAAATGAAAAGCATGCCCACTGTTCAGAGATACTAGAGAGAATGGCTGGGGAATCTACAAAAGGAGAGAGATGATGAAGAGAGACAGCAGGAAATCAAACTCCACTCAGAACAGCAACCTGCAAAGTTCCAGTGCAGTCCAGCCTGCAAAATAACAAATAAACTCACCCCAAGATGAATAAATCACTAAATGCACTGGTAGAAAAAGAATGAGCTGTACCTACAGGTAGCTCATGGTCCTTTTCAATGGTAACAGTTAGAAGTCTGGATGTGAATACAACCCTTCTTTTCTTTCTCTAATTCACATTATACATGCTTTTGCTATAGCAACACATGGAATAAGGAGTTTGGCATCTCAGAAAAGTAATTATATTTCAAACAATGTACATCACCAATAGATTCCTTTCATTTTCTTTTGACATATTAATCCTTTGCTGGAGAGGGTATCAATTATAGACCAGAATAACTGTAAGTCAGGTAGTCTCACATTACACTTAGACATAGTAAGTGAAACCAGAAACTAGCATAATCTCTACTTTAATCAGAAGGTGTCTGCTTAAGAAAATATTCTTGATTTGTAGGTGTTCTCACTTCCCACTTCCATTACTCAGGTGTAAAAGTTGCTCCACTGTTTAGCCAGGAGTATTAGCTTTCTGATAAGGAATCTTGCAATGAGTTATCTATATTTTACTTTTGAAACATCTGTGACATTCATGTTAGGAATATCAAGAATTGTTTCAGGCAGATAAAGTAAGCGATTTATTTCAGATTATTATTATTTTTTTTTTTCAATTTCATTGCCTTCACCAAGTTTAGAGGTAGTAGTACCCTTTCTCAAAGTTTGAGATGGTCTAAACTCATTAGAGGTAGGAACTTTGCCTGGTTAGGCATGGTACCTGGCTGTAAGGACTCAATTAGGAATTTAAAGCCACTGGTCAAACCAAGAAAGATGGGTTGATTTCATTAGTATTGACAGGCAGGTCACTGAGACGTTCACCACAGGAAGAGCTCATTTAGATAAGAAATCCTCACTGGTTGTTTACCAGGGGAAACTTAAATTCGTGTCCAAAAGAAAAAGGAAGGATTTCTTATTTTATTTTATTTTATTTCCCAATAATGAAGGCAGCTGTAGGATTTAATGAAAGCACATTTAGATTATAGGATGGTCAGCAGTTTCAGTGGGAAGATTTGTCCAAACCTACTTAGGCAGTTATTTTTCAGAAAGTACAGCACTGCCATGTCACTTCTGCTTCAAGTGCTATATATTTCAGTACTGGAGAGAACATCCGGATTGCGAGGCAGGTTTGTGCTTGCTATAGGTACTTGTGAATTCTTCCTGACCAAAAGGCTTGGACTGATTCAACAGTTGAAAACCACATTTAACTTACTGCCTCCAATTAACTTGTGCAAATTTCTTAGTAATCCTAAATCATTCACATGTTCAAAATAATGACTTGGAATCTTTATTTTGGGACATTTTCATTAATACCATTTCTTTTATGACAGTTAGAGAATTCTGGCAAGGAATAATTATATTGGGTAGACATTTTCTCAGTTCCCACAGGCGTGGTGCTTTTGGCTGATGTTCATCTGTAGATGTCCTCTTCTACAAATACACTGTAGGCAGCAAATGGAGGAAGTCTTCACAGTGTTTGAGGTGGTTACTAATGAGATACTTAGCAGCATATTAACCAGGATTCTGCAGAGCTGAGAGCAGTGGAATCAAGATTAAATTTCTCCTCTGAAATTTGTGTAATCCAGCAAAGCCACCGTGGCAGTGATTGTCCTTGTGGTCTTCAGTGTTCTGAAATTACAGATGTGCTGAATCTCCAAATTACTGGCATAGGTAACTGTGCACCCAAGGATATTCATGGTATTTGCACCCATTTAGTGTGTGATCAAGATTTTAAGATTGCTATAACAATTGAGTTGGTAAGTATATGCCCAGGCACAAAATATGGCTTTGGAAGTAGGCTGAACATGCAAATAAGCACTCCTGTTAATCCCTTACTTTGTTTAAAACACTGGAGATTGCTAGCTGTACCATTCACTTTAATAGATTGAGTAGTGCCCTCTACTCCTTTCTTCCTTTCTTTCCTCCTTCCTTTTATTCCTGCTTCTTTCCTTCCTTCTTGATAGGAATAACTTGTAGACAATAATTTTTTTTCGGAATGAGGTAAAAGCCCAATCAGGGAAGTAAGTGTGTGTGCATACCTGTATTTGTACATACAACAAGACATATAGATATACCATGTTCAAATATACACAATGAATCATTTAAAAAAGTCAAGAACTTAAAACTTAGGAAGTGCCAGAATCAAGTTTCCCTATGCATGTTTAATTGAATTCTGTTCTGGTTTTGCATTATGATGAGAGCGTGATTGTACAGCTACATGTCTTTTATCCACAGGTGCCTGGAATGGATTAGGATCACTTGCTGGGCAGCTTTTCAATAATCTGTTTTATCTTCATAGTTCAGCACGTGTCCCCATGTCTTGGGTACTGCACTCTATTTAAGCTGTGTTCTGGATACATAATTATTAATTTCAGCATTAGTTTTTGGTTGCAGTCACTGCTATTGTTTTCAAGTGACAATTGAATAGCCATGAATTCTGTTTTCCCTCTCTGAGATGAGGGGACATTGTTATCTTCATTTTTCAGGTGGAACAAAAAGACGCAGGAAGATTAAAGTCCAGAGGTTCCACTAATTTCAGACACCAAAGATCTCTGCTAATTACCCTTGTGGAAAGCTGATAGCATTAGCAATAGCCTTTATGAGGTCCAGTGCTGACAAAACCTTTCGCCAGCTACCGTCTCAGCTATTTGCTCTCAGAGGAGGCTCTGGAGCCCCAAGTGCCTCTCAAACTCTTTGAGGCAAATGTGGCATAAAAAGCCACAGACTTCCACAGCAAATGATCTATGGGCAGCCAGCAAACCTGCTCCCCATCCTTGCTTCCAGCTGAAGAAGGCTACCAAGAGTGAGCCAAGCAAGGACTCTATGGCCAGCCCTGGTCATCAGCCCCAGACAAGTGACAGCAACCTTAGGAAGAAACTGATGGGTGATGCTGAGGCACACCAGTGAGGACCATGCCCAGAAAGGACAGACTCTGAGGAATTTGATGTTATTCCTGTGCTAAGTGTGCTTGATCTTAGGAAGGCATGTAGCATGGGCAAACTTTGGTTGATTTGCACAGGAGTAGAAAATAAATAGTTAACCTTTCAAGGAGACAAGACCAGGGTATATATTTTTCCTCCAACTTGTTCTTAGAAAAAAAGTACAGTCTGGAGTTGGATATTCCCCTAAATATATAGCCTGCGGGAAAATCTGCCTAGAATACTTCAGCACAACAGGCTAAGTCTAGCAAATTGTTAGCAGATGAAGCAGGGAAATCCTGGATGACTTAGCTATTGAGTAGTTCTTGTAGTGGCCTTGCTGCTAATAAGAAGGCACAGACACGCATGTATGCACCCACACACAGACTACGTGCGCATACACAAGCACAATAATTAGCAGGATGCTGGATGCTCTCTCATTTGTTTTACTTGTTCTGTTCTGTAGAGTTTAATCTTGTAGACAGTTCACTTTAATCCTGAGTGGATGGAAATGGCAGGAGTTTGTGTAAAATTGGTGTAAGTTTTCAGCACTGAGAGCAGAACCCATCAGAAGGCAATGCTGAATAAATCCAGAGGAATACCATAGCATTAATTGTGCACCGTGCTGAGCATACCTACTGTGGCAGAAGGTGACTCCCACACCAGTGATGAATGGGATCCTGAATGAGCTAGGACCTTCTCATGTTTCACTAATGCAGAATTGCTTAAAGCTTCATGTTGTGGCCTAATTCAAATTAATTGAATCAAAATGGTAAACACAGATTCATACAAACAACTCAAGTACAAAGCAAAGGAGCCCACTGCAATCATTTCTCTTTTGGAAATGTGGTAACATCTTTAGAGGAAAAATCATGAAAGGAAAAAAATGGTACTAGGCTTTTTAAATAGGTGACCTGCAAGATGTTTTGTATATTAATTGTATCTTTATATATAATATAAGTGAAGGTAATGCATGTACCAATAAGGGCTCAAATTTACGAGTGTGAAACAATAATTTAGTCTTTCTGGAATACGTTGTCAGTGTCAGTCTCTTTGGTTTTACATATATGTAAAATTCATTGGAAACCATCTTAACTCTTTTCCTTCTTATTAAACAGTCTTCCAAAATCTATAATTCAGTGAGACATTAAGCAGTTGCCATTTTTTACTATACAATCCCTTTTCACAAGCCCCACTGTGAATTCAGCGGGGCATTCGGCACTAGCTGGCTTTTGTTATAAGTAATTCTTCATGAAAGAACTTGCACTTTCCTGCTAATGAAACAAACCAAGGAATAATAAAGTTGTTCAGTATTTTAAAACCTTAGTTTGGATTGCAGGTCTGAGATTTCAATTCAAAGAAATGTTGAGATGCTCTCAAGTCCACGTGTCTCTTGCTGCTAAGTGCCTGTATGCTTTTATCTCTTGCAGATAAATGTATACAAGTTATAGCAACGTTTAGACATCAGTAGGAGAGCATTACTAAATCCTAATAGAGGATTTCAAATATTCAGTGAGCTGTATGTATATTAGGGAATTATGAGTTAAAAAGGCAGACTAGATCCTTGGATCTGAAGACCATGATACAAGCTGCAAATGCAAGGTAGAAAGATCAGATCCTGATACAGCACTTCCCCTTATCTTCTTAGCATGAGTACTGCTTTTCATGAGCCTTTATTTTTGCAGAATAATAACAGATTTTGCACCTCACACAGTTTATTAACTGATAAACCTGTCAGTGACATTCTGGTCTCAGGTACTGGCCTCTTTGGATTTAGAGTGCACTGATGTCCTTGCAGCAACTTTATGGTCACCTGTGAGTTTTCACTGTGCCTGCCACCTTCTCCCTACATGAGCCTAGCTGGACTCAAGGAAGTGAGTTTTGTTCAGCAAAGCAGTTGGCATAACTCTTGAGATGACCAAAGCAGGATGGACACAAGTTGCTTGAGGGTGAAGCATCCTGGCTAGATGTGGAGGCATGGGGCTGCAGCACTTGGTGGGTGTTCTTGGTTCAGTGGGGATCATACTGTGGTGTCACCAGGACATCCCAGGCAAGTTCCTCTGGCTTCTGGAAAGCTCAGAATGAGGATGATAAGTCAAAGCTATTTTAAACTCTGGACTCTGACGTGTTTGTAAATCTTTCCTGTGCTTCTGAGGACATCTCTGTACTGTCACTGTATCCAAGGCGGGTCTCTCCATCCCCTTTGTTTTTTCTTTTTAGTTGCTTGCCTGAAGAACTGCATATTTACCCTCTGTTATGAGATAACATCCAGATCATTCTCAGATTATCATTAAGCAAAGGGGTACGGCATAGTTTTTGGAAAGCCACAGCCCTACCCCGGTTCCTTGTATTTTGTTGTTCACCTGCTTTCATCTTACTCCACAGAAGAACGGAAATAACTGGAGTTATCAGCATTGTGGGAGTAAAACATGATGTACATTAAGCCAGAGAAATTCTTTCAAATCTGATGAATTTCAGTTTAGCAGATAACTCAGAGCAGATAACTCAGAGCGCTTGCTTCCCATCTTAGGGAAGCAAAGTGCTCTGACTTTGGACTGTTAGTGGAGGAGAGCCTGTGCTTCACAATCAGTAATATTAGGGTGAGTTTGTACCACTGAAGTCAGAATGAGTTTCTTATCTACAGATGGTCAGGCCAGAGACTTTTGTTCTTCTACACTCATATCTGTCAACTTTTTTTGACTAAATGAATTTTTGCCAGAAAAATATCGCTGAAATCATTGTCAAGAACCAACTGCAAATATCTGCTTTTTACAGAAAAATACTCCATCTCCCTCCCTTCTGCACCCACAAATACAAGATATCTCATCTACTCTTCTTGTTGAGGGACATCACATCAGAGCTAGAAGCACAGTTTTGCAGGGGGTGGGAAGGACCAGTCAGCGAATTTACAGAAGCCATTGCATAGGGTTTGTTTTGCCCAGCACAACATTGTGCCAGAAGAAGGTTTCCAAGCTGTGCAAAAATATGCAACACATTAATGATCCTGATTTTTAATGAATTTTAAAATGAATTTGTGCTGGCACAATCAGTTTTGCTAACTGCTGAGCAATTGTGTTTGTGTTCACAATTAGCTGTGAAAGCGCAATGGCAGGCATGCACATCGAAGCTGGATTTAAACCAGTGTGTTCCAATTAAACATGTCACTGATAACTACAGAAGTGGAGACTTGCAACAACAGTATTGTCAGGAAAGATCAGACAGGTGTTTGAAGACATGATACAGAGGCAACTTCAGGGCTGAAATTCTGCACTCTGTGATGTCTGGATCTTTTCACTGCAAAAACCTGGACTGAGGGAGTGAATGGGAAGCAAAGAAAGAGGCCATGGACTTCTGACAGTGGAGGGTTACAAGGACTCTAAATATGCCAGGACAGTAAGGTCTTAGGGCCTCTGTTTTGCCCTTTAATCTCGAAAAATAGGGATTGTTCCCATTATGGAATAACATGTAGACAGAGTAACTGTCCCCATGTTCAATAATTGCAATTTACTTGGATAAGATTTCTTAAGAACCAAGTTATTAAGCGTATGGATTGCTCCAGCTGAGGACAAAGAAGAGCACTGTATTTTAGGAGATGTTCCTAAATGTTAGGGCATAGGAGGGTGGTATCCACTACCTCAAAGTACAACTGAGGATCACTGTGGCATTATTTGAATAATTTTTTTTTTTTTTNCTTTGGGACATTCAAGGATGAGGATTAGTTGCTATGTTTAGACTTCTTCAGGGAAGAAGACTAGATTCTTCTTAACCTTTGAAATTGCCCTGCTACATGGTGATTTCTGAGATAAAAAAAACCCATAGAGTAAATTGTTTATTTGTCAAAACTCACTTACTGATTTTTTTTTTTAGATCATTTGTCAGTTCTTGGATAAGATGTTAGCAACACATCCCACTGGTCTGCCTGCTGTGGTGTAGGCTAATGTACAATTGTCCATCAGGGGACCATCTGTCTGGTATCCTTCAGGACAGTACAGTGGCTCTGAATAACATTCAGCTGTGCTATTGTTGTTGTGTGTTGGAGCTTTCTGAATATGTGATGTGTGTTTCTGAACTTCCTGAATTCGTGGATATATGGGTCTTTCTCTGTGAACTGAAGGCATATCACAGAGATCCTTCTTTCTTTCATGCTCTTGGCCACAAGTATCTGTGCAAGGGGATAGATGAGGACCCTTGAGTCACTTCCAGAGTCAGTTCCAAAGTTTCTGCCATTGCAGAACAGGACTTGCAAAACCATTTGTGAATCCCTGCTGTTGAAAGCCAATATTGACTTTCCAAGGTCACTGAGTCTCTGAAGATCTTGTGGTAGGTCATTCCCATGAGAATGATCTTATTTTCTAGAATTTCTAGAAAGAATTTTCAACGTTTATTATAAATCTTGGGGAGAAAGTGGGGAGAGAGGTCTAGTGATGGAGGGAGAGTGAGGAGTCCTTCTGCCAGCATGAATGTCACAGGAGACTGGGAGATACGTGAGAGAGAGAAAACACTGGCCAAATATTTTCTTGTTTGTCTTTGTTTTCATCTGCATGTAGCCAGATGAAGACACAGAAAGCAGCTGGTTTATTATTTCCTCAAAGAAGTGTTTATTTCTTGTCAAGGAATATGGAGGCTGAGGCACAGTAAGACATACTCCACATGTGCCAGGAGCAGCAAGGAAACAGAGTTGGAGCAGCATCCACATCTAGTAAATATCTATCCTAGTCACTAGTGCTACAGGGACCAGAGGGTAAGTGTAGAGGCTGCCTGTAGGCTTGGTGCCGGGCAGGACACCCTCCGTCTGCTGCCTGTCCACAGCTGGTGCCTCAGCCAGCCCAGTTTGGCTCTACGGGTGCACAGACCTCCTAGGGCCAGGATAAGGCACCATGAACATGTGTTGTCCTTTATTATTCTTTGAAATAGGGATTATCAGTGCTGAAGCACAACTATTCTGGATAGCTTCACTATTCCCATTTTATTGCCTCTATGTGGAGGAGATTGCCCATCCTGACTCAGTTGCTGGACTGACTGCAGTTGTCTGAATTGATAATTTTGTCAAGGGCTAAAGGAATCTAAAGGGAGATTGATCAGGATGAGTCAAGTCATTGGGCTGATGATACAGACTGGATGGCATGGAAATGACACAGCAGCAGGAGAATGGAATGGAATGGAACAGAATATATTTTTAAGATTATAGCTGCTTTGCCATCATATTCCCTTGCCTCCTGATCTTAAGGCTGACTCTGCTGCTCTGGCAGAAAGAACAAGAAAGGTTAACTGTGGAATAACCACTTCTCATACAACCAGCACAGTTTCTGTACCAGAGAGACATAAACAGCAAAATGAGCAACTTTCAAGGAGAAGTGCTGGTGTGGATTCCTGGCAGGGTGGGGGGAATAAAGGGAGTTTAGTCCTCGTAGACTTTTGTCCACAGTTAAGTGTCTTTGGGGCACTTAGTCTGTGCAAAAAGAAAGACTTGACATGTAGAGTGGCTACTCAAGGCGTATTATTTAAATGTCAGTATTACATGACAGTGAAACAGTTAATTTGTTATTTAAAAAAAACACCCTGTTTTTAAGAGCATCCCCTGTCTGAGGGGTGTAGCTAAAGGGCCCTATTCTTATGAACATTATGAAAGCTTTGTGGAGACTTATTTATCAATGTATTGCACAACCCACAATGGTATTGCAATAGCCAGACTCCTGCAGCACTTTGAGGTCCTACCCAAGGAGTCTGCTGCAGGACAGATGGGAAGTGGCTGGGGGGAACCTGCCCATTCTTGCAAAATTTTCTGTGGTTAAAAAATTTTGCTGCTGAAGAAAAACAGACCATGTCAGAACTAAACCTATTCTACATGCGCAAAGCTATAGAAATCAGCTCTGTACTCACTTTGCATTGCTTGTCCTTCTCCTCCCCACCACTTCTTTGTTATTCAAAGTATGCTTATAGGAAACTTCAAGAGAAGCTGCCAACAACATTATCAACATCAAGAGAGACAGACAAACCAATGACACAGGATGTAAGTGAAAGTTTACCACTGAGAAAAGCTACACAGATGGTTTTATAGATTAAAAAACCTAGCATTTCTAAATCTCACAGTTGTTTAAAACAGGAACAGATAGAGGGGGAGAGGGGGAGAGAACAGGAGTAGCTTGCTTATTCAATCCTACTGGTTTGGTATTTCTGTAGGTCCCATCTGTACTTCACAAGAATGGGTTTGTGCTTTGGGTTGCACTCCCAGCTCATGCTTCTTGGTGTTTATAGACTATCCCAGATGTCAAATTCTTCTTTGCAAAGCAAGTTGATAGATTCTTTCAGCAAGAATTGTTCTGTTCTGGGACTGTGTTGAGGCATTTTGCATTTATAAAGTGATTTACAGGCCAGAGAAATCCTGTGAGGATTACTTTGCTGTTCCTAGGGCCGAGAAACACTTGGTCTCTCTGTTGGCCTGCCTGCCTTCTAACTAGAACAAGATCTTAGTTATAGCTGTTGTTCATTCATTTCCTCTTTGCCTAAAATTAAATCACTTATCCTAGTAGTTCCCAGATCATTTTCTCTTGTACTGAATCAAAAAGTGCTTTTTAGGTTGCTTTCCTCTGAAGGCTTCAGGAAGAGAACATTTGCTGAGAAATATTGGTAGTACTGTGTTTGAACAAAAGTTTTGGAAAAACAAACTGACTTTGGTCTTTCACAAGATTTCTGGTATTAGCAGCACTGAGATTTTGACAAGCAGAGAAAGATGATAAGAGGTATTCCTCAACAAACAGATAAAAATGGTAAGAGGGACTCCATGAGCCTTGTAGAATATTTGCCCAAAGTTGAAAGGATTCAGGAATTCTGACTTCTGAGCAATCTACCTCAAAAGAGCTCTCTCCTTCCTGATAAGTAAATTACATTAAATGGGTGCTAGTTCTGGGCACCCAGTCCACACCTCCTGACACCATCCCTCCCCCTGGCTCTCCTGCCAGGTGTTGCACCCATCACCACACACACCTAGTGTCCTCCTTACTGTTCCAATCAACAAGAAGGCAATAAAGAGATGTAGAAATATTTTTTTCTATCCCAATCCCCTGGCTGGTTTGGCTTGTGCTTTGGCTTTTCTGTTCCTACGACATTCATGAAAGTAACAATATTCCTGAGGAGTCTGGAGGTCTCAGAGAGTTACTGCAGGCACAAACTGTCCTTGGGACACCTGCAGCATCTTGCATTTTAAGTGGGGCTATTCCAGGCAGCCTTTCCTGGCACTGTTTTATAACCCAAACCAAAATAGTGCTGCATCTCTGTCAGTGTCTCTGTTTAAATGTTTGAGAGTGTTTGATACAAAAAACACTTCTAAGTGAACAAATGTTTTTTCCTTCTGAGAACTAGAATGAAATGAGCTTCTGAGAAGTAAATAGAAAAAAATGTATAGACAGACAAATGGGTGGATGATAAAATTAGTCCTTTATTCTGATCTGTTTCTAACATATTTCAAAATAGCAGCTTTGGAAGATGGAGCTCCTTTTACAGCCCTTTTCAGAAATAATAAGTGTAGTTTGCTAGAATTTTGGTCTTTCTATTTAATCACCACATTACATTTTAGCAAATGTTTGACTCCCATCATTAAGTAATTCACTCAAGGTAACAAGTGAAATAAAGCCAGAGGGATGTCGTAGTCTCACATGTAAGCCTTATTTTACAGTAAAGAACAGTGTGGGTAGGATTTCTCCAGTGGGTTTGTTTTTTTTTTTTTTTTTTTTTTGTATTTTCCTGCTTTGTTACATCTTGCAGGAAGCAGAGATTACAATATGTATCTGCTGATCAATATTAAACTAGTAGAGTAAAATGTCAAGGAAAAAAAAAAATTGAAAACATACTACATTTCAACACCAACAGAGAAAATCCCAGCATTGTTAAATGGCAGCAATAAAACTAGCAATTGTTATTTAGTTTTAAGTAATGAACCAAATAAAAAATACAGAACTTGCTACATTGCCTCCCAAATGGAGCTTATTAAACTGCTGCTGAATGTTTGTACAATCTTTAATTTAAACATTTTCTCTTCAGGTCTTAATAATAGGCATGGGTAGTTGCAATTTACTCCCTCTTCAAAGGCAAAAAAGAGAAGAGGAAAAAAAAATGCTTTAACAATTCACATGTGAACAGAAGAGGCTCATTCAGCCAGAGAAGGTTGCTAGGGTTGAAAGTCAGAGAATTTCACCCCATGATTTATCTTTCAGCCAGGTAAGGGCAGGATTAGCATGTGGGCTCTCCAAAAGTGCTCCCCCAGTGAGAAGAGCGAGCCATTCATCACTGTTTACTGGGCCTTTGTTCTGCTGCAAACCCTTGCAGAGAAGAAATATAAAGAGTAATTTGTGTTTCTCAAAAGGAGACCAACATGCAATATCATAGATGCTTCAAGGATTTTTTTTTATTATTATTTTATTTTTAATATACAAGCAACCAAGGAAAGTATTTAGAGGTGAATGTTAATATATTCCACTCCTTGTGGCCCACAGGATTCTCAATTCTCAGTTCATTTTTTTCATTATGCATCCTTTGTTTCTGGAATTACTGTGATAGTTTACTGGTTTGAAGGATTTTAGAGTTGCAGTCATAAATAGGAGAAAATCTTAACCTTGAAACTTGAATGACAAAATAATCCTATTTGAAACAACTCCTGAGTGGCACATGGAGGAGAAAGCAAGAAATTAATTCCATTTTTTTCCTGTACATGACTACCTCGAGCTCAAGCCACTGTTTAAAACTTATTACCTGATAAAATATCAAATCTAAAAATGCTTGGTTCTGATTTGATTTTTTTTTTTCTTTAAAGGAACAGGGGTGGGCTGGGGTATTTATTCCTGGCCTTGGGACCTGTGGATGCATGACCCTCTGTTCCCCAACTCCCTTTGGGGCACCAGTGCTTATAACTACATGCAGGCAGAAATATTTTTGAAAAGTTTGGGTTCAGATGCTCACCTGTAAGGTAAATAAGGACGTTTTCCTCTTGGTCTATATTTGATTTCTTTAAATACTTTTGTTCTTTGGTTTCTGGTGTGCCTTTGCAGTGAAGCATGGCTTGCTATTCACCCTGATGTGATGGAGGCTGGATGTTAATGGAGGGGCTGCTGCTTTGTGAGGGCACACAGCCTTCTTCTGGGCAGCTGCCTGCTTGTCTGGGTGGCTACAATGGCCAAGTCAAGCCTGCGAAGGAGCATTCTGGAGAGTCTGGAGGACTGGAGAACCCTCCCTTTACAGCCTGGGAATTGGATCAGTGCAGACAAGCCCTTTTCTCTGAATCCATCCTTGCTCTTGTCAGTCCTGGGGAGCCAGGAGATTTGACACTTCCCTCTGTGACACACAGCATGGTTTTCTGTGAGATATGTAATCCTAGAGTCTGCAGGCTTTTTACAGACTACTGAAGTTGACATTTAATAGGTCACAACATTCAGGAGGACAGATTAGAGAGCATTGAACAACATTTAGTGTTAATTTTTATCATACCTATAACCTTTATCCTTCCTAATGGGAGACTTTCCCTCCTGATGGTCTCATCTGTACCAAAAAAAAAAAAAANAAGAATGTTCTTAGCACATAGAGTAAATCAGACAGTAAAACACAATGACATGAAAGATGTTAAAATAATCAGGCCCTGACTCACTGCACCTCAGCAGTGTGCAAAGAAGGCAAGAGAGTCAAGGCTCAAACCTTCTGTGGGGCAGCCAAGTTGCCCAGCACAAAACCAATGCCACTTGGTCTGAGATGCCAATACACGCTCTAGGGTATTTACATCTGCATTAAGGGGCCCTCTGGCACGTGCTAGGACAACCCTAATGCTTCAGATTTCACTATCCTTTTCCAAGTGTTCAGAAACCTTCAGAACAGGATAGATTTCCACCTTATCTACGATAGCTGATAGAAGAAAGCAGAAGCATGTAACAATGACATCTGGGAAATGCATCCTGAAATGATGTCCAGAAGAATTTGTGTTTGGCTTGTTTTTGCAAGGAAAATTTAGAAGGAACATGTGCTAAGTAACAAGATATTATGGTAAGGAGTGTAAAAGACGTCTAATACATCTATATAGTATGTGAGGTAAGGGAACACTGATGAAATGCTATCAGTACTTGCACCTACATAATGCTTTTCAATCTCTAGCACCTGTTTCAGATAGTCATACAACCACTGTAAAATGTATTGACATTACTTTTTTTTCCAGATTAACCAAGGATACAGTTGGTAACATAGTATTCATCTGTCTTCCCTACTTGTTGCATTAAGAATTTCTAAGACATTCAAACTATTGCTCAACCAATAATCTGTAAACTTCAAGAGGATGGCCATAAAAGATTAGGATAGAAAATTATTTTCCAAATTATGCCACAGACTTTTAGCTCGAGTTAAGTTAAAGGAAAAAAAACCAAAACAATAAGATATTATTTAAGCCTGAGTATATACAAAGCAAAGAGACAGTTCTTGCTGCCAGCAACAAGACTCTTGGGATCTATCAAATATTGAATGTTGAAAATTGACTCTTTAAAATCTAAGATCTATTAAATAACCAGACAGACTAGAGTTTAAAAGAGACTAGAAATGTCAATTAAGTATAAATACTTAAGAAAGATTACCTATAGTTCTAAGGACATAATTAATTGCTACTTATGGTGAGGTATGGAAATGTTGAAGAAAACATGCCAGGTCTGTATGAAGATCAAGAAAAAGTGAATCCTAAATCTAACAGTTACCTAATGAAGTTCAGTGGTATTACATGATTGAAGATAGTCAGAAGAGAGCATTTTAATAAAACTAAACCCCAAGTGTTTACTGTTCTGAGAGAGAAGATAGGGAAAAAATAACACACGCATACACATGCTTACATAGATCTTCTCAAAACACACTAAGGAAGCTTTGATGATAAGCCATCATCAACATTAATGGGGAAGACTTGCAGGCACATCAAGTAACCAGGAGTGTGTGAGACACAGCTGGAGGTACTAAACCAGGCTGCACTCATCATAATTTTCCTGGTAATTCATTGCTTCTTTCTAATCAAGGACTATTGTGTACCTGCGTAAACCAGGGGACCAGCATAGTGTTTTTCTGGTCACCCAAGCCAACACCAGTGCATAAGCCAGGGAATTTCAGGCAGTATTTTCTACATTTTAGGATACTTCATCCTTGCCTTAGAGGATAGGCCTTAGGGGATATCCTTGGGACCTCCAGCAAACTAAGCAGGCATCCAGCTATACAATGATTTCACAATGATTTCAGGAGATGTTAGCACCTTCCTGTAAAATGAAACAAAGTTAATCTATCTTTTTAGTAACTACATAAAGAAAAAAAACAAAAGTTAAGAGAGTTTCAGTGTAGCTGATAAAATTGAAGAGTCTTCTATCTTTTGGGACGAGTTTTTGAGCCTGGCTCAGATTAACCATGATCAAAATACATTTTTGTTCTCAGAAGGCAAGAGAGTGCTTTTGTCTCAGACCTTTGCTAGATGACAAAGGTTAGGTTTTTGCATCTACAGATCTGACCTGAGGCTGCAGAAGTGCTCAAACAGGAGAATGAGGAAAGCAAGGAGGAATTATCTGCAGCTGAAAGGCAATCCTCTCAACACAAGTTAAAGCTTTTTTGCTTTCAGCTGCTGTCTCTCATCTTATGTTGTCTGATCTACCATCTAGCTGACAGTCAGAGACACCCTGCAAAATGAGGCATAACAAAGCCAGGAGACAGAGAGGAATCACTTCCCTCTATATCAGTGGCTTATGCTCAGTGTCAGAGAGGAGAGGAAGGCACGGGTATGTGGTCTGAAGGCTCTTTCCCTTGCTAGGCACAAAAGGAAGATCCTGAATGTAGGAGCCTGAAGAAGTCCAACAATTATAGGGGTGACAGGATAGGAAGGAAAATTATATACTGTGAAGGAACAGACCCTCTGTTTGAGCCCGCAGAAAGGCAGAAATGTAATCTCCAATGAAGGGTTTCCTTGGAAGGAAAAAGCAGAAGAGGGTGGAATCCCTGCCTAAAAGATAAGACCTAAAGGAAAAGCAGGCCAAGATATAGCTTCTCAGTTAGGGGGGAAAAATAATCATAGTGGAGAAATGTAGCTTGCACGATAACAGCAAGCACTAAATATAGAAGGTGAATGGAAACTCTTAAAGAGAAAGAGTGGGACTTAGTGCTTGTTACAGCTAATACCAAGCAATATTAATCTACCCCACCAGGTATTAGTGGATATTAATATTATGTCATTAGCAAGATTTCAGTACCACTGGCACTATGTTATGTCTTTTCTGGGGTGAAATAAAATAACTCGGTTTCTAGCCCTGCTGATTTAATATCTTTTATGGGCAACACATTCACTTTTAAAAATAAAATAGAGCATGTAAAAGTAGTAATTTACAGCTAAAGCAACTGTTTCCTGGTGTTCTCATTAAGCCTATTTTATGCACCTGTCTTCTATTCACTCTTTTGAAATTGTAGGCCACAAATAAGTGTACTGGGAGTAATTAGCCATAATTATTGTTTCTTTGTAATATTTTGGGTTGTTGAACAGGTTTCTAACGTGAGGGTGTCTTTTGTGAGGAGGGAAATGTTCAAAGTGATGCGGAAGCTTATGACTTGAACTTGCACATTTGACATCATCATCAGCCTACGGTGAGGAAAACAAGAAAGAATTAAAAGGGGGTGGTTGCAACAGCATGTTTCACCAAGGACTAATCCCGATATGGTTTAATTACTGCTCTGTTTTAGTTTTCATGAAATATATGCAATTTTATGCCTGCTAAAGACTTTGATAGTTACAAGCTCTCTGATTTCCCAAATTTGCTATAATGTTGTTTATATTTAAATACATCTGTATGTATAATGATCTTTAATGTCGTTGATCCTCTGTGTAATGAATTAGACTTTTCACTGTTGCAAATAGGACTGATGCAAGATTAATAAACCAAGCCAAAGAATATTGATACATGGAATTGATGTAAAGAAGGTTAGAGGAGAAGCTCATTAACATGCTTGAGAGATTTACAGTTTAATCCTACACAAAACATCAGAAGCCAAACTTGTGAGCAATGAAACAATGAATCCCACCTAAAGTATTAAAAACAACATTTCCAGTTCTGCAGTGCTTTGTCCCCTCAACATTCCTGAATATTACATCAGGTATAATTTTTTGAAGACTAGATAGAAACATTGTTATTTATTTTAAAATTGGATTTAATGTCAAATCGGGTCTTCAGAAGTTCTTTTTAAAGAAATGAGTGGATTTCTCTATCAGTTTGCAAATCTAAACTATTCTATTCAAACAGTAACTGTGGCAGTGTGAAAATCTATTTACAGGTCCACAGCCATCTCTGGTTTCATCAATTTGTTTTTCAGTCTTTGTTTTATTTTTTGTTTCTTATGGATCTCCAGGGAAAGCTTCTTGCTTGAGAAGAGAATGTCAATAGCTCATTCGTCCTCCAGGATGATTCCTCACAACAATGAGAATACCCCCCAAATTTAATCTAGTTCTTTTGCCTCCTTTCTGTAAAATCAAGGAAAAAAAACCAAAACAACAAACTTATCCCAAGAAGCATGAACATAATCTTAATAAGGTTACTGTATAATAACTTGGTTTTGCTTGGTCTGTATAAAGGGATATTAAAATAGACTATAGCTTTCAAAAATCCATTAATGAATTTCCAGACCATTTTAGGCACCTAAATTCAGAGTAGTGTAGATGCTAGACAAACTTCACCTGAGAAGGGCTTTTTGCTTTGTTCTATTTTTGAATTCATCAACATATTCATCAAACTTGTAATTAAACCTTGTCTACCTGTAGGCTAGCCTTATGGAATACTTAAATAACTATTTTCTATTTTTCTGGGGCCATAAGATGTTTTTTCCCACTTGCATTTGACATGGCAAGCAGATATTCATAGTATTGTTTTAAAAACAAATGTAAGGAATGAATGCAGACAGTTATTTGTATTTTAGATGGGTTCTAGGGAGAAATAAACTTGAATTAGGTGGAAGGCTTAAGTTTTCTAAGATGTAATATATGGGAAAAACAGCTATTCTTTATCTCTTTACCTGGAATTTATAAGAAAAGATAATTTATTTTGTTTGGGACATGCCTACCAGGGGAAATTAACTACGATAGCTATTCTAGATCAATTCTCCACACAAATGCTGGGTTAATATTGAAAAGAAAAAGGACATTCTTATCCCAGAATTAAAGTGTATATATAAGGGAAATAGTCTTCCAAACCTGCTCCACATTCTGTTCATGCCTGAATTTAATCCAGATTAATTTCCTTACAGGCATCCTGGAAAAAAAAACATTCTTTTTGGTTTTAAGTAAAGGATTTCACAGTGGTTCCTCTAAACCTGGATCAGAACTGTGAGAATAGAAGAATTACCTGTGTACTGGTTTAAAGTTATTTCCTTGTATTTCCTGTATCAGTTCCTATCTGGTTCCTATACTTCTGGAGTTACTGAGGATCAGGGTGCTTGGAGCTGCATGCCATAGACATAAGCTCTGTGCTGAACACATCTGACAAAAAATAAATGAAAACTATAAAATTATGTTCCCTCCAACAGATCTGTAACAAAAATAATATTAAAATCATAGCTGAAGTTTGGTGTGATAGAAATGTATAGAAGAAGCTGAAGCTGTGACTTCCCTGTCCACATCTCTACATATCTGTAAAATCTGTGAAACTGCTGAACCTTTTATCTCCTGGGATTCTGACAGGTTCTTTTTCTCTTTGTTAACATAAATGACTACTTGGTAGGGGGATCAGATTCTTGTATTAGTTACATGATTATTGTCTAGCATATTGTAGCTTAACGCAACTTTCCCTCCCCCTTTCCCCTCAAACAAAAAGCCTCTAAAAACCTATGGGAAATCAGCTGAGAAACTGCATTAGAGAAAATCAGTTCATATATATACAGACCAACAACCTTTTGACCTTTCTTGCCAGAATACACATGATAAGGGTAATTGCCAGCACTGTTATTTGTTCTCATTTTATTAAGTCTGTTTTTACAATAGGTGTTAGAGATAAGTACTCTGATGGCTATTTCTCCAGATGTCTGGTTTAAATGTACCATAAAGCACACTAGATGGTTTATCCATTAACACCATATAGTGATGAGAATATCAGATTAACATTAAAAATTATATTAAAAGGGAAAGTGCTTCTAAATTGCATTTGCTTAGTTAGTCACAGCAACTGGAAATAATTAAAAATGAAATAATTACAAAAGGATTTCCTTCTATTTGAAATTTACCCCCCCTTCTATTTTATTTATTTTTTTATTTATTATTCCAGGATGCCTTCAAAGTCAGAATAGTCAGGTTTTGTGCTTCTGGTGCTATGTAATGGAGTAAATATCTTTCTACTTCCAGAGCTGGGAATGAATCCCAGATATATGTCTCTATACCCTCCCCACTTGCTCATTATGCACAGACACTCTATCCTTGCATGTTAAATTACTTTATACACAAGGTAGATGCACAACACCAGGATAGGTGCATGATGTTATTTCCATGTTTCCAGTATTGCTGCTCTGAATTTTCACCTTTGAAATGTATTCCAAACCTGACTGTTGGACACAGACTGAAGAAAAACAACTCAACTTTTTAACCCCTGGAAAGAGTCAATAGTCTTTAATTCTAAGAACCCATGATACATTTTATGAAGCACATTTTTACATGTTCTTCCAAACACATTACATTCTCTTTTTTGCTTCCCCAACAAAACCCTAAACATTTTATACTTTCTGTGTGCATCACTGCCATTGTGTCCACCGCTGCCATACTTTTCAGCTTTGGTGTTCTACTCTGCCTTTTTCTATAACACCTAAATAATGGTATCCAGCTACTTATTCATTTCCTTTTTGTTTTTCTTTTTACCCCTTTCTTGGATCATTTCTCCTTTCTATCATTTCCATCAAGTATTTTGCAACAACAGCAGTATCTGATTAGTGCCTGTGATTTCCTTTCCTACTAACTTGTATAGAGAAAACATACTTTGACAGATTCTTCAGGCAGATAATGAGGATTTTGGAGATGGGTGGTCATGTGGTGCTTGAAATCCCTGCTGTAATGAATAACAGCCTTTCCCCAACTGGATGTGTTCCATTTCACTTTGTTTAAATGTCTGTCTCAGCTTTGCAGACTACAGAGTAGGACTGAGTTCCTCTGAAAGGTTTTTAATTAGAACCGTGTTCCCAAACTATCAAAGCAAAAACGTATCAGAAAGGGAAGGGGAAAAAAAAGCAAACAATTAACAATTTTATTTCAAAGCCTTAAACCACTTTGGTTGCTTAGCATAACAAGAAACATCATTTGAATGGAGCCTAATGAACTAATTTCGACAGTCCTGTGCTTGTCAAACATTGTTTTTTCCCCCCTCTAAATCGATACAACACATTGCTTTTATTTCTAAGCAGTGAGCAGAAATAAGTGAAACATTTTAATTGAAAACTGAGCTTGTATATTCAGAGAGCAGAAAGTGTTTTCTTTGCATCAGCAGATGATGAAAAGTTTTCTCCTCTTCTTTGAGAGCATGACTTGATTTTTGTTCCTCGGTGTCAGTTTCTAATATCCACTCACAAAGCTCCAGAAATATTTTTTTTTTTCCCCCTCAACTTTGGGTATTTACCTTCTTTTTAAACCTTGGGGGATAGGATGGCAGTGAAACACCTACCATGCAGGAGGCTGACCACTGGTTTGAAACAAGTCAATGCAGTGGGACTCCTGGAATGAAAAGGGTAATTAAACTTATTGAAACAGCCATGTGAGACTGCATGACTCATGACTGTTTAACCGCAGCTTTAGGAGATGGCCTTCTGCAGTGTACTGTTGGGTGGGAGTGGGAGCAGACATTGCTTTACAGAAAGGAAGGACTCCAAGAAGTAATCATTCTGGCACTTACGCGAAGAAATTTGGTAAAAAGCTCCTGTTTTCTGAGTTGATGGGTGTTTCCAGCTGTATTGTAATGCTTCTCACTAGAGAAGAGAACCCATAGAGCTGATGCCCAAGTCAGCCAGCACCATTTTGCATGCATGCTCTTCATCAGAAATGCAGGTATTTGGTATGTAAAAGAGGGTTCTTGAACTCCATGACGCTGATCTATATTTCTGTCTTATACCTCATCCCAGAGCTGGGTCTGGGATACTGGCTAAAGCTAGTTTTCTGTACAGAGTGACCATTTGTCATCATCTTGCAAGGCTTCCCGGCAGACAGGAATTTGAAAAGGTGATCCAAATTTGACAGTTTCCTTCTTCCTTGAAAGCTCATAAGTCTATGGAATAATGTTTATAAGAGATTTTCAGCTCAGAGAAAATCTATGGTGTAAGATTTTCTTTAATGTATTTCACCGCTGTGATGAGTGGGGCTTATTTTTACATGTAATAAGCCAGGTGTCTCCTGAAACTCTAGTTTTCTTGTTGACTCAGACATTAAGGTAGGTAACATTGGTGTCCTTTCCTCCTGAGCAACAGTCTGGGACTCAGCTAACCTTTTCAGCAAAGTTAGCTGATTAAAAATTATCACAGCTGTCACTTGGATCTGAGATTTGGGGAAGGTAAGCTGAGGTTGTTATCAACTGACTCTGAAAATCAGTGTAATGAAGCTGTGAAATCCTGAGTTTATATGTCTCAGCTCCCCACAATGCATGGTGACCATGTATGTCCTCACGGACATGTGCCAACAGACTGGAGAAGCCATAGAGGGCTTGAGAGGAGCTTGAACACCCCAGGGCTCCCTGGTTTATGACAATGAAAGAAGAACATGAGTGTATGAAGATGCACTCAGGTGAAGTGGAATAGGAGGAAGGGGAAAGAAAGAGTGAATGAAGGAATCGTTACAGTTAAGCAAATAGGAGTGGATGACATTATCAGGCAACAATTTGGGAGCTGGATTCAAAAACAGAGCAGATAATGGGTCGGAAATCCCTCCATCCTCTGCCAAGAACACCTCTGTGTCTGCAATGACAGGGAAAGCTGCAGCTATAAATCCAAACTGAATGGAGCTGAAGAGGAAGGCCATTACTTGCCCTAATTATGCATTTGATATAGAAGGAAAATGTGTGCAGGAGTTTAGAAGATGGTACTGTTTTGTTAAACAACTTTTCTTTAAAACGTTCTTTTGAAGTGGTGCAAATTTTACTTGGTTATGGGAATATAAAAATATACTCTGAAAAGTTAGGCATTTGATACACTGAAAACTAGAAGAGCAAATCGTCTCATGCAGTGTGATGAATATAATGCACTCCATTTATACCAGTTATCTTTATGTTTCAGAATAATACAACAGGTTTATTAGTACTTCTCACAAAAATTCTGCTACTGTGCAAATGCAATTGAAATAAGCATTTTGAAACAGGTATGTTCCATCTTCTGGAGAGAAAATAGTAGCAGGGGACAATTTCAGTGAATAAATATAGAAAACAGGCCAGCCTTTGTATTTCCTAACACATAACTGAATAAATCTTTTCCATGTAAACCAGTTCTGTAGAAGATTTCATGGTGTTGCTGGACACAGCAATAATAGCTACCTCTTTCTTCTCTGTCTTGAAGTCTTAGCATCTAGCAGCTTTACCATAAGTTTCAGCAATAAGCTTCTTTCAGATAAATATCACTTTTCCTGAGTACAAAAGAATGTTCAGCAAACAGACACAAAATCAAAACCCATGCATATAAACAAACAGTGGTTGTATGTTTCAGAAATGCCATGAATGACAATATAAATATTTTGTCCTGGTTTGATAGTTTTGGAAGCTTATAACAGGAACCAGGAAAGTTTTGAAGTACTGTCTCTAAAGACAATTTTTTTATTGAAGCAACAGTTTACTACTCAACAAGAAAAATCATCTGTTGAATTAATCTATTATTAGTTCCTCAGACCAGTAAGTATCTGCTAGACCTAATTTTGGCTTTCCACATACTGGAGAATATACCTGCTTTAATACTCTGCAGCAGCTGGGAAAACACGTGTGCTACCAATTAGGAAACCTTTCAAAGTGTGGCTTTGCAGCACATCTGTGATTTGCAGACCTCAGTTTGGGACCTATTATTCTCTACTAATGGCACCTGGGGAGAGGGAGGGATGGAAAACTGTGGAGTTTGAGGGAGCAGAGTCTATTAAATGCTATGGCAACAGGTAGCAAAACAGTGTTCTCCCTTTCTCCCTTACTAATTAGTAGCGGTTAGCATCTGGAGTTGACTGTCTGTTGGTGACTGTAATATGCTGCACTATGTCTTGTAATGGTGCAAGGAAACTGAAGGACAATACAAGGGGCAGTCAAGCCAGTAGGCAAAAGAAATATTAGGGACAAGGCCCTCTATACTTATTATGTAATACCACATTTAGAACAAAATCATGCTCCTGGAGGCTTGGGCGTAATGTGCCTAACACGGCAAAATTTTCTACCTTGTCTGAATTGTTTTGCTTACATTCTCTGCATACTTTTGACAGAAAATAGTCCAATCCTGATCTCTTTCCTTGCTCAAAATTTCCAGAAAATGAAATTGTCAATTGAAAAGAAAACTCCCATGGCCAGTCTGAGGAAAATCTTTCTCCTTAACTATTGGTGATCCCAATCTGTTGGAAAGGAGAGGATTCTGGGTACGATCTGGTCTGATGGCATTCTGGTGGAGGGCCAGGGAAGGAACCATAGACATGGGGTTGCCCCTGTCCATATAGAGAAGTAAGTTCACTGTGGTCCTTCTCCAAAGACTCAATAATGGAGTCTTCTTATGAATGTTTTGAGATCACCATCTTTCTATTAGATACAATTAATATTAAATAAATTTGGCCTATGAGGTTCAACATTGTTAGGAGAGAGAGGAGGGAATGTGTCTGAAAATGTGGTGCATTTGCAGAAGCTTCTTTTACTGAGGACACCAAGCTAAAAAGAATTTCAGATTTAAATATTGCATATGCTCAGTATGTTTGAAGGAAGGAGTGAAATTAGATCACTCTGTTAAATTGCAGTGACATTTTATGCTTGATTGTATTAATCTCTCATTCAGTGCTTGATTATTACCAAGCTCAACACAGTTTCCTCACTGAGTGTCTGGAGTGGAAAAAGGAGCTGACACCAAGAAATGTCACAGGAAAGACCTGTCAGCTAAAACTATGCCCAGGACCTAACACAATGTTTCAGGGATGCTATACAAAATTAAATAGGGTGGTTGTTATTCATTAGTTAAGCATCAGGGTTTTCCAGGTGTCATCCTGATAAGCTACAAAAAGAGCATTTATTGTTATAAAGGTCTGGTGGTCCAAAGCATGTTCAGCCTTCTGTCTGTTTCAGCAGCCAAGAGGCTGAAGTACAAGCTAGTTATGTCCCTTTGTAAGACTTTACATAAACCTGTGCATTTTATATGATCCTATTCTGCACAAATATATTCATGGATTTGTTTCTATTGTTGTAAGAAGTTCAGTTACACATATACACGTTTGCAGAACGTAGGTTGTTATCCTGGCTTCTCATGATATATGCCAAAGTGCAGCCCTCCAAGTTACATCTGTTCTTTGTCATCAGCAGATGAACGATTTCTAGTGATTTAATAAGGACAGTTCTGATTACTCATGTACTTATGTTTTCTTCTGCTGCTTTATGTGGGTTTTTAATTTGGAAGAACAATGCAGCAGCTCTGCAGGAAGTCAGATATTGTAAGAAACTAAGAAAATTGGATTTTTTTATAAAACCAGAAGTTGCAGATTATTTATTAGGTATACAATATGGCTTATTAGAAGTAGGGCATTTCCATTTTTAACTGTGACTAAATAGAAGCTCCAAAATTCAAATATCATCAGCTTTGCAGAAATAGATTTTAATTTCCCCTGTGTTTTTAATTTGTGTACCAGCTTGACCTTGAAGGCCTGTCAAAGAGATAAAACTATCTTCTGAAAATGCAGAAAAAATTAAAAGCTATGGTAGCTAGGTGAAGATGGGCATTTGAAAATCCCACTAGATACTAGGCACCTAAAATAAAAATCTATTTTCAAATCTGAAAAGCAATGAGTTGGTTATTGGGCCCTTGCGATGACAGATTTAAAGATCCGCAGGTGCACTAATAAGAAATCTGCAGGATCTGAAGCAATGTGGATAGGTGTGTGTGTTATAAGGAAGAACTGAAACCATTAACTGGTATAGGTTGCAGGAATGATTCAAGGAAAAAGTCTCCGGTGAAGCTTGAGGATCAGAAACTTCCTAGGGGCCATAGGGAAATATTTGATTAGGAGTGATTTTGATGCTCTTTTGGTATTATCTTTGCTGTTCGGTTCATATGTTATACACCAGATAGTCTTTCAATTTCTTTTTCCAAGCCCATTTTCAGCAGTTAATGAATGACAGTGAATTAAACACTTTTGACAGTTATGATAAAGCAATACTGAAGTTGTTTGTTCTATTTTTTAGACTATGCTATTGAGAGGAAAGGCTTGGGACTCAGGCATTATGTGGGAGACGTGCATATTATAAAGGGGAAGCAAAAAATCTATGCAAACCGCACTAACATAGTCTAAATTACTTCACTGTCTTTTCTTACCCAAGTCATTGAGGAGGAAAAGAATGGTAAAGAAAGTACAAATGAAATAAAGTTGAAAGAACACAAAATTAATTCTGTTTCACCTTATCTCCAAGTCCTGCCTGTGGTTTCTCTACATTAAAAAATATTTTTGAAGTACCGCTTCATTCAACAGATACATGATACCTATACCAAAGGTAGTCTAATTGCAGGACTAAGTTAGATATTCCCAGCTGCAGGATTTTTCTGTCTATGATTATAGAAATTAATTTGTACTGCACTTCTAGCTCATTGTGCTTGAATGAGTTTCATAGCCTGCAAGAACAACACCAGTCATTTTATGAGAACGAGGTTGTAAACCACAATCTCTTGCTTTTTTCATTCCAGTGTTTTCCCCCAGTGTTCTTCTCTGAGAGGGTCCATGAGCACTGGGCTTGGAGGACACCACTTCACCACTCAGTCCCTGAGTGCCACAGATGTCTTGCTGGTTTTTCTTCACCTTTGTTTTTAAGATAGTTCTTCAAAACTTTTATAATCATTGTCACTTTGCAACAATCTTTAAAACATATTATTTTAAATTTTATATTTTTTTTACAAGCCTGAGAAGCAGTTTTGGTTTTCCTTCATGAATACATTCTGATTTGGGTTTAAAAGAAACCAGATTAGTGAAAACCAAGTAAAAGATCTCAAAATCTGGCATATGCTTATCATAACTGTGGAACAATTAAAGATTTCCCAGGAGATATTGTTTTATCAATAACCAATGCATCAATCATGACAAACAATGAAATTTAGAGGATGGCCTAAGGTTGAGAAATTTCAGTAATTACAAAACTATAAATGGAAAATTTTATTATTCTTGTATTTGAGAGCTATTGAAATGATTTTTGCTTGGTGTTTTTGAAGGTAAACACACAGAATTTTAGCCAGGTTGTTCAATATGTTATTGCTTTTTGTATCTAACAGATTTTGTATCTACCTTCTGATTTACCTTCTGTGTCAATTTGTAGATGGAAATGAACAAACTTTGTTTGCTTTAATTTAACTGGAAAAGCAGTCTGACTATGGATTGAGTATATCGTAAATTTTTAAATATTAGCACACTTGTAGTCATAACTTAAATGATGTGACAGTGGGACTGGTCACTTATTACCATTTTTGATTTACTGCACATTTTGATATGTTTTGTACTACAGCTGCAGGTAGATAAGCAATTATGTGATGAACTGTGATGCACAAAAGCATAAGCATTTCTTAAAATTTTAATAGAGAAGTACTGTAGCTGTTACAATCTTAATATATTTTCTGAGTACTTGAAAAAGCAGGAAGATTAGACCTGTATCAGGGCTCAGTCAATCTGGAAAGTTAAAGTCTACCTTTTTGGAGAATTCAACTGCACTATCTTCAACTGCATGGACATGTTTTGCAACCTATTTACTTGATTTTACTTATTTGTTAAAGACGGAAATGAGAAGAAACATATCTGCCATTGCTTAGTATTATCATACTGTTGTAATCAATATATGTAACCAATAGCCTTCACTAAGGATAGCTGTAAGGAATAGCTAAGATGTCCAGAAGAACTAGGGCCTGGAAATACCTTCATTCTCTGCTGCAAACACCAATACATGTTATCAGCCACAACAAAAGCCTGTGCCTCGTCTGTATGACAAGTGGCATTTGTAGCCTTCCATGCTGCAACAGTCTCTGCATGAGAAGAAGAGGAAGAAGAGAGAAGCAGTGATGCCTGGAGAAGGATGAAGGAGCACCAAAAGGACCAAATACGTCTTGAGTGCACAGCCCCAAGAGAAGCTATCAGAGAGAGCTGTTTGGTTGAATAGGAGCAGAGGTGGCTTCTAACATCTACTGAAGAGCATGTCTCCAGGGGAGCAGTGTACAACCTGGGTTTCTGCCTGGGAGCTCCCCCACACTCCAGATGGGAAGTTGACAGCACCAACCACTATTCCAAAGATGGACACATGTGGATTTAATTGAACTCACCACAATCCAACTGAACCACAACTTAGACCACAGCTAACTTGCTGGGGCCTTCTCAAGGGGTAAGAAGGGTGAGTTATTTCACAAGTGCAGTGCACCTGAAGTGAAGATTTATTTCTCTTGACCTTTGATGGGTTTTACTACATTTGGAAGCCTTTGCTTAAGCACTCAAGTACCTCTAATTTATAATGGAAGCACAGGCAGATTTTCAGCACACTTGAGTATGTGGTGGTGCTGTCAAGCAGGCAATTTGATGCGTGAGTATCAAGGCACCAGAGATGATAACTCATATATTTCCTACAGGTCCTGTAGTGCCTCCAAGGGCACCGTATTTATATTCATACTGCAAGCTGTCTCAGCTGCCAACAAGTCTGTTACCTGTCCCGGAAGCACTCCTAGCAAGAACATTCTTGCAAGAACCTTCTTGCATTTGTCCCGTCTGTAAGTTGTCTGCAGCATGTTCGACTGCACACCTTCATGCAGCCTTGAATGAATGGCAATGGTGCTGAAAGAGGTTGCCAGTGACCTCCCTGCATCAGTGCAGATGATCAGCCTGAGGCTTGCAAGACCAAAAGTGGATGAATGACATGGGAATAGGACAATCCATAGAGCTCACAGCAAGGCCGTGAATGTGCCATTGCCAGAGTCAAGCAATTAGTTGATTTCATAGGCTTTTCAACTGGTGCCAGCTATATCTTGCAGCTATCTGTTTGAAGACCCTTTAATAGGACCAAGTCATCCTCCAGACTTGGGATCATGGACACTGAGGTGCTAATTGCAGAATGCAAAATGAAGCCAGATGGTTTCTGGTTCAAGAGATACATTGTCTTCATTTCTGGTTCCCACTGTGGTCTGGGCATATACACTCTCTGCCAGGTAGCCACATTAGACAATTAGGGCACAACAGTTTGGCATCAGCTATGACCAGTATCATAGCAGAGGTCTGCAAACCCATATGCCATCTGGACTGCTCTCTTCAAAGTTTTTGGCTCTGCTTTAGTTTTGGCAGCCAAACTAAACAGGAAATGATCATTGAAATCTGAACTTAAAATTTCTTGCCAACAGACCACTTCTTGCTTAACCTTGAAATACCTGATGAAACATTTTTACTCTGTTTCTAAGCAATGTGGTGAAAGCAACTTTGTGGTTTTACATGCAATGAGAAGACATTCATTTCTACCTGTGGCATCCTTGTGACAGGACTGGGCAGGTTCACACAGCCCTCAAACTGGAGAAAGGGGTTAGTAGTAAGGAAAGGACATCACCAAGTGAAGAAGATGGAAAGGCAGTGGAGGAAGAAGCATTGATAATATAGACTGAAATGAAGTACATGTTCTTGCTATACCAGGAGTCTCTATATGTTAACATGGGCTTTCCCCTTTTGGCTATTAGGTTTTAGCCTGAGCTAAAAGGTCAATGGGATTTATTTTAAAATAGAAAAAATATTGGATTATTAATTAAATAAAAACCCAACAACATTCCTTCTCCCTATCTCCGCAGATCCCAGTGCCACAGTCAGAGCTTACAAATTGCTAAAGAATGTAAATAAAACTAGTTTGGTTTATAACAGAGAACCATTCCAGCTTCTTTAAGACAAAGCAATCTTTCAAGTGTGAGTGTGATGAGACACCTGCACTGTCATCCTGTGAATTGTCTCAGGGACTGTTTTCACCATTCTTCAACCTGGTCCTGGACAACAGTTATTGCAGAAGACCTGCAACTTGACTCTATTTACTTATATTTAGCCGAATATACATGCATGCTCAGAAGCAATTTTTGTGGGTTTGTTTTTTTTTTTTTTCCCACTCATTACTTAATTTTTAGGTGCTTCACTGTGTAATATCAAGTCTTACACATAGACGCATGAGTATTATTTTAGGTGTGAAACCAGAATATATTTTAAACATCTTCACAAGCCACCAAGACTCAAAATGTGAAACATGTGTCAACATAAGGGAAAGGAAACTGCAAGGGCAAATAAAAGATTTCATCAGAGTTTTCAGAACCAACCTGCCTAAATAAGAGACTTGCAATAGCTGTCTCTCCCAGATAATTTATTTTAAGCTGTATAGATGTTTTTCAATTTAGGGTGTCTTAGCTGGAAAATATTCTTCTGGAGGGAATCACTGAAACTACAAAAAAAAAAATTGAACTTGCTCCAATAACTCTAGTAGTTGGTCCTAATACTTACTTGTCCTGGAGGTCCGAGGGGCCCATGACAGCCAGTTGAAAGGACAACCTCCTCAAAGCACAGGAACCACCACTCTGATGTGCAGCAAGGCAATCAAATGAAGGAGGCAGACAAGGTGGATGAGCAGGAACCTCCTGATTTAGCTCAAGTGTAGCAGATAAGGGCATGGAAGGAAGAAGTGGGAATAGATGCCACGGAGTAATATGGAGATGTTGCCTGAACCTTCAGGGATGGAACTAAGAAAGCTCAACTGGAGGTGAAACTAGATGTGAAGGGCAGCAAGATGTATATTTGTAGCAAAAATAAAACAAGGTGAAGGAAAATGTTGGCCCCATGTCTTGGTGAGACAGGGAAACTAGTGACAAAGGACATGGTAAAGACTGAGGGAAATATTTGCTCTTCCAAGTTCCTGAACTTACTAGCAGAGTCTTTGTGAACAAATCACTACTCACAGTAGAAGAAGAATGAGTCAGGGACCACTTTAGCTGACTGGAGACACAATCCCATGTGGCAAGATGGAATGCATGCAAATGTGCCAAGAGTCTGACATCATTGCAAGGCCTCCATCACTCTTAAAAGACTCTGATCAGAGTAGGTTCTTAGAGACTGGAAAAAAGCTGATGTCACACCTGTCAGCAAGGAACATCCATGTAACTATAAGCCCTGCAGCCTCACCTCAGTCTGTGAGAAGATTATGAAGCAAATTCTACTGGAAGGATTGTGTTATTTCTAAGCATAGGTAACATGAGAAAGTGACTGAGAACAGCATGGATTGATTGAGGGGAAACTGTACCTAACCAACCTGATTCTGTTCTACAAAGACAAAATCAAATCAGTGGATGAGATTAAAGAAGTAGAGGTTGTTCACATTGTATCCCATTGTATACTACAGCCAACCTGGTAAAAAAACACAGACATTGTGCACAACACAATGAATAAAAATTCGACTGGAGTGCTGGGTTTAGTCAGTTGTGATCAACAGTACAATGTCCAAATGGTAGTCTCTTACTGGTAGAGTCCCACAGAGACTGATACGAGTGCCAAGGCTGTTTAATGTCTTCATTACCAACCTGGTCACTAGGGTGGATTGCACCATCAGCAAGTTTATAATTACTCTAAATGGGAAGTCCTATGGGTGGTTGATATGCTGGGGAGCACAACTGATACTCAGAAACCTGAACAGGCTGAAGAAATTGACTGAGGGGAACCTGATGGAATTCAAAATAGGTAAGTGCAAAGACTGTATTTGAGAGTGAATAATCCCTTGTATGCCTCTAGTACAGGCTGGGGACAAAATGGACAGAAAGCAACTTTTCAGGAAAGGACTTGTGGGTCTTGATGAGCAAGTTGAACAAGTCAGCAGAGCCCTCAAAGATCAGCCACACATATAGGCTGTACTAGCAACAGTGTAGCTAGCAAGACTAGAAAGGGAAGTAATTGTCCGTGCCTGGTACCAGTGAGACCATATGGACAGTACTGGATACAATTTTGGAGTCTCCAGCATGAGCAAGACTGAGAAAGACTGCCAAGATGATTGGATACTGGAACACATGATTTATGAGGGGCTAAGAGAAATGCAGTTGTCAAGTCTGAAGAAGGCTACTTGGTGATCTTAATGCAGCTTTCATCTACTTAGGGGAAGTGTACAGAGACTAGATTTCTCAGAGATGCCCAGTGGCAGGCAGGAAGCAATAGACACAAATTGCAATAATGCAAATTCTGATGGGATATTAGACAATAAAGACCTACAGGGAGAGTAATAAAATGTGGGATGGGTTGCTCAGAAAGCTGTGGAACATGGAGAAAACTGGAGACATTTAAAACAACTGGACGAGGCTTTTATTTAATGTGATCTGCTTTGAGTAATTGATTGGAATAGATGACCTCAATAAATTCCCCAACCTAAATTATGCTGTAATTCTGGCAATTTATTATTCTTGCCCTGCAAGTGGCTAAATGAAAGGAGACACAAATGAAAGAGCAGATTGGAGCAGCTATTCAAATCCATTCCACTATGTTCTTTGAGTTAGAAGAAGAAGACGGTTGTAGAGAGAAGTGATATATTTTACAAGATTAACTGGTATAGCTGAAAGAGAAAAACAGATCTTTTATTAGGTTTCAAAGAGAAGTGGTGCTTTTCAAAGCTGAAACCAAGTAGAGAATGATTGTTTTAAAATTTATGTTTATTTTTAGCAGTGAAAAAAAGTAGATACTTTCAGAGAAATGAAGAGTCCTAGACTAGAACAGAGAAGCATCTGTAGGATAGAAAGAGCACCTCAACACCAAGACCAGCTCATGCATTTTTCCCTTAGCCCCTCAAACTTTGCCTTCAATAACAAACACTTCAGACATAGCTGGAAGAAAAACATGCTCCCATGTATGTTGTAGATTCACCACAAAAAAAAGAACCTATATATCTGTTAAAGAACCTAAGAAAGCTTCATCATCTGGACTGAAAAACTAGAATCCTTATCGACTTCCACCACAACTTCATTAATCACTTTCTGTATAAACACTAATTTCCCAGTCACAATCAGCAACATGAAGAATTAATAGAATACATCCAGAGTAAACACCTGTGCACTTACCTCTGCAATCATTTAATCACCAATCGAGAAAACAAAAAGGTTGGGCTATACACTGAGATCCTGAAACACAGATGTATGAGTTTTGGGGAAATCTTACATCATCTACTCATATCCCCCTATCTACTGAAAAAGGATCATCACCTGTGAGGCAGTTCTGTGAAAATAGATTCCATCTTTAACCATGAAAATACACCCCATCTCTAACCAAACCAACACACTACCATATGCAAAGTCTCTTCATATAGAAAGTCACATCAGTTGTTTGCAGCTGTCTGGGTAACACCCCAGCCTTGAAAATAATACTGAATTATAATCTACACTTGAAGAAAGTTGGAATTTGTTTCTTTCCTTGGAAAATAAGTTGCTGGCATATTCTCTTCCACCCTGCCCATCCCCTCTAGTCTCAATAAGTTCATTACCCAAAGCAAGTTTCCTGGAGATCAACATGCACCACTTGTTCAGGCCATTGTTCAGGAAGACTGGGAATTTTGGCAGAAGGCCTACTTGGCTAAGCAAGGAGATTCTTAATGAACTAAAATGCAAAGCACATAAGAAGTGGAAACAAGGGCAAACAACAAGAGAAAAGTATAAAAGTATTGTTCAGACATGTTGGGACAAAAACAGAAAGACCAAAGCCCAGTTGGAGCTCAAACTGGGAGGGACATGAAAGCTAACAAGATACGATTTTACAAGCATGACAGAAGTGAAAAGAAACTCTGAGAAAATGTGTATCCACTTCTGAATGGGAGAAAACCTAGTAATGGACCACATGGGAAAGGCTGAAGAACTCAATGAATTTTCATCTCAGGGAAAATCTGCTCCCAGATCTCTGCACACACCAGTGCTGTATGAGAAGGAGGACAGCCAACAGTGTATTGAAATCCATAGAACTGTATGATACTCCTCATCAGGTGCTGAAAGATATGGATGATATACTTGTGAGGCTGCCATAATTTTTGAAAAATCTTGGTGTTTGAGGGGGATCTCTCATGACTGGACTGTTGCTACATTCAGTTTTAAGAAAGACCAAAAGGAGGATCTAGGAAACTGTAGGCTCATCAGCCCCACTTCAGACCTTGGAAAAATAGCAGAGCACATCCATTTTTGAATGCGAGGGACAGGTACTAACCAACAACAGACAATGTATTTATCAAAGCAAATCACAGTTGTGGAGATGAAGTTGGACTGAGTACTAGGCTGCATTAAAAGATCACAGACTGCAGTTTCAGGTGGGCTGATGAATACTTCCCCCTTTTTGACACTGGTGAGGCCACATATGGAGCACCAGTTTGATCACCTCATTTTTCCTCTATATCCTCAGTATAAAGAAAATAATAACATTAAAGTGAGTCTTGGGCATGATCACTAGAATGACTGGGATGAGCATGGTTTGTTCAACCTGGAGAATTCTATGGGGAGGTCAGATTGTTGATTTTTACCACTTAATGGGAAAGTATAGAGAAGACAAGAGACTTGAAGGTGTGATGTGTGAAGACACACTTCTTGAAGGTGCCCAGCAAGAGTCCATGCTACAGAAAAGGCTATTTTGATCACTAGAATCATCAGAACTATTCAAAGCTCAGCTGGACAAGCCCCTGACCAATCTGATGTCAATTTTGAAGTTAGCTCTGCTCTGAGTGGGAGTCTAGATGGTGTGATCCTGAGCTCAATTCCAACTAAACCCCTCCAACTTTTTAATGATTCTGTGTTGAGAAAACCTGATTCCTTTCTGTGTCAAGAGGACTGATGACATGGATACAGGGATAGTGGTGAATGTAGGCTTGTATCTTTCTTGTCTGCAAACTGAAGAAGTATAATCTGGACAAATGGTTTCTTAGATGAACTGGATGGACCACCAGGCTGAAAAGATAGTGATCAACGGCTCAAGGTCAAGGTAGCTACCAGCAGCCAACAGAGTGCCCAAGTGTTTGCTAATGAGGCTGATACTGTCCAGTATCTTCATCAGCAACACAGATGATGACACAGAATGCACCCTCAGAAAGCTGTGAAAGATTTCTTGGAGTGTTCTGTGACAGTCTTGATCTTGGGGTAAATAGCCATTGAAGAGGGACCAAAGAAGCTGGGTTTGTTTAGTCTGCTGAAGCAGATCTATAAGGGGAGAATCTAAGAGCAGCCTACAACAGCTTGAAAGGGAGTTAGAAAGCCAACAGAGCTACAATCTTGTAGGAGATAGCAGATGGTAAAAAAATGTGCAATGGCTGCAGATCACAGCTTTGAAAGTTTAGAGGGGACATCAGGAATGACTTATTCGCTAGCAGCATAGGGCAACAGTGGAACAGGTTTCCCAAAGAGGTGGTGTATTTTTGTCTTTGCAAATTTTCAACACTTACCTGGCTAGACAGAGCCAGAGTCTGGTTTAGTGTTTGCCGTAGACCTGCTTAAGCAAGACTCTGTCCTTAGCACTCTTCCAATCAAAATTTCAACGGCTCGGTGAACTACACTGCATCTGAGAAACATGTGAGACTTGACAACATATCTCCATGACCACCATGGTAAATGCACCACTACAGAATTATCAAAACATCTGGCTTCTGCACAAACACATCCCAGAATTATGCACTGGCCAGTGAGACAAATACCCGCACAGCTTCCATGGCAGTAAAATAAAAATAACTGCACACTGAAAAAACTCACAGAGATCATCANCTTAAACCTCCAGGGAGAGATACAAAGCACCTTCAAAAGAGAAATAAAATGCACACATCTGCTGGTCACTAAAAATTACAGACAAAATAAAGAGGCTTTATGCTACACTGTAATTGTCCTCAGCCCCTCCATCTTTCACAGACAATGAATTACCTGTCTTTTTCTCTTTTTGCCTGATAGGGGCTAATGACCTTATCAACTTTTTCCTTGCTCACACCACTCTTAGACTCCACAGGTAACAACCACTTTCTCACCCTGGTAGTCTAACTACTTAATGTAATCAAGTTAAAGTCAGACCAACTGTTCAGTTGCCTCTAACATTGAAGATTCTGCTTTTATTTCAGCCTTGAAAAGTGGCTCTTGTAACTGAAAGGCTGTCTTTTTCCAACAATTTTCTGGGTCTAATAAAAGATACTATCTTCCCATACAAATCTTGCCTCATTTATATCTGTAGATTATCATACTCTAACAACAATATCACTTCTCTGAATATGCATCATTTCAAAGACCCATGTTTTCAGAGAAAACTGCATAATCCTCTCTTCCACTACAACCCATTTCCCTATATGGACGTGCATGCCCAGACTCTGCCTAGAAACTGTATTTTCTAGTGGAGACAGATAATATGACTAAAGTTTAATTTACTCTAAGTTGGAATGCTGTAGGTCTTAATCTTGATATAGGTTAAAACTTACTTCTTACAGTCTGCTGAAGGCTGATGTAAGTCAGACACTGAAGGTTGTCTGTCTTTATGAACCGCATCAATCTCAGACTCATCAGTACAAATGCAAACAAGACTATATTGTAGAAGACTTCTGTGCTCCTGGAAATTGCAGAGCTGAGCAATTTATAATATTCAAATGGTCTGTCAAGCCTATATTCTTTAGGGCTAGCAATCTTGGTTGACAAGGAATCTTTTAAAACATTCATTTTTTTCTGATCTTAAATCAGCCCATTAGCTGGTTGCTAAAAATGCAAGGGAACTTCTGAGGCCAAAAAGGAATCATAGTCCTCTCTCAGAGGACTGTATTCCATGTCATAGACATGTCATTTCTACATAAGAATAATTTAAGATGAAGGTTTGCATAAAATTCAAATATTGCTTTAAAGAAGTATTGCAGTAAACAATAGTGAAAGTACACTAAATTCTGTAACTTTTGTAGATGTTTATAAACCAATTATACTCTTGCTGGAAGCCAGCACCATCATTGAAACTATTCTGGATTTTCACTTTCATCAGTTTCACTATAGGTCAGAGTTCACTATAAGCTGCTCCACTGTATAATGAACTAAGCCAGAGGGGTTGGCTTAGTAGTCTAAGTATCAGCTTTGAAATATCCAGACACCCTGGAAACAAAGGTTTAAACCCCAGCAGGGCTGACTCAACCCTTCCACTTTTTGAGATAGATAAATGGCATGCTAGACTGTCTGTGGATGTATCCGATAAGGTGAGACCTGAAAAAGAGACACGTGATTTACTCTCTGCACATATTAAAGAGTTTATTGCCTTTTTCTTAAGGGTAAGTTTGTTTCAAATTGTTGGCCAAAAGTTTTCAGCTCCAAGAGTTGTGCATTTAAGCCTGCATCGCTTGTCTAAGTGACTATTGCCTCCTGTTTGAGAGACAGAAGTGCTCTAATAAGACTCACTGCACTTTAGCCTGATACAAAGCCCATCAAAATTAAGGTTGTTATTGTAACTTTTATACTGACTTTTTTTTTTTTTTTTGACATGGCACCTTCCAAAAAACCCTGGGTGTCCCCCACCCAACCAAACATTAATGACAATCCCTGTAGTACAGTATATCAGTAGCTCAAATGCATGTGTAATACCTTATATTTATGTCTTCTTAGATATGCATCTGTGCACACATCTAATGTGAAAATGAAATCAAACAAATATGACTCAGTCCTTCTAACTACCTCAGCCCACTTGTCCCAGTTGTGCAGCATATTAGCATTCATCTCACAGTGATTTGCCTACAGAAATTTTGCAAGATGAAAGTTTGAATCATGAGAAGAATCTCAGGACAGAGTGGTTCCCTTAGCAACCTTGCAGCCATCTCCAGCAGCCCTGACCTAGCTACAAAGCCCTTCACAAGCTGAGAAGACACTCTTAATGACAGCTGGCTGAAATCTGGGAGTACTGATAAACTGCCTTCTTATCTGAAAATCACCTTTGAGGAATATTATCTTTATTGACTTGCTTTAAAAAAAAAAAGCCCATAAACTGCTGCTACAAATTAGTACATAATAATAAGAAGCAATACCAATTTATTAGTGTGCCATCCCTCTCCACCACTAAAGCACATGGGGCACTGAATAACAGAGTTAAAATAAACACAGTGTAATTAATTAACACTGATTACACTCCCTCCCCTCTGGACCACCTCAGATGTAGCTGTTTAGGCCTGTCTGGCTCACCCCTGCCTCTCCCCACTCTACCTCTGCTAGGGAGCTCCTTGCCCCTTTCTCTATCTCTCCATTGCCTCTGCAATCTCTGACCTTGCCTCCTATGTATGTAAGTATGGAACTGGCGTACAACTTTGTCCCTTTTCTATTTTTGTCAGTTTAGTCCCTGCCATCTAACCTCTGATCCCATTTTATGAAAAAAGCCTGTTTTGTCTTCCGTTAGAGAGGGCAGTGAATTGCAGGTATGATGGTGTTGTGTTAATGAGGAAATATTTAGAGACAAGCATGTGAAAATGTTGCTATGATTTCCCAGGTGTTTTTGTTTGCAATGCTAAAACCAAGTATTATTAAAAGTTTGGGTTTTAATGATATATTCACATGGTATTTCTGGGCCAGCCCTGAGCCTCCTGGTTGAATGCTGTGTTGTCTAAGTTGAGAAAAATCAAACATCACTCTCCATGGAGAGGCTGCTGGCATTTGCCTCTCTACTCACTTAAAAGGTGCTGCTGTCTAGCCAACTTTCAGCCTGAGTTTTGTAAATCTTCTCCACTTCACACATAAAACTGACTCATGGACAAAACCATTTAGCTGGTAGAGATTGCAATAGAAAATTTTTGATGTGTTTGTGTGGGTGCACATGAAACACAAGGCTCAAGACAGCTCTGTCACAAAGTGCAAGAAAAGCCATTCTCGATAGGTTATTCATCATCAAGATAATACTACCAAGATGAGAATATTAAATTGTTATATGTCAAGAAAAAAAAAAGTCCTTTAGCATCTTCACTTTCTCCAATGTCTTTCTTTTCATGCTCAGCCCCTGTTATCACAGGTTGATATCTGCAAGGATTAACCATCAAAATCCTTCCTGAAGACTGCTGTGCCAGTGTACACACTCGAGAACTTGGCAATGCCTTCCAGCCTTTGAAAAATAAAAAGAGAAATGAAAAACTATGGAAGCTTTGTTATATGTTATGATACTTTTCACATGCTGTAAACTGTTATGTTATAACAAGTTTGGATGAAGCATGTAGTTGCCTCCATTGCCTTATTCATGTTGCTACCAAGACAGAATGGCAATGAAAATATCTTAGCAAGATTTATAAAATTCTGATGGGGTTCGACCCTTTGGTCTACAGGATAAAAATTGCCTATTTAAAAAGAAAAATCTGCATGTCAAAGGAATATATTCCCTTTCACAGCTTGCATTAGGCAGGAAATTATAAAAGTTGTGGCTGAAAAATGAGCACTGTGTACCTGTGCAAGACTGTGGCTGGAGATGTGATGGTGCATGTGACAGCAGCTTCAGCATTCATTCATGCTGGGGTGAACATGAGCCTTCTTTCTACAGATTTGAATTTTGAAGGGGTTGTTTGTGGGGAAGATAAGGTGTTTTAGGACAAATACACCTGGTTGTCCCTTGTCATGCTGGGTTTGCATGCCCTTACACATACACTTCACATAAACATTCCTGACCTGTGAGCAAAATACTCCTTTTTTCACCACTCAAGATGTCTTAGCTTTACCTGTGCACAGGTATGGCTTCTACCAGCCCAAGCTCTCGCTGTGAGCCCAGAGGGAGCAAACCAGAGCTGTCAGCTGTGCATCAGCTGCACAGCACCATGATGACTGCCATGCAAAGCTGACAAATTCTCTGGCCATGGAAGCTGCTGAAACAAAGAATTTACAGTCTCAGCAGACAAGGCATGGAGAGGCCATGAGAAGGGAAACAGGAAAACAGAGAGAAGAAATATGACAGCCCAACACGGAGGACATCAGTAATATCTTCAGAACTAGGTATGCTAAGCTAGGCCTACATCTCAAAAAGAACAGGTTATGGGTAGGGGACCATCACAGAAAGCAGGGTTACTAAGATTTTATCAACTATGTGATCCTCAAAAAAGTTGTGTTTAACAATCTAAACACCCAAATTGAAATTACAAATACTTGAGGACATTGCAGTCTGAAAAAAAAAAAGGCATGAAGACATATTATACATCCACAGTAGTCCCTTATGAGTTCATAAACAATGACTATTGAAAATTTTAGATTTTCAAAAGAAAGACAGAAAGATTGACTTCAGGGATGTGTCATGTCTAGAGTAAAATAATTAGAGCATAGATGGTGAAATATCTAGGATAGGAAAAAGGGCATTCTTGGTAGTATAATGCTTGAAATTCAATGCGATTACCAATATCTTTCTGAAATATTTTCAATGTTTCATGGAATGAAAATTGAAAGAAAAAAGTGTCTGCTTTGGTTATCCAAGTTTTGCGGTGTGCTGCTGATTAGAAACAGCCCAATTTATTTTATGATACCATTTGTTACTGTACTGCAAGGTTCCAATAACCACTTTAATACACATCACAACCCAAGAACTCATCATCCCTGCTTACATCTGTATAAAAATTTATGACAGCATCATTCTGCCAGGGCTTCTGGCTGAAGAATTTAACTTAGATTATTATTTATGATTTTTTTTTGGGGGGGGGAATACATATTTTTAGAACAGTTGGATGCAGCTGGCAATCACATCAGCCCTATAGGTCCATAGCAGCAGATATTTAGACTTTTATTTGGACATTTTTTGCACCTCCTGCCTCCCACAGTGGCCTGGTGCAAAAGGGGATGAGCAGTGGAGTGATTACAGGCCTGAGCTCCAGCTTAAGCCTGTGGACAGGACACTGGCTCTACCCTGACATTGCCCTGCTGGCTGGAAGTGCTGGTTCTGGGCCTGGGAAGTGACTCTAGACACTGGAAGCTAAATTCCAGTCCAGGTCCCATGCCTATTGTTTTAGATATATCTAGAACCTGCCTGATCTTTACATTTGAAACACTGATGAGAAAGTGCTTGAACTGACTTTACCCCACAACCCAATTCTGTTCTTTCCACACAGTTCACAGTTTCAGCATATAATTTTGCACCAAGTCATATCAATGCAATGAGATATTTTCAGATGTATCTCAACAATTCTCACTGCTATCAAATAATTAAAAATAAACTCTGATAAAAAAACCTTAACAGACTACAGGAGTAAAGGAGTAGCTCTGCCAAGATGGGTAGAGGCTGTACCTGCCCACAGCTCTGGGCTTGGTAGGAACCAACAGCACCATTGGAGCAGTTCATAAGGAGGGATACAAGAACAGTAAGAAAGAGAACAATATGTTTCTGTCAGTTCTGGTAAGGAGATCAGAGCTAGTGAGAGCCCAATCCTGGTGCTCTGTGCAGGTGCTGGGTGTCCCCAGCTCCCCTTCACATCTGCATGGTGAGTGAAGGTAGGAGCCTGCATGAACACTCATCACCAACAGAACTTATCCCGGGGAGCTGCTGCTAAGAGCTGTCCCTTTTTAACTTCTATTTTTATTCAATTTTAGTTGTAACATAGGAAAGTAAAATAAGAGGAAGGGATATGATGCACACCGAGATAGTTCAGTTTAATGGTGGCAACAATCTGTCAAATTCCCAGTATTAATTGGCCATGTTTATCTCTTTAGTTGAAAAGAGACTTTATCAGGAATGTGATTTATATAAAAGATAGCTGGTTTTATACCTCTTTATACAGAGCGGGCGACCTTGGCATAAATCAGCATTAGAACATTTAAACAATAAGTTAACTCATAAACCAGTAAGTCATCTTCCAGCACAAGCCAAAATCAGTCACTGTCAGGTTCTGCTCACTTGGTAGGAGTCTCCAGGCAAATTCTCTTACATCTGTGCCTTAAAAATAGATTTATCTCAATGCGTGGGGGATTTAGCTCAGATTCTCATTGCAAAGAGGTCCATTTCCAGGACATTTTTATAGCAAAGTTCTAGACACACACAGGTGTCGTTTTTTATTTGTTTATTGGCATGCCTTTTTATGTTTTTTAAAGAAATGTCACTGTTTTATTTTTCATGACTATTGCACCACAGAGACCAAAAGTATATGGGCTTCACCACTGTGCTATCATTTGTAAGTTCTCCTATGGCTCAGTATATAACTGTCCTTTACTACATTGGCTTATGCAGCTTTTTCTTTTTCAGTTTTCTTAGCATTACTTCCTACTGTACAGCTCAAGACTAAAAATAAAGGATAAAATGACAATAAAGGCTCTCGGGGAAAAACAAAAGGGAGGAAACATTAAAAGGACTTGAGAAGAAAAGGGTACAAAAGCACAAAGTACAAAGGAGCCTGAAGTTGAAAAGATTATAGAATTAAGGACAAAAACGTGCTAATGTAATCTTAAAAAAGAAGAGAAATAATTCAAATGAAAAGCCATCTAAAGGAAGATAAAAAGAAACATTAAAAAAAAAAAAAAGAGGTATTTTTAGACAGCCTGTTTAACCTGAGGGGACAGCCCTCAGGAAAGCCAGGTGTAATTTACTGAAATTATTATCCTAATAAAATGTGTAACAGAACTCAGAGCACCATAACAATACTTTTAATGGAGAACACAAACCCATGTTCTCCCTCTCCTTTCCTAACACCTTTGTTCATCATCATGAGTGCAACTTTCACAAGGGGTGCTGGCATTCCCAGCTCGTTAATTCTCTGACAAAATAAGGCCCATTCAGCTCATCCTTATTTTCCTGTGATAAACATGGACAACTCAATTTTCCCTACCTTTAAAATAAGGATATTACTTTCAGACCTGTCTTGTCTTTTGGGGAAAGGAGGTGGATTAAGGGCCAGTTGGGAGAGGTCCCCAAGTCCTCTACATGTGGAGAGAGCAATGGAGATGCAGCACTGCAGCGTGGGAGCAGTGTCCCCTACCTGCCCATTACCCTTTCCTCAGGCTCATCCCAACAGCTAGTTTTAATTATTTATCTGGTGCTCTTAGCAGGGTTAAAATCAAATGGCCACTCTGAGGGTAAAAGAGGAGACTCAGTTCAGCTTGGTAAAACAGTCATTAATTATCTACATGATTTTTTTCATTGAAGTGATATATTTAAAGCTAAGAAGTCTTTTTTTCCTTCTTTTTCAAAGCCCTTATTTACAGTAATGTCTACTTTTGAAAAAAATACTACATTTTTGGATGGGAAATTTTGTATCTCTCCCAATTTCAGAAATGAGCTATTCTGAAAGATTTTCTTTTAAAAAAAAAAATGTGTTACACTTGTGTTTAAATTATAGCAATACAAAAAAAAATAATAGTGAGGATTCTCATTAGTAAAGACAGTCTTCATTTCCCATTTAATTTCACTGGGGCCCAAGTATAACGAAGTTGAAAAGGCATTTAGATAAATTAACAAAAGCAACACCCATCAATGACTATTAATCACAAAGGTGCAAACTCAGTTTTTGGCTTAGGAAACCACTAAGATAAGTCACTAAGACTACTGAAAAATGAAATATCACTTGTTTCTCACCTTGATTTAATCTTGCTTTCAATAAGAAACCTGGCCTAGATGCATCATTGCTTTCAGCTTAGCATTTTAAAGTTATAAAACCAGAGCATAAAAAACCCAAATACCCTTCTGAAGTATTTCTCATGAGGATTTTCTTGGTATGTATTGCATGAGAAGAACCAGATTGATGCTGCTAGATATGCCATTAAGGACAGAGAGTAAGAAGTCTGTGTTTCACACTGCAACGCACAGTTCTATTGAGTTTATAGAAAAAGATGGGCAATGGAGAAACTTCTCATTAGGTCTGCACATACGCACATATGCCGGGAAAGGTCTTGACAAATGAGTTAGAAGGCCACAGAAATATCTGGAAGTGATGAGAGCAGTTTCCAGACAGGATGGGTAGTTCTTTCTACCAAAGAAAACAGCACTTAGGCTGGCATTTAATAATCCCAGAGGGTTCTCCTAGCAGTAGGAATTCCTTCATCTGTAGCTGTCTTTTTATTATTTTTTTTCACATTTTTATGTTCATACTACATATGATGAGGAAATTAAATCAGTAAGAAAGAAAGGCTAGCACAGGTGGAGCATTAGTCAATGCTCCACTGGCAAAGCAGCCCTCATCTCTATTTGTGCCTGGATCCTCTCTGGTTTACCACATTTTGGCTCAGTTTACCAGGAAGAAAATGCTCTGCCATGTACAGCACCACATAACCAAGACGTGTTGTCAAACTGAAGCTGTAATGAAGATGAATCACACGACCACACTCTGCATAGCTCATGAGCTGATGTATATTTGAGTAACATTACTTATCAAATTTACTGGAAAAAAAAAGATGGGCAGTTTGAGAAATAATCAGAAATAGAAAAAATAGTCTAATAGAGAAACTCATTGCTTATAGCTGATGAATCTTGGTGAACTATTTGGCAACAAGCAAATGGGGCCAAATGGGATGCAGCAGGCAATTTCCCCCAGAGGGAGGTGCCTTTTAGGAACAGGGCAGTAAAGTATCACAGTACGGATGCAACCAGAAAGTGTTAGCTGGTTTACTGTTCAGGGCCCCAGACTTGGAACTCCACCTGGTCATGTGAGTCTATCAGTGCACGTCTGTGGCTCCTCCCTCAGTTAAAAAACATAGTCCTCTCTACTGGCATTAATATAAGTAATCTGTGGAAATGAAAATACGTGAAGCATTTCCCAAATGGTCATGCATATGGTGATGCTTGACTTCAAAGCTGAGTGTGTTGCTATGACCTCTCTGTTCTCACACTCTCTTTTCTTAAGGGAAGAAATTCACCTCTTTGTTACTTTTGCACCTTCCTTTGAACATACCTTAATGTTCTTAATGTTAGCTCCATTCTTCTTTAACAACATATTCTTCTTTATATAGGAAGTCTGAAAGCAAATTCCCACTTGCAGGATGGTGTCAATATTCCCCTTCACAACCTCCTTGTCTTTAAACAGTAAAATTGTTGACACATGGCTTAGAATATGAATATTTGATCAAAATGAACCTTCAATGGTTCCAGAAATTTCCCATCCCCAAGCATCTTTTTGGCAGATGGCCAGTAATCGTCTACATTTTTTTCCATTTGGATCCACCTTGTTTCAGGTTTAATGCCCTTAGAATAGAACAACCATTATGGAAATTAGTTAGCAGCTGCTGTACATCAATGTTTAGAAAATTAATATTACCCACATTACACAGCAGAGAAGCTGAATTTTAATGAAGCATGGAAACTATAAGCAAATTGACCTTTAACCTCATCAGAGAAATAGTCAAACACAACTTTGTCTAAGAAAACTTATAATTTCCACCAGAATCCTCTGGACACAGTAGCAGAAATACAGTATTTTCACTACAACAAAAGGAATTAAATGCTTCAGCAGATTAAAAATGACAATAGAATCTAAACTATTACGTGTTCTTACTGCTAAGCTTTAGAAATATTTTCTCTTAGTCATATATCAGTGGAAATTACAATGCCTTATAATAATAGATCTAATACATGAAGAGAAATGAAGAGATTTATGCTGGGAAGAAAACTGATCTAAGCAATCAGCTGAGGTTCCCCCTGGCTTAGAAGAGGTTGCCAGCCTGTACCAAGAAGGCAGAAGCACCAGATCCTTGCTGGCTTTTTGGCTGCTGCCTTTACTTTGCTGCTTTTCATCACTGTTTTCTTCTTATTTTTATTATACTATCCAAAATGTTTAATTCTGACCTCTTTAATTTAAATCATGTATCTTCTGTTATATTTTAAGACACTTATAACTAGATCACAGGAAAAACAGAAGGGGTGAATTTATTATATTCAAGCAATGCATCATGGACATTTTAATTTCAGCTAGAAGCATTTGGTTAATGTATTTTTTGCTCCTTTTAAAAAAAAATAATTTCCAAAATCCACTTAGGAAAACTTGCAGGGTGTCTTTTGCAGAGACTTTCTAAAATAATTTTGTAGCCTTATTAAAACACCCTCCTAGTGTGTGTTTCTGTGTATGTGCTTGTGTAGTGTTGCTCATTTTGTAAACATGCGTCAAGACTGACAGAATAAATTTACCTTGAGGGTACAGTCATTGTATAAATGGCAGCTGGTACAAGAAAGTCTTCCCGTGGAAAATTAAGCACAGCTTCTAACAGAACTATTTACTGGTGTACAAAGTTAGAGGAATAGGTCTTAATGCTGTAGTGGCCATGTTTAGTTTTATTCACATTTAGTGGACAATAAAAAAAGCTCTGAAATGCTCAGAAGTTAATATATGTGAAAAAAAAAAGTGATCAGAAGGGCATTGGAAGACTCAAATAACTGCAAAATAAACTGACTCCTGGCTGCAGTAGGAATCTTGCTTTGTGTGTAGGCATTAATGTGAACAGAACTTTGGAGAAAGGAGAAAGTCTGTTTATCATTTCCTTCAGACACAATGCTGATTAGAAAACTGCAACAGAACCATAAAGTGCTATAAAATTACTTAAAGGTCATCGCATGTTGTAATAAACTGTAACCTAATTTATTTTTTTTTAATGCTGACATGAATCTGATGAAACTAGAAAAGCAGGTAACTTTTTCAATTAATGTCAAAATGTTCCATTTTATTTTATAGATTGTTTTACCCATTCTAAGTTAAAATGATGCTTTATTATGGCATCATTTTATGAGCCCAAAGAGACATTTTGACATTTAGCATAATCTTCCAGAAAGTCAAAAGAGAAATGGTTACAGAAGATGTAATGAATAAAACACCCTGAAACAAAATGTAACATTATATTATCAATAGGAGAGGTGATTAAAGTGTTGTTTTTTCCCCACTTTGAAAGTGGGGGGGGTCTATTTCCCCCCACCTTCTTCATACACTTCAGCACTGTCTTTGAAATAAAAGGCAAGCATCTTGCAAGAGAGACCTTTTGAAAGTAATAAAAATCCTTCTCCAGCCTTCATTTTTGTCTCGTTATTTTACCTGTAACCATTTGATGACAGTTTAGGGCAGGGGTATTATGGATTTAAACTGCAATTTATGGGCTGTCTCTGCTCCTTACTGGGGCACTGCAGGTGAAGAGACGAGACATAAAGGCTTGAATAGTCTCACTTAAAGAGCCCCTTTCTCTCAACCCTCTCTGCAGTTGCTCACTGAAGCACTCCCGTTCATGCCACCACAATGTGGCGGCAGGAGGATGCTGGCAGCCCTTCTTCCACGGCCAGCCTTTGTCCCTCGCTCACCTGCTGCTTCCCCACGCCGCTCAGATATAATTCATCTCCATGGCTCATGAGAAGTGGGACATGATCTCCTCTGCTTTGGCTTCCCTGAGTAGGGTGCTGCCCTCTGCCCTGGCGTTGGCCTCCTCCTTGGCTCCTGGCCACAGTTACCAGTGTGCCAGCCACACAGCCCATGCTGCTTCTCTGAAGCCAAGGGATGTTTAAAAATACCCCATAAGCATTATTGAAGCCTGATTCTGCAGGGATCGACAGAGAGACAGTCCCTCCCAATTACAAGGTACAATTCACTTTTGAGCTGCCACTTAGGGCCCCAAGGCAGTCCTAGTTTCCACTGTGTGCCTTCAGAAGGGCATTTCCCACTTTCCTGTCCCAGAAAGATGGTAAATGACGGGAAGAAGATTTCTCCTACAGGCAGAGGCTGGAGGAGCAGATGAAAGGCAGCATCAGTAGCCCAGCAAGATGACGAAGGATAAGCCCAGTAGGACCTTACTGTTTGTGGAGCTTTATCTCTCTTCACTAGCAAGGAAAAGGGAGGTTATACATCATTAAGTATTAATTGCTAAATGCTGACATGGCATCTGGGGTTTCTCTGTTTTAACAGAAGCTGCTTCCAGGGACCCAGTAGCAGCTCACAGTTGCCTAAGAGTAAACATTGACTCTTGCTTGCCAATGGACATGAAGCATTTTAAAACACAGCATATTTGTGTGGAGGCAGCAGACCAGAAGGTTGAGGGGAGAAGTTTAAGGGAAGGACAGTGCCTGTCCTGTCTGCAGGACCATGAATGCCTGCTCAGGGCCAGACATGCCCTGTGCTATGTCTGGGAATGGGAAGAGGTGGGGAGTGCAAGCTGTGGAGGGCTGGACACACAGGGGACACTGTAAACACAAAATCCAACCCCTACACAGTCAGCCTGCTGCCTGGGATCCCTGAACAAACTGTGCATTGGGGAATGTTAGAAATGGGAACATCAACACCTACAGTCTGCATGGTGGGACACCAAAGCAAACCACCCAGAAATGACATTGGCAGCGTGGGCAGAGTGGAGCTTGCACCTGGCACAACATCACTGTTTTCTTGCATGAGGAAAAAGCAAATGAAAGGGACTACCACTACACTCCGGCACACACCTTGGAGATCTGGGGCTTGGACTCACGTTCAGGTAGGGAAGAAAGTCTCAACCAGTCTCAGCACCACAGGAGGGGCTGCTGGGCAATTGGAGCAGGATGAGGTGGATCACCATCATCTCCCCCTGCCAGCTGTGTTTTATTTGGGGTTTAGCATGGTGAGAGCACCCAGTTCCTGTGTGCTTGTCAAGCTGCCGGCAGCAAATGCTTTGGGAATTTAAATGCTGACAACTGGTAGACAGAGCAGTGAAACCTTCATTTTGGACAAAAAAAACGTTCAGCTGCAGTGAATTACCTGTGCCTTCCTTATAAACCTTATTTTCTGCTCTGGTGGTGCTTACTGGAAAAGCATGAAAATACATTGCTGGAACAAAAGGAGGAAAAAAAGGGAGAAAAGAGAAAAGAGAAGGAGGATGGTGTGGGCGTTGCACAGCAAAAGGTGAATGTTAGAAGAGAGGGCATATAATTTGAAGTACAAGGCTGGAATCCCTATTGATCTAACTAGCCTCACAAGCTGCTTTCTCCCCACGTGTTAAATCATCAGATCCCTTCCCCAGTACACCTTGTAAGACACAGCCAGCAGGTTTTCATCCTGAATGATACGCTTGCAAAATCTCCAGTAGGCCTCATTAGCAAGGAGCTGCTAGCATTTGCAGACGGATTGGATTTAACTTCTGTCTCACAGGCACTCTTATTAATGTTCTTGTTATGATTGCAACTGCAATTTTGAAAGATTATACCAACTCCAAATGACTGAAACTTTCTGCCTGCTCCCTGGAAGAGGACAGCAGTCACAACATTTGAGGTCAGTCAGGAGATGGGGGGTTCTCTGCTCTTCTGTGTTAATCAGAAGGCAAGAATCTGAAGTGCCAATTTTGTAAAGAACTCTGTGTCCAGTTTTCCTCCAGCCCTGGTGCTGAACTGTCTGATCAATACTAAAACTAATTTATAATGATGGCCCCTATGAAGCTTGCAAATGTTATGTCAACATATCTTAATAGCTTTGGCTTCCTGAATAGCCTTGTTAGCTGCAACCTTGTCTGCTTCTGCTACTCTCTTAACTGCTTCCACCTACAGAGCCCCATCTATAACAATGTTGACCACTTCTCCCATAGTTCTTCCTCTCTTCTACTAGCGGAGTCTTCTGTGCTGTTGGTTCGTGTTGTGTGAGAGCTTTCCAACAAGCACATGGAAGAAAAGGTGAAGAAAAGGGAAGAAAACAAAATTAATTCCCTTGCCGATTCTCCCCCTCCCTGCAACTGATGAACCAAAGAAGGAAATAATTGCTACTCCCTTTTAATAACGACACGTTTACAGAAATTTCCATAAAGATGATTCAGAAAGGAATGCATGGATTTCTTCTCTGTGGGGTGTCCAAAACGTTTTGCGTTGTTCTGTAATGTAATGTTATTAGTGCTCCATCTAATTTATATTTGCATTTCCCTGTCTCCAGGGCAAATTTTTACAACTCACTTGCAAAGTACTAAATGAAGAAGTGCTGCAGTGCTAAAGAACTACATTTTCTAGCAAGCTTTCAAGCCATCCATTAATTGACAAGGAGATGAACCTGAAAGGTGTTGGACACCAAAGAAATGCTGAGTTTTCTCCATCCTTATGTGGAGTGGTGAGCACACAACACTGCAGGAGAAGTAACTGTTCATGACAGTTGTCTAAACAGGAAATGTATCCATTCTGTATCTGTAGCCATTTATTTGTTATAAATGGGAAGGGTTCTCTCCCTTCTTACCCTTGGAAGACCAGAGTCAGTTGAATGAGTGAAAGCTGGTGAATCACTGTCTTTCTCAGGTGTCTCTTTCCCACTTATGTGGAAAGATAGCTTAGGCAAACCGGCTTTCCCTAATTGGATATTTAAAAATACTTTAAAAGCCCCAGTTATAACAGGGTTTCTCCTGACAGTTACTGTGTAAACACAGAGTCTCTATCCCTGTGGAACAATACAGGTGAAAATAGGAAAAAATAATATTAGTGCCATGAAGGAATTACTCTAAAGTAGATGCAAAATCTCCTTTACATGCACTCAGAAAATGATGCAAAGAGATGTAAATGACTTGCTCAAAAGTCAGATGAGAAATGAGTGGCAGTGGCAAGGAGGAGGACACAGATCGCCTGAGCCTCAGTCACATTCTTCACACTCAAAACATTTCTCACCTTTCAGATATCAGTATAAAAAATTGTAAATATCTATAAATAACAACCACCAGTGCATTCTTAATTCAGAGAATGAGTGCACGGTATTTCAAGAATTTGCCCAGCATCTCAGGTCAAGCTAATTTGGGTATAGCAACACAAGCTGCAGACATGCCTGAGTAGTCACCCAGGGACAACAGTTACCCTTTTCTTCCAGAAAACAGCTCAGGCTTCACAGCCTGTGGAAAAAAATGTATTAAAAATCATCAGGTCTGGGAGACAAAGATAGGTAAGCTTGCTGTTCTAAATACCTGATGAAAAGACAAGAAAATAAAAAAAGCAGCAGTTCCCTAACCTTTCTGGGCAGCAGAAAGTTGTGATGATTTTTGTGCTTGTGATGCCAAGATGGCTGCTTTGTTTCCTAATGAGAGTATATTATAGTCCAATTAAATCAGGATAAACTTATTCCATCTGCTTTTTTAATGTCAGTAACTCTAGGCTGAAGTTTATGGCAAACTCTATCCACACAGTGGGGAAGCTGCACCTGCTTAAACATCAGGTCTTAATTTGGCCAAAAATCTTCATGAATGCACCTCAGATTTTATCTTTATAAGATGACTCTGCAAGCTTCAATGGGTTCTAACATTTCAGATATATTTCCAAAGCAGAAAAGTATAACATTTCAAGCCTTTAGCATGAGTTTTAGCAACTCAAGCCTTATGTTCCAAAACTTTTAAAAATGCATAGTTAATTCAAGGTAACGAGTCAGAATCATGCAAGACTTTTATTCAGTAGGGATGCAAGAAATCCGTCCACCTGTTCAAAGCAGAGGATGAGCCAAATTTTCATGTTGGAATGACAATTATCTTTGTTAGAGAAACAAAAGTTCCCCCCCATCCTTTCCTTTTTGGAGTGAATGTGTGATCTGCGGAACCAGTCTTCTGCACATCAGCAAATCCAGCAAATATCATTTGCAAACGTTATGCCAAGTTAAAAAAAGCAACAAGAACAAAACCCAATTTCCACTTCAGCAGCTTGAAGGTTAGGTCAGAGGGGAAGCAATGCAGACACTTGTGTTTATGAATATTGTATAAACTCTAACACATAATCAAAGTTGTATTTTAAAAATTAAGTCAATATTGGTCAAGAGAATGTCCTGCTATGTAACTCTTTGGACTCCAAAAATGATGAGTATGCCTTTCACAATGGAAAAGAACGACATCTACCTTAGGGCTGCCCTCTCTCTCCCCTTTTTTTCACTCTTCTATAGATCCATCTATCTCTTTTCCTCCAGCTTTGATAGTCAGCAAGCAATTTTCACTTTGGCAGGATAGTTTCTGCATGGCAGTGATAAACATCTCCCCACTCACATTAGTGACATTCTTCATAAGGGAGAAAAACCTTACACACCAGCCTCACAAAGCCTGTTTCTATATATGGTGATCCTAAGGGCAATGGCAGTGGACAGAGACTATAAAGATTGCCTAATGTTTAGGAACAAGTACCTGTGATAATAATTTAATAACTAGTCCATGTTTTCAAGAGAAAGACCAGAAATGCACAGTAAAACATGGGAACTGATCGTCAGCTCTACATTTACAGTGTCTCCAGGCTGGATACTTGCAGGCTTTGAATATGACTTTCAGGAGATCCAAAGTCTGGCTCTTCCTGAAGGGTGCCTAAATGAATCCCTGAGGATCATGCACATTGCGAGACACAGCATCATGTGTGCTTTTTCTGAATCTCTTCTGTGGCTGCACAGTGTGCACCAATGTTCTTTGAGGACTTTTCTTTCCCAATTATTTTGTTCGGGTAGAGCCTTGCAATTAATTCTGCCTCAGAGAAAATCTTTGCCAAGGTCTGTGGATTCTGCTAGGCTAATCAAACAGAAACAGCCACCACACAGACTTTTTTGCTGGTTGAGTTGTGCAGTGGGTGCCCATGCTCCTCATCTGCTTCAGTGCATTATCTGCTGGCTTAGTTTGGACAGCATTTAGTGGTACCTCGAGCTGATGTAGCAGACAGAGGGAGAAAAATCCACTGATGTGATGCTTTCAGCAGCAAGGGAACAAGAAGCCAGTGCCTGGCAGTAATGCCTGATGCCCTCACAGCCACTGCTTCAGTGGCTGACCATGGCCATGGACATCTGGAAAGTTGTAGCTAAGTCAGATGAGTGTTTTATAAAGGCAATCTGCCTTGTAAGTACCTGAATTTTCACACAGGTTAAAAGGAGTGAACAAACATTTGCAAACAAACCCCCTACAGATCCTAGTCTAGACAAAGCCAGTGAGAGGGAAAAGGTTTCAGATCTGGAGGATGTGGCAAGCAGACAAGCCACTTCTTCCCTATTTGTAGCAAAATCAGTTAAAAATAGAATAAGGTTCAAAAGTCTAAGATCTGCCCTTCAAAAAAATCCAGATAATTGAAGAGTTTCTCACACTGACACGTTTCTATTTCTGTTGTCAAAAGGTAAGAAAAACTAATAATGTTGGGGTTTAAATACAGAATATCCCAGACATACAGAAGGTCCTTTGATTTTGCTTGGAAGTATACAAGGTAGGATGCTTTTACCTGTGTTTAGTAATAGTGCACAGTAAAATCATAACTGAAGGGCTGAGGTAGAGGTCAGATATGCTACAAATGAAAAAAAAAAAAGAGAAGAGCTATTACATCTTTCATTTCTCCTTCATCCTCCAGGGATTTAAGAACAGTAATAAGTAAATAGGTTTACAGCTAACCACCGGTGAGGGCTTTTTGATCACCAGCATGGCTATATTTTACACACCTGATATGTTTAGGAGCAGGAGTTTTTAATGACCAGAACCAGTCCAAATTTCAGCCTTAGTATGTCAACAGAAGTTGAAGATTAGCTTCAAAAAGCTGACAAGAATGATTTGTTGGTTGGAATTCTTATTATTGGAGGCAGTCAAAAAAAAAAACCCCAAACCACCCAAAAAGTACTCACCTTAAAATGGCAGCTCAGTGTTATAAATAACCATTCCCTGTGAGACTTTTGAGAGATATGCATTCTGTTTACAGAAAAACAGATAGTTTTCTTTCTGTCACCAGAGTAAAGACAATATAGCTACACATGAATGTACCGCATTCTGTCTCAAACATTTCCCTGGAGAATCTCCAGTTAAGTTCTTATTCTACAATTTTTATAGTCAGCGATGATATATAAAGTACAGAAATAACACAGTTTAACTTGAAGTTACCAGGCTGAGGCTAGACTCCTGATCAAAGAATCTTGAACTGACTTTAAAACCAAGTGAATTTCATATGGAATTTATGGTGCAGAAATATGCAGGGAATGTTTTCTTGTCATTTGTATAAGGACACTTCTTTTGATAACAGAAGCTGCTATAAATTGAATTATGGAATATGAAAGTCCTTAAAGTTTATGGTAGTGTTTGTTACTGCTGAAATTAAGACAAAGAACTTGAGATAACAGGTGTGTCAGCAGCACAAAGGCTAAATATGATCCATTTTGATGTAAAATTAAAATATAGTATTTTCTGCAAATATTTTAATTCTATTGTAGGTGAGTGAATACTGGTTTTGTAGTAATTAATACTGAAGATATTTGCCTCTTTGATGTTGAATAGACTATATTGCACTATGAAGTTTCAGTACTGCTATTTCCTTTGCCACTAATATTTGCGACATTTCATAGATATTACATCAACCAGCTCCTTGGACTTGAAAATATATGCCCTGATCCCACAGAATCTGTTTATGCATTTCACTCTCCTGACTTTGTTCATTACAGCAGTAATTACTTACAGGAGCAGACCTTGATTTTTTTAGGTCCTAAACCATGCTACTCTACTCTAATTAGTTTCTTTGAAGGTAGCGCAGTCTGTAAATAATTCAAACTTATCTTATTCATGAAAACATGTCCAAGGACCCCATAGAGGAAACTTCATACAAAACAGAGATCAAGATAGCAGTTCCTACATTTCTACCTCGTCTGAAACACTGGGGCTGCAACAGGGTCTACTGCGGCACTGGAAACTTTAAGGACTAAGAAGTGTCCTGGTAGTCCAGGCACCTCCATGCCTGCATCAGGTAGGGTGAAGCCTTGGATTCAGCAGCAGTACAGCAGCTCAGTATTAATATGTTCAAACAATCAGTTTTAATGAAAACTTCATACCTGTATCTAACTGTTACTGAAGGGAAAAGGACGAGTTTTTCAAACAAGAAGCTTAACTGTTGCATTGCAAACCTACGAGATGCATAGTGAGTATAAAGAAGAGGAATGAACCTTGGATGCTTGGAGAGGTGAGGTCAAGGCAAGCATCTGCTAAATACTAAGCATGATATTAGGTATTGTATTTATTTACCACAGGAACAGGTACTTTTGAAAGAAAATAGAGAGATGTTACATGCCCATCTTTATGAGCTTGTGGACAGCCAAGAAAATCCTCAATAAAAGCTACCTATCACACAGGTACACAAATGCACAAGAGTTCTGCAATGCTTCATTGAACTTATTTTCCAACACAAAGACAGGCTGCTTCATTCAGCTTCACTGTAAAAAGGACAACAGAAGCACTCAGATATAAAAGAAATTTTTACCTCATCAATAAAATCACCAGACATAAGAGGTTTTGGGACCTTCTAATTCTATTCTGAAAGCCTCCTTTCACTCAGCCCACACTGCATGCACACGCATATGTCTGTGACATTGGGGATAGGCAGGGAATTTGCCACTGTGGGTGTACTTCCACTCCTGTTGTGCTGTGGGCTGGATGCTGGCATGTGCACCACCTGTGCTCACCACAAGGCGGGGGAAGAAAGATTTTTCAAAGTGTTAAGAAGTTCTTGGGATGGTTCCCATAATCTTGAAGGAAGGATCTGCCCCTGCTCTACTGACAGAAAGATACTGGTTTGCACAATTAGAAAAGTCATCTACAGAAAGAAAAAGTTGCAGTAGAATTAAGCAGACTAAACATAATGTCTTAGAAACTCTGAGGTTAACTGTTTAAAATCAGCTATATTTTAGGAGTCAACAAAATAATATCATCCTTTTAAAATGAAGTTGTCCTATAACTGCAGTATAACACTTTGCCATTTTATCTTAAACAAATAAATAAGAAGTACATAAAGTAAACCAGTGAGATTTCAGTCTGATAAAACCAGATATCTCATATAAACAGATAACAAAACATAATACGTGAATGATGTGCATTTCAAAAGCTGAAACATGGCTGTGCTGTACTTCATAAAATTAGTTTTGCTGCAATGCTCATCCTGTGCAGAACTTAAGAGATCCACTTTAACAGTGAACTTTCCAAGTATGTACTTTACAAAACGCCATCTCATTACACAGCCAATTAAAACGATTTGTTTGTTCATGATGAAATCTAATGTAGAGATTTGTTTTCTTCCAATAGATACCTTCTGCTAAGAAGCCAAATTGGCACAACTTTATAATTGCACTAGTCCCACTGGGAGCTACAAAGAAGTTTGTGAAGCTAATAATTCTTTAGTGCAAATGAACTAACAATAAAGGCAAGCCACTTATAAAATTTTCCACTGTGAAAATTCAGAAATGTTGTAACATCCAAAGAAAATGTAGAAGATTAAAAACCCCAGGATTGTATTATATCGTCATCTTTATTGTTTTACTTATGTTATAGTATTTATTATAGTATTACATTACCATATATATTATATTATCAACTTTATAGCTGATGCATTGATGAAGTCTTTGTCACGAGGATTTTAAGACCAGCAACCTAATATTGTGTAACCTTGTTCTTTCCCAAGCATGATAGCAAAGATACTATAAAAGTTGTCATAGCGACAAAGTTTTGGCCTCTGTTGCCCAAATGAACTCATTAACAATAAAGTGAGCCTGGGCATAAAATTCAGTAACTCATGTGAACATGTTTTAAAACAGCAAGAAAAACCTATAGAGCCTTATAGGCTTGTCTGGTATGAATGTGAATAGAAATTTGCTATGAGGTATGCAGAGCAATATGCACCCCACACAGTGTAGCCTGTTCATCAAAACCACAGTATGCATAACACACAGAGAGAACAGGAGGAATAAGGATGTAATTTTTTAAAAATTAAAGCTCAAACTTAATGACTTTCCAAGGGAAAAATAAAGGTTTCTGTAGCTCACAGTGGAGTTGACTTTTTCATGGAAACTCAATTGGTGTCAATGTTGGAATAGAAGAATTTGTAAAACACTCAGGTATTTACTGTCTCTGAAGTTTCTTTTCTCAACAAAAAAGCAGTAGAATAAGGACTATCAGTATGATCAGAGACAGACCTGATCTCCCAAAAGCTGGTGGAGAGACTGGTGGTCCTTATTGTAGACTATGTCATCATGGAGGAAATGATGAGAAAGACGGACGTGAAAGACTTGTTATCATCCTTCTGGTCATGGGTGATTCTGCACCAGTGGCAGAAAACTACCTTACAGGTGCCATGACTCTCACACAGCTCTCAAGGGCATGAAAAAAGATGAATGCTGTTGGCAGTTCCGGGGAGAAGGTGTGAACCCTAATGGTACTGACAAGTCATATTTATGGGTGACGTGAACTGCATGTTGTTCTCTTCCGAACAGTTCATATTTCAGGAGAAACAAAATAAATATTAATACTAAAGAAAGAGGAAGCCATGGTCCCTTTCATCCCTTCTCCTTACACCTGGTAATCCATCCCCAAAGTGAGGGAAGTGAAGAAGGTCTCTGAGGGCTCTGGGGAAGGGCTGCCACACACCTAGAAGCTAAGCAGAGCTCCAGCAGTGACACACAGTCTTTGTCACTAGTGATTTAGTGGCCCAGACTGAGGGGTTTGTCCACACTGCAGTATTAAGCAGAGAATCATATTTCATTTTCTTGGAGGCCATAGTTTGTTTTATACCATTTGTCTCAGAAGATTCAAATTTGGAGCTAAAAGGTGTATGCTCAGTTGCTTCCAAGGTAGGAATTTCTCTCAGGGCATCTAAGTTGCCTCAAGCAGACCGCCTTTTATGGTCACAAGTGCGTGGAACTAGCATCTCCCTTACCTTGTGACTTTTTCATCTTTCAGGTCAGTGCAAAGTGGCAGTCAAATACCGCCAAGCCATAAGCAAGTATCGTTGTATTTTGGCTTGGTAACTCTCTAAGGTGCAGAGGAAAGGATGGTTTGTTACAGTATTTGAGCTATTTTCCTTTGAACACAAAATGCGAGTTTGAAACATCATTATTATTCTTACTGTGGATAAAATTAGAATTCAAACTTGTAAAATATATAACACTGGCTGGTGATATAATAAAATGAAGTTCTGGAGCTGATGAATAGTTTATACTGTGGATGCTCAAACAAGATAAAGAATGGAGTTAATGCTGAAAAAAATGAGCTGGATACATCTCATTAAGGGCTTACTGCTGTATTTGCATTTTTGTTTAATACTGAAATCCTAAAGCACTGCAAATGAGCTGTAACTTTGCAGTCTTTAAAAAATAAATAAGGATTAGATAAATGCAGATGCTATGCAAATAGTCGATCAGCAGCAGTCTACGGAGCAGCCATTAATGAGTGCTGGAAAGTTACACAGGTGACCATGAAAGACCTTTCTGGTAAAACTAAATGCCACACTGCTGTGTAAGTTCCTTCTGATTCATCCCTTGGGTTTGTCATACTGGCTATATGAGGTAATCTGAAGTTATGCCTTGTTAGCTGGGGAAGATGATGTATCTGTAGGTGGGAAAATATGTGTAGAATTGCAATCATGTGAAGAAGAGACAAATAGTATAATTGCACAATGCCTGAATTATTGCAAGGGAAAAGAAATAACCTTTGCTATTATTTCTAGTTTTTCTTCATTATCAAGTAACGTATGAATACATCCTGCATTCAGGATCACACTCAGATCTTCTAAAAATGACTCATCCTAGATCAAATAAGACAGTTGCTCATTTATACCCCAGATTACAAAAGCATTTAAAAAATCATTCTTTCACTATCCATTTATTTGTCCACCCCACACTTTCTTATTTGTTGTTTGTTATGAAAGAGATTTATAGTTTAAAACTCTATCTTATTTATCCCCTTCCTTTTAATGAGTAACTATAAAATAAGCATCATTTTCCTAATGTTCATTTTGAGTATCAGAAATAGGCAATTTAAATGTGAAGCTTCAAAAGTCTATTAATGCTTCAATTTAGTGACAAAATATCTCTCAGTTTTCAGTGCCTCTTTACCACATTTCTTCATTTCAGTGATTTATTGTGTTATTTCTCTGCCTGTAATAGTTTAGTTCTCTAAGTAGCTAGTTTATTTTTGTGTTTTTCCATAAATTAATACATTTCGGTAATGGCTGGCTCTACCTTTGTTTGACAATCAGCCAAGAGGAACACGATGTAAGCTCCCTCATTGTTCCAGGTCCTTCTCAACACTTTATTTGAGATTGTCTCTCCATTCACCAACTGTATTACTCCTGAATACTAACTTGGAAAAGCTCAGCTTGCCATAAACAGCTCCAGTCTTGCCAGAGAGCACCGACTACTGCTTTCTCTTCCTGATGACAAGGGGGAAAAACTGTCACAATGCCTAACATGAAAACCTAAGTAATGATAGAGATTAGAGAGTTTCTTGATGATTAGCTCAGCTTCATCTCCTCCAAAGGCTTTAGAGAGGATGAACTCTGTTGCAAGAAAAACACCATTGCTCGGCGCATTTACCAGTTTCTCCTCTCAAACATGCTACGAGCACCAGTAACTTCTTGGCCCTTGCTGTGTGACATGCACAGCTTCAGGGTGCTGGATTATATGCCTGCCTGCATGAGGCACAATGTAAATTATCCATCATCCAGATGTTATTTCAAGATATCAGAAGTGCATTTCAATTTTAAATATGCATTCAAAGTCCAAAGACTGTACCACCATGTTTGTACTAGATGTACACTCGTGCTGAAAGTGTTTTCAGGCAGCTTTATACAAGGAGATAATTTGTGATAATATCCTAGCATTGTACAGCAGATCTTAAAAAAAATTTCCTTTCTCTGTGCCCTAATGAAATATTCCTAAATGGCTGACACAAATGCCTCCCAGTGATGATGTCAATACAGACAACTAAATCAAGTAAACAGCAACATTTGCCACTAGACAAATACCTGTTCCAACAAGTTTGGTCCTGAATACAGGACTCCTGTGACCCTGCAGATCACAAGCCTCTTTGCTGTGATTTTTGAAGTCCTTAGAGAAATCCAGGACTCCAGTTCTGTGTAGGAGCATAGGAAAAGCATAGCCCCCTCCTCTGCTCGAACTTTCTAAGACCCTGGAGGGTTATTTCTAGAAAAGGACAAAGCTGTTACCTTGCTGATGTAAACAAAAATGATGGCCTTATTGTGACACTGCATGATTTATTGTGATTAACAGATCTTTTTGTTGCCATGCAAGCAAACCACTTGAAATTTCCTTACAATTTAGTGTTTATTTTCCTTTGTGGAATGTTAATGTCCCACTGACCTAGCAGAGGTTGCGATGGACATGTGTCTCATGGGTGGTGGGGGAGATCACTGATGAAGTAAGATCCCCCAAGAGAAAACAAATGCTGAGGCACCCAGAAAAAACAGGTGCCATAATATTTGTAAAATATGCCCAGGCTTATTACATTGTTCAGGAGGGGTCCAAACAAGTATTTTAGTCATCTGTTTCTATCTTTATTTCTATTTAGATGCATTTTTGTACAGTATTTAGCACTGGAATACACTTTTTTTTTTTTTTTTAACCTTAAACTATATTTCTGCAAGGAGAAGGAATTCCATCACTTCAGCAGGAGCTTCTCCAAAACAAAAGCACGCTGTGGTTCAGCGGAGATTGGGCATGTAGGAAGGTTGTTGGCGTAGCTCCTTGGCTGTGGACTGGACAGCCTCATGGCTTTGTGTGAATCCCTCAAGATTTCAAGTTCCTGCTTAAAACTTGGGACACACGGGATTTGGGGCACCCTTGCCTTCTGATGACCAATTTTATAAGACTGCAAGTGCTTGAAGTTCTGGCATTATGAGGCCAGAACATATTCCCTTGCTATTCAGTCTCACCCAGAGTTTTACCATGACAGTACCTAAGTTTGCATAGAGCTTGAAACAATAGCTTTAAAGACATATATTCTCCACCTGCAATAAAATAAAAAATACTGAAATTTCTAAGAGAAGTATGAAATGTCATTTTACTGAATGAGTTCACCTGAAAGAACACATCAACCAGAAAATTGTTCTCCACATGCACCTGAATGCTCTTTGATTGCCTCAGTCAGTCACAGACCATGACATTAGTCTTTGAAAGAAGAAACTGCAGACTAACTGCAGTGACTTGAGGACATTAGGCCAGCAGGGCTTGGAGACACTGAAAGTTTCTCTCCCCACTCATATGGTGTGGAACTGCTGAACATTTTGCAGGTTAGCTGACCACAGAGGAGACTGTCAACTATTTTTCCAAGTGCTAATCATGACACTTTTGTGGAGAATAAAAGAGGGACACAATAGGAATGAGCAGCGCCTTGGAACAAGAGGATGAAGCCAACCAATCTGAGAGCACAATTTCAGGCACACATGCAAGGTCTATGACCCCAGGCTGCCCACTTCTTCTCGCTGGTCTTTCATCACAGCAGCACTATCTCTTTTGCTTCTCATCTGAAACGATAATTTATCTTTTACTCATTTAAATTATTGGGTAAATTGGTAATTTTCTTGTTCTGACAATTTAATTTTCTTTGAAGAGACAGATTTATTAAAGAAAAAGCTACCCAAATCGTCACTTTGTATCAGTGCCCCTCATGATGGGAAAAGTCTTTTTCCTTTTGAGCAGAGTTTACATGATGTTCTGAAAAGAGAAAGGTCTGAGTAACCCATGCAATCTACTGTATCTGAAAGGCACATGAGCTGTACAACAAGCATGTGGTAAGAAGATACGTGTTTTCCAGTAGAGAAAGGAAGTCTGGAAATAAATGTGTAATGATGTAGTTCAGGTTTATTAAGTCTACTTGACCCTTATGTCATATACTGACATTTTAATTTTACTGTCTGACATTTAGCAAATTCTTAACAGTCCTGCAAAAGTTAATGATTAAAAAAAAAGGAAATATCTCTGAATAGTTAACTTAAATATATGCAAATAATATAAAATAATTAGCAGCACCATTTGTTTTATCATATAAAATTGTTCACTGTGGCAATTTTTAATTGCATATTCAGCATGTATTTATCCACAGCCTTGTGACTAATAGCTTGCCCTATTTATTTAAGTATTAGTTGTTTCTTTAAATAGCAATATTTATAAAAGTGTTAAGGAACAAGAAGAGTGCTATAATAATAATTTATAATGTTCCTAACATTTGTCAGACTTCTCTCTCCTTCACACAACTGACCTGGGGAGCCACTATTACTGGAATGAAAGCACTACGATGCCTTTGCATATTTCCTACAATAGGATCATGTCCCTCCCAGCTATTTGCAAGAAGTCCTACAGGAACAATTATGAAATACTCTCATTCATTTGGCACAATGGCATATGGAAATTTCTTGCAACACTAATTACTATGGTTGCAATTTTTAGCCAAAAATGTCAGTGTCTAGGATTTAATTAGTCTGCAGCAGGATTTTAAAACTGACCTTCTAGTTGAGTTAATTAATTTGCCAGTTCTTTCCTTTCCTTTTTTTTTTTTTTGCTTTCTTTCTTCCAGAGAACCCTGTCACATCAGTTTTTAGGAGGTTTTAATTAAAAAGAAATCCCTACTTCCAATGCTAGCAGAATGTCTAAAAACACTTGTTAAACATTTTTAGCAAATAAAAGCACTGAGGTCAAGTTCCTATTGCTTCCTATCGCCCCACCAGACCATTGCACACAAGTGCTAAGATTGCTACCCAGGTATTTATGAAAGACAGTTTGCAAAATGTAAAAGTGTAATGAAGTTTTTCCCCAATTAACTATTCATCCCTATGCTTGCATCAGCACACTCTGCATATAGTAGTTTCTTGAGAGGAATTTTTTACAGTATTAATTAGAGATCTGTTTTAATCAAAATACTAGAAAACAACACTGGAAGTCAAAAGCAAAGTTTGAATTATCTCAATGTTTCCAATGAGTGTCTGAGGCTGATTTCTCATTTGAACTAGAAATCTTGATATAAATTCTGTTTCGGAGTTATAAAGACAGAACTATGAGGGGTATTGTTTTTTTTTTTTTGGTTCAGTTTTATCTTGACATGAGCCAAAATATGCCTTTTATTCTATCCTCTTTCTTTGTGACAGTTACTCTGCTGAGAAGTTACACATTACTCTTTCCTGTGGAGAAAATTAAAAACAAGCTATCTAGCAGTTCCAGCTCTGCAGCACATTCCAGCTACTGAACTGTGTCATACTGTTTTAAAAGAACTATAGTACATCTCCTGAAATGGAAGCAGCTGTGACTTTTTAGGTGCAAAGAAATCAATAAGAGGATGAAAAGTACATGGACATGCCTGAAACTACTCTTGACACACGCACTAGGACACAATTACAAGCTATAGTGTGCTATAATGGTAGGGGTTTTACAGCTAAGATTTAATCATCAGGAGCATGGATGTTGCCAGCTAACCTGTGCAAATGAACCTTACACTTGTGAATGCCAGTGCATTTACATGTGAAAAATGGAAGACTTTGTACAGAATAATTCATTTGTTTCTACAAAACAGATTGCATTAAGTTGGGTGAAATTTCTTAATAAAACAATGCAGCTTTCAGTAATCCCCTTTGCCCTTTAGCAGTGTTGACATATCTAGGAGGAAAGAAGACTATGTCTGTAAATAGACATTGAGAAGTGATTTCATTTCTTCCCCATCAGTGGTGTTGCCCTAGAAGGACCGTGTGGCCCACTGTCAGCTCTTTCTGCTCTGCTGGCATAGAGACACAGGCCCTTCCGACTCCCCTTGACTGGCTTTGTATTCAGCTTCAGCTTTGGAGTGTTCTTATTTCTTTTTCCATACTTCTACACTGTTTGTTTGGGTATTTTTTTCCCCCCACAGAAAAGAGGAGAAAAGCAGGTGAATTCCTCAGAGCCATTGAATCTGAGACACACTCTTGGAGATAGGCACTTTTCAAAGCCTATTTCTAATGCCTACCTAGTATACTCCAAAGAAAAGGATGGGAAGCTCCATGTGAGACAAAGCATATGTACCTGTAAGCAGAAAAGATTGACTTGTCTCTTCAGTAGCACTTCAAAAGCTGAAGAGTCCCTGCTAGGGCTTACTACATGCCTTACAATATTTGTACTGTGTGACTTTGCTAGATAAGTGGAGTTGTCCTCCTAGTTCAATGGATTTTGGGTGGGGTGACTAAGCATCTTCCCATAGTATCAAGAATCTACTGATGGACTCTCAGGGAATTTCACTGTCACTATTACGTAATCATCAAGTCCAGAACACAGCTAAAACTACAGTTAACCTCAAGGGACTGCCTTTTTGCAAAATGGTGGTAACCTTTAATGTCTATGGCAATACTTGTGGGTGATCTCTAGTCATAGGTCCACACTGTTGCACTCATACCCTGGATGAAACAAAGGACTTAAAGCACAAGTAGAAGAACAGTATCATCATGATAAAGCTATCATCTTCTCAAAGCACCCCAGTAATACATAATCCCAGAGCTATCACCCGGTATAGGTCATGAATCCACTAGTGTGAGCGACACCTGTATCTGGATAAATCTGCACCTCAGTCTGCCTGCATCTGTCAACTTGCCATTGCAGGGAAGTGCTTCTCTAACAACCACAGAATACTACTAGACATTAAAAGCAGTAGAAATGAGATCCCACTCTTTAAAAGAGACCATGTTATTGGAGAGGTGAGGAACAGAGAGGAAAAAGCTGAGATAGAAAAGCACAATTTGAAGGAGGGAAGAAAAAAATATCAGAGAAAATAATTTCAGGGAATACGCCCATTTAAAGTTTGGAAAAAGCAGCACAGCTTCAGAACACCTTCTCCACTGTTAATGTTGGTATGAGCCAGCCATGTGTGCCTGCAGCGCAGAAAGCCAATTGTATCCTGGGCTACATAAAAAGAAGCATAGCCAGCAAATCAAGGGAGATGTTTCTTCCCTTTTATTCTACTCTGGTGAGATTCCATGCGGACTACTGTGTCCAGCTCTGGGCTTCCCAGCACAGGTAAGACATGAACCCGTCAGAGTGGGTCCAGAGGAGGGCCGCAAAAATTATAATGGGCTGGAACACCTCTCCTATGAGAAAAGGCTGACAGAGTCTGGTTTGCTCAGCCTGGAGAAGAGGAGGCTCTGGGGGACACCTTATTGTTGCCTTTCAGTATCAATAGAGGGCTTACAGAAAACATGGAGGAAGACTTTTGACCAGGACCTGTAGCAACAGGAGAAGGGGTAACAATTTTAAACTGAAAGAGAGTAGGTTTAGATTGGAGTTAAGGATGATATATTTTATGATAAGGGTGGTGAGACACTGGAACAAGTGTCCCAGAGAAGTTGTGGATGCCCCAACCCTGGAAGTGTTCAAAGCCAGACTGGATGGGGTTTTCAGCAACCTGATCTGGTGAAAGGTGTCCCTGACCATGATGGGAGGGGTTGGACTAGATGGTCTTTCATAATCCCTTCCAATGTAAACCATTCTGTGATTCTAGTATGCAGGTTTGATGGTGAGCTAGGGACAGCTAGCTTCAGCGTGTTTGCTCAGTACAACATAGTCCACAACTGGTGAGTTATGAATATGGTGCCAACTCACTTTTTGTATAAAATGTCTCTTGAATGTTATGGAATCTTCAAAATGCAAGAATGGAACCTGCATCAGGTGTTCCATAATTTCCAGGAATCTGCCTTCGATATTGATCCATTAGTCATTCATCTAAAGGGGCCCTCTGGACCTTTACAAACTCCTCATGCCTGCTCTCATTTCTTGTTAGTGAGCTTGTCTGAAGACAAAAATTCTCTTCAGATCTGTTTTTTTCTCATATTGTTTGTCTTTTCCTTCATCATTGCTGATGCCAAGCTCCACTCCAAGGACTACTGGAAATGAGACGAACTTTCCTATTTTTGTCTATTTTGAGCACTGAACATATCCTCTTGACAGAGCTGGAGACACTTTTGTTTTACACATAACTGAAAGAGTCTGCATGGTTGTGCTGTTGTTGCTTCTTCATCCTTAGCATGGGAGGGAATTTCATAGCTCATGCCTTCATCTGAGTATTTCAAAACCAGCATCATTAAGTTAAAACCAAATAATTTCTCTCTTTTTAAAGCAAGAATCATGGGGAAGTTATTGTCTTTCAGTTGCATTATAACTGTTGACCATATAACAGTTCAAAGCAAGTTCTGAATATCATAAAATATAGACTTCGCTTATTATTATAAGCTAAATGAATGGGTGACTATTTCTGTCTCAGAAACCAGAGAGCAGACTATCAGTAATCACTTGTGAAATGAAATTAAGCTTACAGGCAGCTAGAATGAACACCTCATTTCGACACTCACATTAGCAATTTTGAATTTGCTTTGTACAATGTATGTTCCAAGGGCAGAATTTCATTAACCTGAACATATTTTGGAGTCATCAAGTTAAAAATCAAGCAAGCAAAAGGAAGAAGAGTCAGTGCATCTTTCATAATATTTCTACGGTTAGAAGCTCCAAGACTTTCAAGAATTGCCTGAAATCATTAGCTGATTTTAGTGTTACTTTTACAGACTGGAAATTTCCCTCTCCACCAGCTTTGACTGTCTACAACTTTATTACAAAGGACCCAGGAGACTTCCTGTGCCCATAGTCACATTAATTTTCATGTTCTTTCAATAGCTTGAGGTACTTGTTCTGCCTTCAATAAAATCACCCCTTACTGATCAATAGAAAACCCCAGAGAATATGAATCTTTCAAAATCAATAATATGTACAATAATTACACAAGTATGATAGTGACAGCCAGAGTGTCAAAGCAAGTCCCAAGACCCATGATCTCAAAAACTCCAGAAACTATCAGAAAACAATGCAGTTCTATTCACTTGCACTTTTGTAGAAGGCAGTGTGGGTGTATTAACTCCTCAGCCTGTTCCCTCAGCTTTCACAAAACAGGCTCCAATTAAATGCAAGGATTTTCAGTTTGATCAAAAACTTTTTATGCTGGCTGCCCATTGAAATGTCAGAGTTCAGATCAGGTGGCAAAGAATAAAATACTTTATGTGAGTGCTAACCCCTCACACTACCCATTTGTGTGGTACAAAGAGGATTCATGAGACAGCCTTACAGAAGGAAAAATCATGAGGCTACTTAAATATGATTGCAGAAATACAAGCCAAGAGCAGGTCGGGAAGTCCACATTCAAGGCAAGGAGGTAGTCCCCTGGATGAAGGGCTATTGTATCCCTCCTTTTCACAACTTTTTTCAGTCATATTGGGACCTTAGCTTGTGGGCTCTCTAGGTAACGCACTTCTTCCTGTACAGTACATTGATGTCATGTTTTTAAGATCTTGCAATCTTCACATTCCAAGGTATCAAATAATAACCATGTAACTGTCCAACTTTTTCAAATACAGAAGCTTTTCTGAATCTGAGATATTGACAGGCTATGACCAGATTTTCTAGTCTTTCTTAGTACTTATACTTAGCTCTTGCACTTGCATCCCTTCACTTTCCTGCAAAGAAATTACTAAGAGTTTAGCAGTAGGAAATGAGGAGAGATAAGAGTGACTGACACAAAAGTGCATGTTTTCACATTAGCCCACACTGCAGCAACAGTGCTTGTTCAAGTCTAGCCTCAGTTTCTGGTATTCTTACTTCTGTTGCGTTGATGCATGAAACTGAAGGTACACAATTGTGACCTTCCTTTCTTTTGACCATTTCCTAACTACAGTATAATGAACTAGACACTCTCAGCAACCCCTTCCTCCATGTGCTGGTGAAGCATAACATAAAATGGACCTCTAAACTGCTCTGCAATTTTCATCCTTTCAAGCATACTCAGATACAGAAATACAAAAAGCACATTACAAAGAAAGTTACATCCACCAATCCTCTCCTTTTTTTTTTTTCCCTTGGGAATAGAAATCTGTACTTCCTTCTTCACAGAGTCACAAAAAGACATTGATTACATTTAGCTATTTCAAACTGAATATGTTACCATAAGCACACTGACAATCCCTTTTGTGATTTTTATAAGAAACATGTAAGAACATGTACAGAAACAGCAGCCACAGCATGGTCATTCATGTGGGTTGTTGCCCAAAACTGTTGTGGAATAGAGACAAAGTGAGAAATGGAATAATGCATTTATTTATTTATTTAATAAATAAACCTTTAAAGTGCACCTATATTGATGTTTCAAAGCACTACCTTGGAGCTCAGATTTATCAGCAGGAAACTGAATACACTGATATCAAACAGCAGCTTTAGCCTGTCAGTCAAGAGTTCAGCCAGATCTTGTTTATGAGTGTATGCAGTTGTTAGAAATCCTTTGGTGATAAAGTGATCTTGGACCTAGCTAGCATTTCCTGTGTCCTTGGCCTCCAAGGAGAGTGATAAACTTGTGTGAAAGGAATCTTTCCAGAGCTATAAACATCTGCCCTTTGATCATATATCTAGACAATTAGGCCAGAGAAGCTGTAAGTTGAATAAGACAACAGGACTAAGTATGGACACAATCAAAACACAAAACAGAATCAGTTTGAAGAAGTAAATGATAAAAGGAAATAAAAATTTAATGTGATGACTTTTTTATCCTTTTTACATGCATTTTTAATTCATCCATGGTTTTCTCTGTTATTTTCATTGCTCTTAGGTTCTGCTTTCTACATTACTAAATCCTCAGTTTGCATCTTCCCCATCTTCCTTCTCATTTTATGTTTTTCAGGTATTTTTAAGTACTCTACTGGCCTTTGCAGCCAGGAAAGATGGAAAAGCTACACTAGAGAAGCCAGAGATATAAGCTTTTAATCATCAGGAGGGAAGGTTTTTCTGAAAGACTGAAAATCCAAATAAAACCTAACTTTTCTTTAGGGTTGGTTACTTGCAGTTGTCTTATTATCTCAGGGCCATATTCTCCTACTCAGGTTATTTTGTGCAGTGGTCTGCACCACAAAAAAAAACACCAAGCAAGCAGAGATGAGTGTTCACAGGGCTCTTTTGACATAACCGTGTTTCTCTCTCTGCAGTGTTGGGACTCCTCTGTGAAGTTTCCCTATTCATTTCCACATTAGGATTCAGGACCAGAGAGTTTTCCTTGTTAAAAGTTCTCAATTTAATGTAACCACAGTTCTTAGGAGATATAAATATACATATATATTTAGGTACAGTATGGATGTATTTAATTTCTTCTTCATAGCAAAGGAAAGAATAAACTTGAGTTTCGTGTTGTAGGCTAGTAAATCCTTAACATGAAAAAATATTAAGGGAGATCACTTTTTTTTTTTGTGTACAGCTACCTGTGAAAGCAATGCCAGAGATATAGTTAGAAAAAAGAAAACAAAGAAGCATGCAAAACTTTATGATGGTAGTGGAAGATGGTTTGGTTTTTCACAGTGTACCACCTGTGTCTATCATGTAGACAGAGAGGGGCAAATCAGTAGACTGGATAAATAAGATTTGCTATTAAATCCTCATTGAAAAATGTACCAAAATTCAGCAGAAGGACTCTTTACAAAGAATTTAATCTTTTTTTAACCAGTTCTAATAAATGAGGTGACAGATGGCCCCAGATTCAGTACAAGGTTGCACTGGGGCTCAGGGGGCTCTGCTTGTTCATGGGTAGCAGCTGAACCCCATGACTGGGCTGCACCCTGGGAGGTGCCTTTTGTTTTAACGGGTAATCCTTCACATTTTTGCTCCCCCACCCCCCTTTTTTGGTCAAATGTTCACAATGGCTTGAAAAGGATTCTTCACTAGGTTTCAGTTTTGTACCAACGACAATCGTTTTGTCCTCTTCCAGTTCCTAGGGGAAAAGGCTTGCACAGCTTTTCCATAATGACCTCCTTATCTGTGCAGCCAGTAGCGACACTGGCAGTGCTGGAAATGGGGTTTGCTAATTAAGCTAGTGCTCCCTCTGTTGGATGGATTTCAGCGTCCCTAAACAAGGACTTGCACAGCCAGGGACTGCATTTTTATTGGGGGGGAGAAAAAAAAAAAAAGGAAAAAACCCCAACAAAAAAAAACAAAACAAAACAAAAAAAAACAAAAAAAAACAAGCAGATATCCCAAAGTACAGTGTTTTACTTCTCTTGCAAATGAAGATTAGGTCCTGAATAAACATCTTCACTGAGTGCAGCCTGGGAACATCAGAAAAAAAATGCGTTGTATAATTTTGAGCTCTGCAAAATATGATTTTTCCTTTCTGAGTGTGCATGCCAAAACTGATTCCCCTCCCTTTACATTCATGTCAGTCAGAAATAGTTTAAAGAGTTTGAAGTTAACTTGACAAAGAAGAAAAATAATTCCAACCTTTCATGTCCTAATGCTTCCCTAATGCTATGAATATTGAATGAAGGCTGAGAACTGAATTTATTCTATGCTGCTTTGGACTTGCTCAAATTCCACTGAGGAAGGTTTCAGAGACAAAACTCAGCACCTGTATTCTAGCAGTAGTGCCATCTTCCAAGTAGTTCTACAACTGCAAAAGAATGCGTGTGGATGGATAACTGCAAATAAGGTTGAACAGGAAAAAATGCATCTCATTCAAGTTGTTTAAGACCTGCGCATCAAAGTTGCATAGCACTGTGAAAAATTATATACAGCCCAGTTTGCTCATATTTGAGGGTTATGCTGTCTCAGTGGTTTCCCCCTTACTTGCTGAAGAAAAATGGAGAACTTTTCACCAAGGAACTAAATTGCACATCTGGAAATTAATGGCATATTTTGAGTCCTTGTGTTTGTCTCGCTCACATTGATGGAAGGTGAGTCAAAAGAGTGTAATGAAGTTTTGCCCTCCTTGCTCTAGTATGACACAGTGACAGAGAGCCTCATTATTACTCTGTTCTGTTTATGAGGATGGCACTAGACTTTTGAAAAACTGTGAATAACCAGGCTTTCCTTAGAATGCTGTATATCTTCACTACATTACAAACCTTATGTTTCAGAACTAATGTTGTTCTCCATTTCAGAAAAGCTGTATGTATCAACTTTTTAATTAATTACTTACCGGGTGCTCTGTGCAAGATAAATACATTTGGGGTTGTATTATTAGCAAACAACATTATCTTGTATGCAGCCCATCGGACTGTCAAACAGCCCTTGCTTTAGAGGAGAGCATCTCTGCTTGTCTGGCACAATGGAGTTTTGGATAATTTGGACTTTGCAAACTGAAGGGGATGCAAGACAAACTAAGCAAAAATCCCAAGACATATGTGCTTCAACTAAGCTCAGGAATTCCATTAATCCTACCTCTCCGCAGGACACTGCCACCTGCAGAGGTGTTTCTTGGCAGGGTTCTGGCACCAGCTGCTTTCCTGAGCCTCTGACCTGCCAACAGGGACTTGTCGCACCTCATCCGATCTTGCTGGACATGAGATGCATTCCCAACTAAATCCATTCCAGAAGCTTATTCACCTAGCTACCTCACTGAAAAGATGTCCTTCATTTTTAGAGACTGTTAATTTTTTTTCCTGACTCCATATTTTATTCTATTTCTCTCCTATTAAATCTGTTTATCATCTCAGTTTCACTCTCAGACTGTTTCATACTTGCTCTCCTTGTACAAAGCATTTTCTTTCTTTGCTGCTGAAGCCATACATTCTGACAGCTTCTACACATCCCCACCCCATTCTTTGGTGTCAATCTTTCTCTTCATTTCCCATTTGTGTTAGCTGAAATCTTGAAGAAATAATTTCTTGCATTTTGTGTACCACAGGGAGGATCAATACCAATTAGTCAAGTGTATTGTAATAGAGATATATTAAAATTTATCATTCTTATAGGCAAATTTTATTCCTACTGAAGGGTAAAATAAGGCAACCATTTAGATGCAATTCCCTTTTCCTGAACAGGGCTATATATTAATGTAGCTAAGATCATAGCAGGGCACGCTGTGTTTGCCTACAGCGAAAATCTTATCCCTTCCCATCAAAACACTTGCTCTTAGTTACTTTTGGATATAGAATAGTGCATTAAACAGATCTTGTTTCTGACATAAATGAAGGAAATAGATAATGCATGACTTAAAGTTTTGAAAACCACTGGAAAAAAAAACAACAAACGAATGCATATGAGGGCATTTTGTTATCTTTATTGGAAAAATGGTATAATCATAGTGGTGTTTTCTTCCATCTATGCAAATGCAGAAGTCCCATTCACTTTCTTGAGGTGGAAATCCTTGGCACAGGATTTGGCTGTCAGTATGGGCAGGGGAGGCAAAAAACATAGCTAGTGAGCTTTTAAGCTTGGACATGATTTCAGAAAAGCATCAAACACTGCATGAAAATAGTCATCTCCTTATGGAAAGATACATATCCCATTTTCCTTAGGGAAGGCATCTGTGGAGATTACATCACTAAACGACAGGGAGATTGAAGAGTCTCTGTATGTCTTCCTCCACCAGGAGGGGCCATAGCTGCAACAGAGAGTATGTCCTTGACTTGTACCACACCCCTGTCGTCCTACATCAAAACCAAAAATGATTCAATTTTTTTTTCATGTTGATGCCAAACCCCCAAACCCAGTGAATTTGCCTGCTGTCCCTCCACAAACTCTCTCTAATGAATAGCGCGAAGCACCTCCTGGTATCCCTCTGCTCTTAAGCGCACCTCAGAAAGCAGAATAGAGTCCTAGAACAAAATAAGGACAGGCTATGCTGTTTACTGCAAATGAAAGCAGGGGGGCTGGGCGGAGGGGTGAGCTTTTCACAGCCTGGTATTAAAAGGTAACTGTCTGAATCTCCACTGCTGTCAAGAAGAGTTATTCTCTAAAGCAAATGGATGTCTGACAGTGTTTATTTTAACAGTTTGAGTTTAAAATAATGACCTCAGAGTTTAGTTAAGCATTTAACAAACATCAAATTAAAATTTGCATTCTCAAAGAAATTACTGGAACAGGTTTAATCTCTGGTCTGCCAATCATGCAAAGTAAAACCATTACGGGAATAAATTGCTGTCTACAAATGTCCTGCCTGCCTCCAGACAGGCAAAGCCAGTGCCCTGCAGCACATGATTTACCCAGGTTTGTCCTCTGAGATGGGCACCATTTCCCTTGTTTGTAACATGCAGTGACCTGGTGAGGTTAGGGGACACTCCATACAGCAGCATTTCCTCAGTGTTTGCACTAGCCCAGCAATGCCCTTTCCCCCTGTTCATATGCGGGAGCTGACTCCTTTCTTTGGAATTTTGCTTAGGGGGCCTTTTCCATCACCAGTGCCCACAGCTACACCAGACTAACAGAGCAGAGACTTAGTGCCTGTTTCACTATAATTCTCAGGCTCCCTCTTGAAAATCAATACTTCTCCCCTGCTTTTGTTTCACTTGCTTCTTTTACTTTGTTTAAACAACCTTGGCAGTAATTATGTCAACTCTCTGTCTCTTTCCTCTCCCTTTTCTCAGTGCAACTTTTATTTTTTGTGCCTTCTTCCCACTGCCATAGCAGCAGTTTGCTGTCCATCTCAAGTCATCAAAATGTGTCCATGTCACAGATCTCAAACTACATTCTCTGAAAAACTGCTGTTAAACTTCAACCAATGCAGTGGTCAAGGAGAGATCCTAGTCTGCAGTGTCAGAAGGCTTGAAACTCTCATCACATTTTTGTTCCAGTTCATAAAGCTACTACCCTAGAGGGGATGATATGAGAAGCAGAAGTGGATGAAGCCTGAACCTTAGAAAAGTGCAGTGTTACTGGTGCTAGACCAGTCTCTCTGGTGGTTCAGCTGTTTTAAGGCTTCCTGTGAGAGAGAATTGCACAGCTCCATTCATGTATGAAAAAAAGCAGAAGGCAGAGAGTCAGTGCTGTGATCTGAAATGTGGTGCTATCTGATGCCACTGACAGTCCGGATGTCACCCCAGCCTACTGAGGCAAGAGACAGAGAGCAGTGAGACACAGACAGCAAAACCTGAATGGGGATAAGAGAATAATGTCCTTTTCTTTACTGACACACATTTCACCATTGTCAGTGTTAGTCAGACAATTCTTCCCCTGAAAATTACTATTATCAGTTGAGGAGAATTTACAAATAAAATGAATGGAAATGTTGATTTCTTCTTTGACTGCACTTGGGACTCTCTGATTCCATGTCAGGCTTCCTCTGCACTGGCTCCCTTTTGCCCCTTAGAGAGGTAGGGACCCAGGGTGTAACTGCCATGCTCTCAGGACCACTCGTAGCCTCTTCACTGCTTAACCTAAGATTTTACCGGTGTTCAAGTCCTTCAGGCTCTTTGACTTGCGATTTAAGTCTCCACAAATGCACAATAATAAAAAAGTCCAGCAGGCTTTACAGAGTCTTCTAACTCAAGTGTTCTTACACATCAAGACTGCACAAGAAATAAATATACGCAAAATAACGAGACTCCTACCTGCATTTCCTCAGTTCAGTTTACTTATCAGCCTAAACTGTCAAACTCTTAAAGCATACAGGAAGCATCTTCCCCTCCATCCTTGGGGCTTCTTTTGCCTCTTTCTCTTCTTGGGCTGCAAAATAAACCTGTCCCTCATGGCTTCCCACAGGGCTTCTTCATTCCTAGGAAGACTTGTTATAAGTCTATAAGTGAACTGGCTCTTTTAAGCTGGCTAGCCTCTGACTAAGAATGCTTAATCTGAACAGCAAATTATGAAAGTGTAACTTTTATCCATAGTCCGTCCCCTTCTTTGTCCCTATTATGTTCACGAACTGAAGATGAAAACACAACGGAGAAGGTAAACAAGGCCCTGACTCAAAATGTGAGTTACATGATGGATATAGTCTGTGTATATAATTGTATTATCGAGTTTGGGAGCACTTCTGACTGGGAAATAAACCAGCAGGTATTACTAGAACAGTAATAAAGTAAGTAAATACAGAGCATTTTGTTAAAAAAGAAAGAAAAATAGAACATAGTTCGTAATATAAACCAAAGCCAAATAATATTCATTATCTTTCCAAATTTTCTATAGAAAAGATTTATTAAATATTTCCCATCTATTCATTTTAGTGAATCGTGATGTTTATCAGGACTGGTTTTCATTTCTCTTTAAGAGTCCTCATTTCTTGGAAAAAAACCTTAATTTCTTGGCAAGAAATTTTATTGCTGTTAGAAATGCCTGACACTGATGGCCTTGTTCAGTGAGTAATAGAAATAAAATAATTGTGATAGGGCCAAAGATATGATCTTGTTGTGTTTCTCAATTTTCTGATAAACACATGTGCTATTTTCCAAGAACACTGATGTAAGGAGTAGAAATAGCAACATTCCCAAGATGTTAGACTAAAAATTTTTAAACCATCATTTCAGAAACAATAGTTCTGGATTTGTATATAACTTTTAAACTGTTTGCTCACTGATGACCTCCAAGAGTCTGTGTTTTCAAACCATGGAGTGATGGTAAGATATAGTGGGAAGTAACTATCATTCATGGAATGATGGGTATGGAATATTATGGAAACTGAAAGAATTTGAAAGCGAGAGAGAGAAACACAGCCTTGCCTAGGCTCCATGGGAAATTTTGCACTCTGTGTGTGAAGAACCAAGAGACCCTTCTGGGGGCTGAATTTGAGAAGAATCAACCAGGACAGCACATAGAAAGAGTGTTGTCTTGCATAATATAAGGATTTGTGCAGGTTAGCGCCACTGAGAAGACAGACAGATAAATCTCATACAGTCTATATAAGCTCTAGCATGGTAGGCAAGGATTTGCAAGTACCTTTAAACCTCCTGTAAATCACTAGTTAAGGAATCCTTGAAGACGCATCTGTTTCCATTGTAGAGTTCCCTCTCAAAGGTGTTCTGTGTGATGTATACAAAGTCGTCTCAAGCACAATGGCAAGGTACAAATCTAGAGGAATAAAGCCGTTTCTGAGCTGAAGCCTGTCTCCCAATTCTGTCCTTTACACAGTTTGAACCATTTTTCTAAGGGCAGATTGCAATCAACAGGAGAATGGCATGTGCTCTTCCCTCCTGTCCCAAAGTAACATGTTAGATGATGGGCGACTAAAAAGGTTAAAGCTCTGAACTTTTCTACCTGTAAATACTCTCCAAAACCTAGAAACCAAGAAAGGACATAAATATATTTTTCTTTTCTTATTTGTGCTTGCCAAGTGAGTTCGCTCATTAATAGATCAAGTATAAATAGTCCATGCAGTGAGCTCTGGTAATTTTGAAAATATAATATACATAAATTTAACTTTATAATCTCATGATAAGTATGACTGTATGAAGAAATAATAAATGATACACTCTGTAATGCATCTTCAAATGTTGCTGGAATATTTTATTGCTGTAGCAAGATTCAGACCATCTATCACGAGGAGTAAGCGAAAGATATTTTCTTTTCTCCTTCTGTGCCCTACAGAGAAGGTAAATCATATGCAACAGTCCTTCTGCAGGCAGCTCAACTCATTTTCTTTGTCCGCATTGGCAATTTAACACTTTGGGTTGGGTTCAGCCTGGAGAAGGAAGGCACAATTACCAGGGAACAAATGTTGTTGCTTTTGCATGTCTATGACTTCTCAGAACCACCTGCAGTAGAAGAGGATAAAATGCTATATATAAAATTGGAAAAGTGTGACTCAGGGGGTCCATTTTTAAAAAACAGGGGTTGGAATGGAAAGAGAGGAGAGTAGGAAGAGAGCAGCAATGGGTACAGGGGCATGATGTGGGAGCTGAAAAGTTGCAGAGAAGTCAGCCAATTTCCACACAAGTTTTCCACATTTCTTGACCTTTTTTGTTCATTAGCAGAACTGATACCCCAAACCCCAGATGTGTACATCCTTAGGATTGTTCTGTTCTACAAACACTGCTGTGACTACAGTCTCCAGAGATTAACCCATATTAAATGAGTTAGCTTGGGTAATAGTATTTAATTGGGACAGCACAAGCACCACGGACAACAAATTGGCATAGACGACTAAGTATTCTCAGAGAATTTCAGTCAGGACTTGCAGCTCAGTCAAAGTCCATGCAAAGCCTGGTGTTGTCAGGACTGCCCTTCCAGGAGCTTCAAGCTCCTTCAAGTGAGCAACAGTGGGGTCAGCCCAGGCAGTCAGCCCTTAGGCTCAGCCCTGACAGCAGTGCAGAGTAGTACTTGCCTGGCTCTTCAGAGTACAGTAGCACAGGTCTATAATGCCAGCTGTAATCCTCTAGACCTATTGTCCTCATCCAGCATGTCTGGGTAGTTAGTTTTTCCACCCATTACCAAAATGAATAGCCTGCAGCAATGTCTGGTTTAGACTGCTGCAGTCTTCAGAGTTCAAACAGCCAAAGTCACACGATTCTTGAGTTATGGGCATGAAGGAGGCAGAGACTTTTCCTAATGAGATAAATGAAAGAAAAATGCTGATTTGATGAACAACTGCTATGATGGAAAGCTCCACATGATGGACTACTTCCCTACTGTGCTCATATCTAAAGAAAATGGCATAAATGTCTTTATACAATTCTCTGATTGCACATTCCTTCACACTAAATTCAAAGGCCAAATCCTGCTTAATGAAAGAAACTTCCAAAATCAGGACTGATCCATTTAAGAAATGTATCTACTAACTTTCTCACTGATGACTAGAACTATGGCACTGAAAAGCCATGGTTTTAAAATAATGTAAATTGAGGACACAAGACTGTCTGGCCAAGCACTGGCTGTAAAATCTGCTTCTGAAAGAAATCTGAGTGAGCTATATCACATTTAAAAGTAAATATTTTAATTCTGTTTTTCCCTGGGGACAGTATTGGCAAATAGAGCAATCAGTGCCCATGTATGGGAAGGATGATAAAACAGAGAGGAAGACAAAAGAGGGAGGAAGAGAGAGAAAGGGAGATTCATACAAATGGTAATCCTTTTTTTTTCCTAGCATCAGGAAATAACACGGATGTGTCATCATGGGAAAAGCTAACCGCCTCAACAGTACATATCTTAAGGCAGGATTTGTTCCTTTTTATTGCTACATGTCCCTTCCATTTCTCTACTCCTAGTACAGTTAAGCATTCTGCTTCATGTTGAGCCCATCCTTATTTTGCCACCTCAGAGCCATTTTGTAACATATGGTCTATTAGGTGTAGACATGCAGCCGCTTACATAACTTAAAGCATGCTGGAGAACAAAGACCTAAGTATACAACAGATGCATAAAGTAACACACGGATGAACGTGCTGTGGGTACAAAATGGTAATGATACTGCTCAGAATCAGATTTATTCTGCTTCTCCTGCAGAGCACACCTGTCTTCTGCTGGCGATACATACAGCTCCAGCCAGTGAGGCTTCCTCATCCAAAACTAAACTTAGATCTTGCTTCTGTCATTAGTTCAATGGGAGTCTCTCTCCCACACCTTGCTTGCACAAGGCATCTATGTGTTCATCAAAGTATTTCATTAGCATATTCAAGACATACCCCCGGTAGACTTGAATGCTTGAATGGATACACACAGACACAAACAGATAAACCTAGATGAGCAAACACAAGTATACCTTGTGGGTTTGCAACAGGCTTTAAACAAATTCCCAGAAAGGGGATTAAAAGTCGTAACACTTTTAGTTGCAAGAAAGTGAGTCTTGTTTGTACTTCCCTCTGGCAGTTCACCATCCCCTTTCAAGAGTGCTGTGTTACTCATGCGCCATGAAAGGAGCTTCACCAAAGGACCCTGAACTGTGCTTTTCTGCCAGATGGAGTTATTCCAGAGGTTAGATATTTGCTTCTGGCTCCTGCTCCTTCACTCTGCTTGGGTAGATGGTGCTACTCACATCACAAAGGTGATGGTGCTACTCACATCCAGATGGAAGTTATTTGAGGAGCCTTCATGTGGGATAATTCTGGAATGAATGAGTTTATACCATTTGCCTTTCCTTACATTGTAGGTATCTGGGCATGTTCAAGGTAGTCTGAGTGGAGAGCTTGGTATGTTGGGCTCCAGTAGTCTGCAGTGGGACCCTTAGGGGACAGAATTTGCAGGAAGCCTTAGATGAGGTTAGAAATTAAAATAAGCCATGAAGCAGACTTGCAGGCAAGTAGTTGGAAAGCTTTCTTGATTATTGATTATAAAAAATAACTCGTTTCATGGACTGGGAAACTGGGCGGTTTCATCCCTTCATGCGGCACTGCAGCGTCAGGTTCCCTAACATATCTCCCATAGCCCTCCCACCCCAATACCACACAGCACATTATATGTTGGGCCTGCTCCTGCATGACTGCCATCTTTCCCTCACTGAGGTCACACCTTGCGTGTTTAGGATGCTTTTACATCTCCAAGACTGCAATAGCTGTGTCAAAACTGGTTCACAAGTTGTCAGGGAGCAGGGATTGACAGAAAATGCAATGCAATAGCACAATTTCCTTGGGACTTACTTGCATGAAATCAGGAACCTTTTTCACTGGCTGCAGTAACCGTGCAGATAGTATGACAGAAAGCAGGCTCTGAGGCAGTAGTGGGTCTTTTACTAGCAAATCTTTCCTATTTAGCATCCTCAATGGCTTTGCTGCCAACAATTTAATCACCTTAGAAAGCCACAGATCCCTCTGACAGTAAAGGATACTACCTAGAATTACCTCAGCTGCTTCTTCCTGTGGCTATATTGTCAGACATTATCAGCAAATATTTGCTTGTTATAGACTGTCATTGGGGGAAAAAACATGCCACTCTTCCTGCCTTCCAGGTAACTAATGCTTTGTTGTTTATCCAGCAAAGACCGTCTTCCTTAAATTGTTCTTTCTGTGTATATTGCTTATCCAGACAACCTGACAAGTGACAAGCTGCACCCACAAGCAGAAGTAATTCTGAGTATATAAAGGAGCAAAACCTTTGTATTTAAAATGCTATGAGTTTGTTTTCCCATTGTCCCCACCTGGTTCTTCCCAACCTCCATCTCATGGTTTATACAGAGGGTAGGGTACTATGAAAAGCCTTATTGCTCCTAAAAGGGAAAAAAATCTGCTATATTTGTTAGGAAACAAGGGGTTTTGGAGCAGAAAAATTACATGCATTTCACTCATTGGTTTCCAAGTTCAGTATAAAATGATAAAAAAGTTCTATCTAATGCGTTAAGTTTCTACTGAAATTTGACAATACTAAGAAATACTCTACAGTTTGAAGAACACATCAGACTTTAAAACACCCCCACTTCTCTTATTTTTCCTTGCTCTTTTGTATTGTACTACAGTAAAGCTGAAGCCTTTATTTTATGTGGTTAAGGATAAAGAGAAAAATAGGAGTTCCAATTGAAATGCAGACACTACCTGTCAACTTTCCTGTCTCTCTTTTGAGAAGAGCAGAGGGAACATAGGCTGAGACTGATATGTAAAGTTGCAATACATATTACAAAACACATATTACTAAAAACCAGGATCATCAGTACAGTAATGTCTGTAATGACTGGTTTAAGCATAATTGTGAACCATAATAATAATAAAACATAGAATAAGTACCAGTTCTTGATTAACTGCACATTCTTTTGATAAAAGTACATCTGCATTATATCTTAGGCGTATATAACTAAGCATAGCATAAAGTATGGTTACATTTGTCTAATAATCGAGCACCATAATGAATCCTCTATGGCTAAGTGCTGTTACTTTTCATGTTCAAATCTAGATTTTTTTTTAAAGCTGCATATTAATAAAGCTTACTCTTAAAAACAGAAACTTCTTTTAAATTCTGACGTACGAGACATGAATGAGGGAGAATTTGAAGTCTTTCTATTAACTACTATTAACACAAATTATGCAGAAAAGTGCCCAAGTCTTTTGCACACTCTTCCTCTGACTGCATGTTAGAAAAGCATCTTCAACTGCACTTTAACCTCAAAGTCATTTTCTGAAAGACAAATGATTTTGTTTTAGTCCTGAACAACGAAGAGCTAAAAATTTTGCTTGAAACTGTTTTGTGCTGGCTTAAGTGCTGATGTTGTTTCCTCAAAACCATGAAAATGCATGTTGTGCCTCTCTCCTGTATAGGCTTGCCTTTCTCATGCTGTAATTCACTGCAACATATACACCTTTATTCCTTTTCCTACATAGGGAGTCATGTAACTTGGAGTGTTTTCCTGTTGTGACTGAGAAGATGAGGAATTATAAAAGACTAACACTACAATTTAACGCTTCAGAGAAACAGTGTATATCATTACTCCTCTGTAGCCAAGCACACTAATTAATATTTATTGCACCTGTCAAACCAGTAGCCATGGCCAATCCATTGCTGCAGCAGTTCAATGGGAGGCTGGGCACCATATTTCTCCTTGGCAGGCATGTTTAGGTCATCAACAAAGACAAAAGCCCTTTTCCCCAGTGGAGCACTGTAAACCCTCTTCTTTCTCCTGCAAAATTAGACCATTAATTTTTTTATGTTAATTTTTGTCTTACTTTGAAAAAGCAGAAAAAAGAGAGAGAGATAGAAGAAAAGAAGAAAGAAGGAAGGGAAATCACACACTTTCTAGGGAGACTGCCTGACATTATTATTAGAACCAGTTCTTTTGGAATCCATGACCTTTTATTTTTATCAGATGTGCTGTAAAGGTCACAGAAACATGGGGAGGACATAGTTATAAATCCCCATGGAGTTTAATCAAAGGTGGCACGTTGTTCTGAAGTAAACAAGCTAATAAAACTATTCCGGTTTAAAAAGAAAAAAAATAAATTCTTTGTTAAAGACTGTCAACAAAAATTGAATGTGAATGTATCAATGGAATTAATTAGGCGAGAAAGATTATAATAAGAGAATTTCGGTGTTGCACCTATGGTAGGCACATTGGCACCCTGAGTGAAACACTTTTATTTCCAACCCTGCGCCTCGTTCCAAGCATGTCATGGTGTGCAGTGTGCTGCCGGGGAGCTGCATTCACTCCGGCTAATTGCAAGACAATGAGAACTTGAATTAAAGGCAACTACAGAGCAGATTGCTTCAGTTCTGCCAGTCTGTACCCTGATTGCACCACGAACACTTGTGACACTGTGAATTAACAGCATAAATGGAGGAGAGCTGAGATATGACACCCTGCATTTCAGCATGTAGTATGACAACAAATTTTAATTATAGGCCTTGCAAGAATTTCCTCCTTTTTTTCCCCTCAAAAATACCTGGCTGGGCTTTCAGCAAAAGGATTCTCTGTTCAGTGTGAGTACTAGGAGAGATAAGGAGTCAAAAATAAGGCATTAGTTCTATTTCTACTCAAGCTGGATTTGTTGTGCTGGGTCCCTGGGTCTAACATACCTAAGAGACAAGAAGGTTGGGCGATGCAGGGACAGGAGGTGGTGTTGATATAGCAGCTACAAAGTGTGAAAGTGATGAAACAACCTGGAAATCTACTGTCTAGAAGAGGAACAAAGCATTTGTTTCTTTTGGAGAAGCAGTAAATCATCTTAGTGAAGCCCCGTCCTGCAGGAGTCCTTGTGAGCACTGAATCAGGTGCCAAGGCTAATAGGATATATTATAAAATGGTCCGTGAATGGGTATATTAATGTTGTAGATGTATATGAATAGCATTATGCTTCTCACTGTGAAAGGCCGTGGGCTGGGTTTTCAGTAGATGTGCAATACTCAGAGAAATAGATAACCACTTTGAAAATCTTTCTGGTTGTCTGAATAACTCTTTGAAATAAGGACTCCCTGTCAAACCTACTAAGGTACTTTTAAAAATCACTCTTGCTGTTACATGACTCAACAGATGTCTAAATACCTTAGGAAATACAACTCTTTATGGTTAGTTATATACAGACAGATGTATACGAGTTTTGTCTCCTACATTAAGGCTTGCTACTCAGATGGGTCTAGATCCATAGGGAAGATTTAGGTAATGTTGCACAAGGCTTTTAGGTACTCTGCCTTCTTAAGAAAGCCACAGCCCCTAGCTGGATGCTTGAAGTTTCTCCATACAGTGGGGTGAAGAACAGGTTCAGAGCCCCCGCCTGCCAATGCTACCATCCAAAGAATTTATCCACTAGGAGACTGCAAGTGTCAGAGCAAGATGAAATCACGCCTTTTAAGGAGAGTTAGGCGCGCCTCTGATCTCATTTCTCATTGGTTGATGTAATAGCTTGTTGCTTGGTACAAGAAATGGAAACTGTGCCAACGACAGGAAAATGCCCTGGATAGGACAGCTCTCCTGAGAAATGGTATAAATTCCTGCCCAGGTGGAGGCGTGACCTGAGCCCAGGTTCTCAGCTCCTGCATGGGGAAGCACAGGCAGCTGGGGGGCTGGATACAGAGAAGGGCAGTCAGACCACAAACACCTGGGGGATGAAATGAAACTAAATGCCAGTGTCTGTCTCATGAGTCTAACCTGTATTTCCTGGCTCTTTAATTCCTCCACAGGCTTTATTACATAAGGCTGATGAAATGTATCAAGAACTGCACTGTGGGCTGAATGTGGAAAGAAGCCATTTTCCCTGTGCAAATAATTGTAGAACTAATTCTTAGGTCTTCTGTCAGCTGTCTCACTTCTCCCTTAAACACTGTCTGGTGGTTGTAGTGCCATAAAACAGGTTCAAAATAATACTTGAAATTAATACAGCTTGATTTAGATGGCCATTTATTTTATAGCCCTCATTAAAATGTCGTGGAGATTTAACAGAAGATAAACTTTGTATTTGGCCCTTTACACTAGAAGGATTCCAGCAGTTCAATGCCTTGTTTTGAGTGCATAGTATTAACAGCACTTTTCCTTTTCCCTGACAAATGAACAGTTAGCTATCCATCAGTTAATTCCTGACAGATTGAGAAGATACATCAGGTAATATTTTGTATAAGAGAATCACAGGAATTAGGTGAAGAAAAGGCCTCTTAGAATATTCACATCCTTAGCAATATGGAGCTTGTTTGTATTCTCTATTTCTGTGCAGTTCAGTTTGCACGACCTAAGGGATGCTGATTTCATTGTTTCTCCTGGGGTCTATTCGTTAACAGGAGGGTTTTTTTTCCCTTATATGAAGCTTAAACATTCATTACCTTATTATGCTTCACAATGAATGGAGTTCTGTGCTTCCAACATACAGTCATAATTTTTACCTATCAGCTAGAAGTGTACTCTACTGTATGAAAACGTCAGAATTATCATACAACTACAGTCTGATAAAACATTACTCAAAACCTGTAATGTTTTCAAATCTTGAGCTATTAATAATTTAACATAATTAATTCAAACCACTTCACTCAATGTGAACCAGAGAGAGACGATGGGGAAATGATGCATATTCCATCCTTCAAGGGTGGAATTAAATATGGAGAACAAGGGAAAGATAAGGAGCTGCCAACACAGTTACTTGGAGTGTAAATCACCTGTTTTGAACTTGCTATAATTTTCACGTTTCTAAGACTTTCAACTAACTTCACAGGGATAAATAAAAAAAACCCTTTCCCCTACCAGAAGCAAACAATTTAACACGGTTAGAGCTGTTTGTCAGGCATAAGAAGAAAAGAAACAAATTAACAAATGGGGGAGAATTTTCTACAAAGGGAAGAAACAATTAAGCAAATGAAGAGACTTGCAGAAAATCCTTTAAAATGCAATGCACTGAGATCCCTTCCTCTTTTTGTTAATGTTTATCAGCAAAGAGTATCGTATCACTAACACTTTTGCTTGATTAAACCTTCTTTAAAAGCAGTTTGTTGTTGCTCTTTTCATGATGGGGTTGAATATTAAATTTTATTTATTTAAATCAAGGCTGGACCCAATCTTTGTTCTCCTGGTTGGAGATTCTTGCTGCTAGAAAGAACTGCAGGTGCTAAATTATGGCACAATACATTGCAGCTGCAGAAATGCACCTGGAAAAAATTAGGCTAGTAATGAAAATTTCACCTGAAAAGTGCCAAATTGGAAGTCTCAGAGATTGAATGCTTCCATTAAGCTACCACTCAGGAGCAAACCAAGTAATAAATATTGAAACTTTCTCTCTTCTTTACTTTGACCATGAGGACTTATTTCAGATGTGCTTTGCTCTACATTTGGAGAACACAGAGAGAGCATGTTCATCTCTCATCTTCATTAAATCCCTAGCCAACCTCTTCTGCCAATAGAGGTACCAATTAGTGCTAATTGTAGTAGACACTAATAGTGTAGACACCTGTCACTATCTATTGAGCTGGGACCATCAGTATATTCACAAAGGCCACCAAAAAAGCATCTGGAATAATAATGATCATCATTTTGGTAACAGCCCAGTCTGAAATTAAACTGTTGATTCTGAGGTAAAAAGCTGAGCAATGCTTTTTGAAGGTACAATAATCTAATAAAAGTAATGCACATATATATATTGGTTTTTATTACAGGAACACACAAAAAAAATGGTACAGGACTGGTTACCATAGCAACAGTGCTTCCTGCACTGCACACACCAACAACCTTCACTATTTTGGAGCATTACAATGGATCCATGCTTTATAAAAAGAAGCTGAGTAGTGAAACCTAAATATTCCCTCCCCAGGCAGTGGCAGGACCTGTGTGGGGAGAGTGATAAAGCCCAGCTAGTCCTGATTCCCTGCACAGCTGACACACACATCACTCATACCACATAAGCAACACTAAAGTTCTGCTATTTCATATGTATTAATGTCATTATTTTATATGCAATATGTCGCAACACAAGGAAAGGTGGCAACCTTTCATTTTGACAAAAAGCATTCAGAGTCTGTCAGCTTCAGCACAGCAAACACAGGGGACAGTTCAGGAGCCAAAACCGAGTGTGTTTTCAGGCCACCTACCTATTATGTGATATAAGTCCTTCTATTAAATGCTTCCTTCCCTCAAAGTGGTTGTGGGAAAGACAGAAAAGCCTATGATGTGAATCATGCTAAACCATCCAAGAAGACACAGGACATGTGCTGCTTGGCTTGGAAATGGGAACCAGCACATGTTGGACTTGGGGGAGCTATTGTTTCCTGCAGTTATTCTTCAAGCACTCCAGGCACATTCTGCAAGCACTACTAGAGTGATAACAAGCGCATGAAACATTGAATGTTTGAGCTTACATGTAAGCATGATAGAGAAAAATTAAATCCATTAAAAATCCCTACCAGGCCACAATTAGATATTATTATTTTTTTAATTCACTGTAATATATATTGTGCATAACAGAAAAACTAACAAACATAAATGAGAAGGAAGTTAACAAACACATTAATTCTGCTTTAACTTAGATCTCTTGCCTGGAATAAGCGAAAGTGGTAACTCATATAGATGAGTAAGATCTGTTCAGAAACATGCATAGAATCATAGAATCATTAGGGTTGGAAAGGACCTCTAGGATCATCAGGTCCAACCTTCATCCTAACATCTATCTATCTATCTATCTATCTATTAGGCCATAGCCTCAAGTGCTATGTCCACTTATTTTTTTAAACACCNTGAGAGAACCCTACAGAAATATCAGAAGGATGCCATGTGTGAGAGGCTTCTCTCTTGCAGTGAAGGCAACAGCCTGCAGTACTCAGAGCAGGTCATTTTTTCACCACGTGCAACAGCTGGACAGCCATGGATTCCCAGGCAGTTTCCTGTGTTGAAGGAAAAGGGGGATTGGGAGTTTGGAGGTTTCCTGCAAGTTTTTTCCTGCTTGAAGCTGAGCACAAAACAAACCCACAGGAATATGTTTAGATAAACACCCCCCTCCCAAAGATAGACGTGTTTTACTTTTAGTTCATAATGTACCTTTTTATGATTTCTGTATGTTGGGAAATCTGCCATGGAGCTTCTCTCTATATTCTAATCTCTCATAAGGCTGTATCTTGGGACCAGCAGCATGTACCAGCTCCAGCAATGCCTGATGGGCCCAGTAATGCTGGCAGGCACAGTATCTTTTCTTCATCCCTCTCTTGGAGGGAGAGAAAAAGTTTGCATTAATCACTAACTCTCCAGGGAGAACTTGTATCTGGAGTTCCCTTAGCTCACCAGAGGGCTGTGCAGACAAGCATGGAAAAGTGCTAGTTCATTTATTGTCTTTCTATACAGCACTTCACATTCCCCAAGCAGGCGTGAAGTGATGTGCTTAACAGTGCAACCTGCCTATATGCCCTGATGGAAAATATTGCTGCAAGCAGCTAAGTTTCTACTCAGAGGTCTAAATGTACACCCTGAAAAGACCCTGTCTGTGAGAGAAGTTACTTGGCAAAGTTCTCCCTCTTTTTTTTTCAAGAATTAATTAAATGTGGTCACCAAGGAATAGTGAAACAGTTCAGGCAAAGAACTTCAAAACAGAAGCTGTAATCAAACTACGAATATCACTCAACCCACATTTACTCCAGCAGGAGGGTTAATGCAATCTGCTCTGAGAGGCAGAACAAGAAAAGCTCCACAAAAGAAGAAGCTGCCTCTCCAGCTCTTGAAGAACACCTCTTCCTATTTCATGTTCCAGGCCAGAGTATTTTGTCTGACACAGAAAATGGTAAACTGCAGTGCTCACTTCCCCCTCATTGCCCTTCAGCAGAGGGTCTGGACAAGTTACAAACGAAGCAGACACAGGCAAATAAGTACAGGATGTCCTTTCTCCCCCACCTGTTCAGAGAAGGGCAGTCCAATCTTTGTCAGCAGGGGATGAAAGAAATCTCATTTTTGAGAGCACACTGTGCACTAACTGTTAGTCCCTTTATTTATTTGACTGCTTAATTCAGTACGTGACTTCAGGCATGTAGTCAGACGTCTGGTGTTCATTTTCAGTCACTTGACAAAATGCCTGGAAGTTTGAGTCATTTGATCAAATACTCCACCACAATAATCACTGACTGAATCACTCTGACAGATCCGGGATGGATTCTTCTTTAGCTGATTTCTTTATAGGCTAGAAAGTTGCCTTGCTCTGTATGTAGTTTAAGTATCTCTTTGATCAGGCAGTTTGGCAGTGTTTGTTACACTGAAGGTACACCATGCACGGCTGTCGTAGCCTCCTGCTGTCTCCACTCTTCCGGGAAACCATTCTTCTCTTTTTAGAATGTTAGGGTTTGACTTCATCTTACGCCAGTACTTCTTTGCCCCAAGACAAGCCCTGCACCTTGTCTGGCAGTCCCTTGGTCCTCAGCCATGACCATCTGCATTGGAGATGTTTTGCAGAGGTTTCCCTGATGCCACAGCCACCCGAGTAGGCTGCATTTTCCAAATTGCTACCTCTGTTTCAACACATGTAACTCCTCACAGCACCCACCTTAAGATGACAGCCACCTACAGCATGTGGGCCCAGATGGGTTCTGTGTCATTCCATCCTTGACTTTTACTACACTAGGTTGTGTTGATTTGTACATAAAAAGCAACATGCTTTGTGCTCGGGCTTCCAATTTAGTAGCAGATGTTTAGCAATTAAAAAGTTAATAAAACACAAACAATGACCTTTCTTACAAGAATAGTTTCTCTGTTCTTTGCTTTTACAAATGTCTGTGATCAACTGGAAACCTTAAAATGAAGCTCTGCAACATCTGTAATAGAGGTTGATTGAATTCTCAGGAAGTACTTGTACATGTATACATTAAAGATTCACTCTGAGTAAATGTTTCTGAAATGTTCATTCTCTGCTTCAGTTGAAGGGGACAAAGTAACTCTGGAAAACTATGCTTCAGGTTATATCACTACAATCCTACCCTCATAACCCTGAGTGATCCTGCCCAGGAGTAATCAGGGAAGAAACCTCATCTAGTCCATAAAGCTATCTAACCTGGGTAGCTGATGTTTCTCACTCACAAAAACCTACATTTCTTTCATTCAGTTTTGGAACACCACATTTCAGGTTCTTCAGCAGCTTTTGGCTCAGAAACAAATATTAAAAGAGCATGAGAAGGTACATCTTTTCAAAATATTTAACAGTCTTTCTAGACTTATATTACATTCTTCAGAATCTGCATGTTCTCACTCATTTCATAGCTAGTCCACTGCAATCCATCACCCAAACAGATGGACTTTTCAAATAATTTGTATGAACTGGATAGTCTACCACAGTTGGAAGCTGGTTACAGTGTTCCCTAGGGCTCAGTATTGCAGCCAGTTCTGTTTAATATCTTCATCAATGATCTGAATGATGGGATAGAGGGCATTCTCAGTAAGCTTTCAGAAGACACCAAGTTGTGTGGGAGTGTTGATCTACTTGAGGACAGGATATGATTAAAATGTGTGAGGTTCAACAAGGCCAAGTGCCAGCTCCTGCATTAGGGTCACAACATCCCTATGAAATGCTACAGCTGTGGGGAAGAGTGACTGGAAAGTTGATGAAAAGAAAAGGACCTGGGAGTGTTTGTTGACACACAGCTGAATATGAGCCAGCAGCGTGCCCAGGTGTCCAAGAAGGCCAACAGCATCCTGACTTGCATCAGAAATAGTGTGGCCAACAGGACTAGGGAAGCAATTGTCTTCTGCACTCATGAATACTGTGCAGTTTTGAGCCTCTTGCTATAAGAAGGACATTGAGGTGATGGAGTGTGTCCAAATAAGGGCAACAATGCTGGTAAAGAGTCTAGAGAGCAAGTCTTGTGAGGAGAAGCTGAGGGAACCAGGGTTGTTTAGCCTGGAGAAAGCGGTTCTGGGGACACCTTATCACTCTTTACAACTACCTGAAAAGATGTTGCAGTGATATGGACATCTGTGTCTTCTTTGATGTAAAAAACAATAGGACAAACGTAAACAGCCTCAAATTGTGTTAGTGGAGATTTAGATTTGATAATAGGAAAAATTTCTTCCCTGAAAGGGTTGTCAAGCACTGGAACAGGCTGCCCAGGGAAGTGGTTGAGTCATCA
>VWZY01006813.1:96807-187628 GCA_013399075.1 Chloroceryle aenea
CAGCTCCTGCATTAGGGTCACAACATCCCTATGAAATGCTACAGCTGTGGGGAAGAGTGACTGGAAAGTTGATGAAAAGAAAAGGACCTGGGAGTGTTTGTTGACACACAGCTGAATATGAGCCAGCAGCGTGCCCAGGTGTCCAAGAAGGCCAACAGCATCCTGACTTGCATCAGAAATAGTGTGGCCAACAGGACTAGGGAAGCAATTGTCTTCTGCACTCATGAATACTGTGCAGTTTTGAGCCTCTTGCTATAAGAAGGACATTGAGGTGATGGAGTGTGTCCAAATAAGGGCAACAATGCTGGTAAAGAGTCTAGAGAGCAAGTCTTGTGAGGAGAAGCTGAGGGAACCAGGGTTGTTTAGCCTGGAGAAAGCGGTTCTGGGGACACCTTATCACTCTTTACAACTACCTGAAAAGATGTTGCAGTGATATGGACATCTGTGTCTTCTTTGATGTAAAAAACAATAGGACAAACGTAAACAGCCTCAAATTGTGTTAGTGGAGATTTAGATTTGATAATAGGAAAAATTTCTTCCCTGAAAGGGTTGTCAAGCACTGGAACAGGCTGCCCAGGGAAGTGGTTGAGTCATCACCTCTGGATGTATTTAAAAAATATATAGATGTGGTGCTGAGGGACATGGTTTAGTGGAGACTTAGCAGTGCTGAGTTATCAGTTGGACTTGGTAATCTTAGAGGTCTCTTCTATGCTAAATGATTCTCTGATTATATCTCAATGTTCAACTACCACTCTCCTAGAATTTGCTCAGGTGCTACCTTTATGACCGGACACACAGAGGTATCCTATCCTAAGGCCTGTAAGGGACCTTGCTAGCAGCCCTGGGAATATGCTGGGTGATGAGCAAGGCAGTCAGTGTGTGTGTGTGTGATAAGAAGCATGAGGACAGGACCCAAAGGAAGACGTACTGGAAAGGAGGAATATGTGTTTTAACGTATCCATACTAGGCCTTTTTTTTAATATCAAGGTTTGTCAGTCTTTCTCTGCATACTATTCATTTAAGATAGATATATTCTAGTTGGATTGGCTTTCTTGTGGCATCACATATGTACTTTATATAAATTAAAATCAGTCCCCTCCTGAGAATTTTCCTCATCTGAGAGGAAATTCCTATTTTAGTATGGGCTATAACAGTGCAGCTTTCTACCTCAGAGAGCAGAAGCTTATCGCGACCTTGCCAGGATTGGAACTGATCATTTTTAGATGTTTAGTTACTCCAAAATTTCTGCCTAGACTACCTCAACATTCTCTTTGATGACAGAAGTTTGAAAACACAGCTTAAAGAAAAACAGAAATATAAACCAAAAATAACATCGAGCAGGTAGTTTTACCTTGACTATCCAGAGATGAAAATGATGACTTGTGTGCCCCTCAGCAAATACCCTCATGGCATTTTCTAGTCCTTTGTATGGTTGGTAGGATATATTTCTTCACTCACTAGAGTCTGTCAGTTTTTACAACAGCATTTATGAAAATCCAGTGTGCATAAAAATGTATTTTTTATGTAGCTGAACTTTTTATGTTATGGCTGAGTCAAAATTCTTAGTTTTGTTTGCTCAGGAAAGATGAAATTGCTACAGTAAATTTTAACATCAACAAGATAATCTATAATGTTCTTAATGACTCTTGCCCACACTAAGCACTTTCAGCACCTTCTCCTCACTTTTTAAAATTTACTAATTTTTTCACTAATCAATGCCTGATGTTGCCCACATGTCTCATTTCTGGGGCTTGAAAATACAAAGTTCCAAGTTTTGTTTAGGCCTGCTGTCAAGCAAGGTTCGCTGTATTGAAAGGTGCAGAATACAACATGAGCTCCCTTTCATCATGCCAATTAATGTTTGACTTGTTTGCCTGCCATGTGATGAATTAAAAATGCATGATTTAGATGCTGGAGAGATAACCATTTTCTACATATAATCCCCTGGATGCTGCCATTCTTCCAGTTGATCTTTTTACCTTCCGTGTGTTGGCGAGTACCATATATAGCCTACTGCTCAGATCTTTCCCTAACAGATGGCTCTCTACACTAGTTGGGACCCAGTCTGGTGATTCCCTTCAATATGCTTTAGACTGAAGAATATCCAGGGACAGGCAGCTGATTCATTCTCCAAAAACAAAAACAGCTAAGAAGATGAAGTTAAGTAGACGTGCTTTCTGGACTATGTGCTGTTCTACATGCCCCATAAGTCAGAATATTTGTCAGCATCAGTTAAAGTGTAGTTTTCTCTGGTAATAAACATTATATGGAGAAACAAATCAGCTTTCATTTATTCTGTCAGAAATGGAAGAAGAGCATTTCATATTATTTTCTGGATAATCTCTCTGGAATAAACTAAGCATATTTGATTTTAATTAAAACTCTGGGTACCTTTCGAGTTTTGTTAGGAAGATGTTCTGGGTGTGATTAGCTGAGGCCTGCGCTGAGAAGTTAATTTGACATACAACATATTTTTCATGAGGTAACTGTCGCAGGAAGTTGTTTGTAATAGCTATCTTTCCCAGGCCTATGGGGGCAACAAAAAGTAATGGCTTATCCTGAAGCAGCAACTTCTCTGTTATGCAGTACATCTGCATAACAGTCCCAGTGGTGCTCACAGTAATGTCATTAAGCTGGAAGAATAAAAGAAAGAACCAAAAGATACAGATAAAGGTGTTTCATTACCCACTGTACACAGAACAACAATAGAACTCAGTCATAAAATAGTTTCAGGTCACAATAAAAGCAAAAACCACAGAAAATATCTGGGAATGACAAAGGAGTTACAGTTTACAAGCAGCAGGCTGGGTGGAATTGCCAAGTTGGAGACTTAAGCACAAAAGAGCACTAAGAAATACTGTTGGTATTGAGGGAGGGAGGCTATTATACCCAAAGCTGGTAATGAGAATGCAGTGTCGTTAACTGTTTTCTTTTACAATATTTGACACCAGGATGGCTTAATGCTATGTTGTTTTCTCTTCAAGCTACAGTTTTCCTTTGCAAGAGTGTGAGAGTAGAATTCTAATGTGAGTATACACTGGGAAAAAAGGTTTTGCTGCTCTGCTTTGTCTTTTCCAATCTCTTATACTTTAACTGGAAGGTCATTTCATTTATTACACACAGAAAAGGGCAGAAGCCAGGCTTAAAGCTTGGTATGTACTCGTATATCAAACTGGCACTTATTTTGTTCTCCCTTATCTGGATTAGCCTCCTGCCCTTATTGCAGCTATTGGAGCACACATCTGGCTAGAGAGAGGTCAAAATGACCTCACTGCATGTACTCTTCCTTCATACCCTTCCAAAGGAGTTACCTTGACTTGGGGTATTGGTGGTAGAATTGCTGTGCTGATCCACAGGGCATTTTCTAACCTCGGCAACTATTCCTCTGCTGAGAAAGCTACAAGGAATGTGTGCTTCATGCAGCAGGTTCACAAAGCAATTTCAGAGCTGGCTTATTAAGGGGATCTAGCAAATGGCAGTATCATTGAAGCATTATGTTTCCTGCCCTTTTCCTTTTGAACATACCTTTGAAAATGTAACCAATATAAGCTGATAGAAACCAATTGCTGGGGTTGATATCTTGTCACTTATGTTTTCTGAAAACCAGAAGCTATTCACAGTCCCCTCTACAGGGGTCCAAATTGTGCTTTGAGCAACCATGGCTGCAAGTACCTAATTTTCTGTGGCTGCCCAGGGAGGCATGCAGTGCTGTGGCTGCACTGCCTGCCTCAGTGTGTGAGCTGGTGGTTCACCTCCTGGTTCAGCTTCACCACAGCACAGCTACCAAACCTCCGGGCAGCCAGTGTGTGCTCTGGTACAGTAACTTAAAGTATGGAAGTGCAGAGGTCTGAAGGTAGGAAAGTCTCATATCATGCTGTAATTTACATAAAAACTGTCTCTTTGGTTGTGTTCAGACCACTCAGGCCTCTGTCAAGGCTTAGAGTCAGGGTTGCCCACTAGACCTGTAACAGACATTCTCTGTCAATCCCTCTCCCTCCCCAAAGTGGAAAAGAAAGGGAATAATGGAGAAAGATTGAGCGATTAGAAAAGGAAACTAGAACAGCTTTAATGAAAAGGAAAATAATGATAATAAAATGGAATATATACAAATATCTACAAAACCAGTATCAAACCAAACCCCCCTAATGGCAATCACATCACTGTCACCACTGATGAAGTAGAGCAGGGACCAGGAATGTCCCAGACTGGACTCAGCAGCAGACAGGAACTGGATTCAGGAATGCATAGATTGGGATCAAAGGCAGAACAGAGAGAGTCCTCCTCAGATACTGGCCATTGAAGAAGAGCTTGACCCTTGTGATCCCTCAGCCTTATACTGCATATGATATACATATATCTCATGGAACCCCTTGTTGGTCAGTTTAGGGTCACCTGTCCTGTCCCCTCCCCCCTGTAGATGCAATCTTTTATTTTCTGCAGCCTCCAGTGTGGTACTCAAGATCCAGCAGTGACCTTGGTCAGCATTCCAATCCTTGGTGGTAACTCTAAACAGGGGGTGTTATCACTGCCAGCAGCAGACGCTATCTCTGGAAACAGGCTGCTGACTTCAGACAGTGCAGTGAGTTAGAAGAACTGAGCTGAAAAGTAAAATCACTAATCAGAATTAGTTCTTTTCTAACTCAGTCTTCATGCCTTGTTTGTCCTGGATTAGCACAGACGATGCATCTGTGCCACACCGGCTATACTGTGTGCAGCAACATTTTGCTAGGCAGCACAGGGGCACACAGGTTATGCTAACCCACCTCCTGCAAGAGCCTATGCTGTGAACTGACAAAGCTGGGAGGAAAAGGCAGAGAGGTGGTGTGGTGTCCCAGGGTTAAAATAGCAATTCCAGGGAAAAAAAAGTTAAGAGATTCCCTGGCTACCTGTGACTCACTCCAGGGTGCCTTCCAGCAGGATGCTGTAGTGGACAGTAGAGATGGATAAGACTTACTATCCTCTAGCAAGGATGTCTGTAACATTTATGGAGAGCCATGGCAAATCACACAAAATATGTCAGTGCATAGGGATCTAACAACATCCTTTTTATTTTAACGAGAAATTTTTGAAGCCTTTTAAAGCTGCAGATTGAAGAGGAAGCATTTGGCCAATGCTGTTGCAGTAGTATCACAGAATACGGCCTTTCCTCTGAGATTTCCACCCGTTTTTGTAAAAAATGAATTAGTTCTGTTGTCTGAAGTACTGTGTCTCTAATCAGTCTCCTCCCTGACCAGAAACTGGCCCTATGCCTTTCTGTACATTACTGATGGGCTGGAATTACACGTCCTTGAAGATGAGCAGAGGCTTTCAGTATTGTCTCACTACTGCAAGAATCACATACCAGGGGTCTTTGTTGGATGCAGAGCTTGCAGCTACCATAGAAAATGGGAAAGAGAAGAATCAAGGAAGAACAGAGAACTCCAGAGACTATTTAATTACCACAGACTTTTTGTGGCTTCAGAGATGTGCACTGTATACAACTGAGTGTATACAATTAAGCTGTGAATTAGCCACAGTTTGAGCTGTACAATATTGGTAGCTGTCCTTACGGATTGGTTTCACTCCAGACCAAATTCTCAGCCTAAAAGGTTAAATATATAATACTCCATACTGTCAATAATCCATTTTTCCCACTTTCAGCAGTAGGAAGAAGGTGAACATACAGCTAATTAAAATACATTTGTTGAAAAGGTCATGCAGTAAGCTGCAGTTCAGCTGAATAGAAGGATTACGATCCTATTCACCCAATCTGGTGACAAACATATTGAAAATGGAGCCCGAGATACAATTAATCTGTTTTGCTGTCACAGAATGGGAAAAGGCTCAAACTTAACGGTATTCAGGCTCTGAAAAAAACCCCCAATCCTTGGTGTTCCCAACATGCTCTGGTACAGTGGTAATAGGCAATGGCCGTGCTTTTCACAAGGGATTTAAGGAGTCAGCTGCTCCTGTTCTATTCACATGCAGTTTGAGTATCTTGTTAACATTTCTATAAAAATATCAGTTTACTTTGCAGAAGTAATATGTACAGTGCAATCACATATTAGTGACTACTACCTCCTGGCATATAACTAAGCAATTAAAATCTATGCTCTCTTTGAAACCACTGATCATCTCTTTTTTTCCTGGGAGAAAACTTAACACAAACAAAGTTGTGTGTGCCTACATCTAAATGTTTCAGTGTAGAGTCTGATCTCAGTTCAGGAGTCTGATATTTGACATCAAAGACAGGAACTGTTTTATATTTAGATTTCACCAGCCGCCAGAGGAATCTAAAGGTACCTCCTCTGCATGAATGTATAAAACCAGAAGTTGTGAACATCCCATTTTTCATGCTATTCACTGTTCTGAGTCAGACAGCTCCATGACGCCATAGGCCGGAGAATATTTTTATGCCAAGGATGGTTGAACATTAAAGAGAAAAAGATTACATTCATCAGCCTCTCATATTATCCATAAGAGGTTTGAAAAGCTACATAGTTGTGCTCCTTGTGATCATTTACACTGGGGCTCTCTGTTGAAGTGCCAGCTCCCCATCCTAGTCTAATTTTAACACCAGGACTCCTGCACAAACTAAAGGAGCTCAGCAGCTTGCAGAGCCTTTATGCACGTGTGACCTATGAGGTGATGCTGTAGGACTGTATGACCCATGCATTCCTGAACAGTCAGCAGCATGCCAGGGGAAAAGATGCACTGTTATTTGTACTAGAGCAAAGACTTCTCCCTGCATGGGGATGCAGAACACCAGCAGAAACGATAAGAGAGTAAGAACATGATACCTATTTGATTATAGTCAGAGGTAAAATGCAAATAGGCAGACAGCAACCAGTTAGCCACTGACACTGGTCTTGCTGAAAATGAAAGGTAACCTGAAGCAAAATCTATTTATAATTCTTCAGGTTGAATTACAGGAGGTTTAAATTCATCATGTAACTACAAAGAATGATGGAATATGGAGTTTTAGAACACCCAAAAATAATTCATGAAGAGACAGATGGTCAATGACCAAGAATAAAAGTTAGGTTCAAAATAAAATGGACCAAAAACCAAATCCCACGGTGATGATCTCTTAGCTGCCTTCTCCTGCTGAGATTCCAGATCTCTCATACAGCCTAAAGGGTTGATCTTGCACGTCATTGTCACACAGGGTAACACCATGCAAAGTTTCACCCAGCCATATCCAGAATTTGAAGCAGCTTTGAGAAAGAGGGCAAACTGGCACAAGCTACAGCACTTCTGCGCTGCAGTGGGTAAACAACAGATCCAGATCCAGCACAGCATAGTAGAGAGTCAGACAGCCATGGAGTGGCCTGTGCAATAATTACACCCTAAATGCATGACACAGAACTATTTCTCCAACTGACAGTGAATCCAGACTGGTCTCCAATGACACCACAAAACCACACATCACACAGGTATTCTTCTATGTAGCATGGGCTAAGAAATAACCAGTGTGCTGGGCAGGAAGCTGCCTAGAGCTAATTGATACATGAAGCTAACGACAACAATACATTTAATGTCCTGTCCCTCAGGCAGAAGTCACCATCAGGAGACTCTCTTGAAGGCTGATATCTGTACTCTTTCTTTCTTCCCAAGGTCTAAGCAGGATCTCAGTTCTTGACATTAATTCCACTGCCGAGGCAACACTTAATACTTATTATTGACCTTACTCCTTACACAAAGACAAAACCAGGAAGCTGTAGGCTAGCTTGGAAAAGGATGCTAAGCCCCTGTGTTGAAGGTGTGCCACTGTATAAAGATGATGCAAGATAAGTACAGGAACCAAGAAGAGGGGGCTGATGAGAGATCTTTAAAGAGCAAACCTGAAGGTATTATAAACTTCATAGAATAAGGAAAGGATGCTCACCTGTGAGAAGAGAGGATTAAGTTCCATCACTGATCCAACCACCCTGGAGCAAGGACCAAAGTTTAGTGTTTGTCATCCCAAGTGGGCCTCTGTACCACTATGTTGTCTATAGCATTATATACAGCCTATAACATCTTCTCTGAAGTGCAACTGCAACAGCCCCAGAGGCACCTCTGTCCTTGTGCCAGAGCAGCCCTTGGCCTGGAGGTTAGAGGATTTGGGAGGGCCCTTCAGACAAAATGTGACTGAGCACTGATCAGTCAACCACTTGGAAGATGAGCACTTGGAAGATAACCACAAGCAAAGGTTGTACACTAAGGGAAAGAGGAGGCAGCTGCTCTCACAGCTTTCTAAAGGCAGACATAGATGGGTTGGCTTCCCCAGGGAGCTCGATCTGACTGCCCATGACTCACCAGCCTTCAGAAGGAAAGTATCCTCTGGGTTTGACCTCAGCTTGGAGATGGGCTGCTTATCTCTTTTAGAACAGAGGAAAGTTGATAGGGATCAAACAGAGTGTGTAGCCATTTTCAGGGTCAAATGAATATAATTAACAACAGTAATCATAGAGTAAAAGGAGAAACTTGGTGAGCAATGCATCCAAAAGCTGGTTTCTTTCTTGGATTATCTGCTCTCTACAGAATATGAGTTCTGAATGGAGATTTCTGAGACCACTGCTGGGATTTGTTATTCCCTCCACTCTCTCATAGAGTCTTCAGTGGCTAATAAGGATTAAGCTCATGTTGCAGACTTTCTTATAGTGAGCATCCTAATTAAAGTCTTGGTCCTCTACACAGCTGTTTATTTTCATCAAACACGTGGAATTTAATATATTTAAGATTGTCATTCCACTTTCAAAGCTGTTTGAAATGGAAAAAGTTCAAAATGTACTTGAAGAGAATCTGTAGGTAAAACAAATGTATACTGGATAATCACATCAGTCTTACTTCCTTTAGGAACTAGGCAAATATCCACAGTACCTATGAAGTTTAGGTACTTCCAGAGATAGGTCGTAGCAAAGGGGAGTTTTCAAAGGTATCTTTTGGAATCAGATGCTCAAGTTTGATTAAGTCCCACCACAAGATCTATTTCTGGGAGATTTTTCTTCATTAAAACCAAGCCAAAACAAAACTAACAAGCACTCCAGAGGAAAGGACTCATTTGTTTTCTTACCATGTTGAACAGAAATCCTATTCTTTCGACCCAGATGACCCTGCATAATGTTAGCTGTACTAATTGTAAACAAAAGTCACACTGTCAAAATAAAAGGGAGATGAATTAGCAACAATAGAGTTCATTAAAGCTTGTTAATCTTTAAGAGGAAGGGTGCAATGTAATTGGAAGAAAGACTAAGAGCTGTGTGGATAAAAAATATTTTAAGAGAATATATTTCACTTCAAATGACAAAATATAATTAAATGTGAAAGGTTAAATCAACTGTCAAGAGCACAGTTATAGCTGTCTATTTTTTTAATTTTTTTTTTTTTTTAGATAATTTTAAACACAGTGATGTTCTTCTGCCAGTTTTCCCAGACTGTCTGACCTACTGTGCTCTGCTCTGGTTTTAGCTGCAGGCTCCACCAGGCTGGTTCTTGCTGCTCTGAAAGAGACTGTACCCCTTGTGCAATTTCCTCTGTTCCTCCTTTGTATCCCACCCCACATACTTAGCTATCAGGTGATCCTCCTAACAACATCTGCTGCAGCTTTTCTTTTTCTCACTGATCCTTACTTTCCTTCCTTAGCAAAGCTGATGCTCATTTTGACAGCCAACCACAAAATCTGCTGTTTGCAAGGGATTGTCTGCTATCTATAAGCCAGTTATTCAGGGACCTACAGTCTTCTGCTTCAGTCCCTGAGATATCCCTCTACGTCAGATGTTTCAGCTTCCTCTTCTGGACTTTTTCTGGTTTTAGTCTGTGCTCCATACCCTTGTCTCTTTCTCTGCAACTTCACAATCATAATATTTTATCAAGTGTCAGTTCTTATTCCCCTTCCTATTTGAGATATCTGAACTTCTGCTAACAGGAATTTTTGTGGTTTTAGTATCTTCTGTCTTCCGCTGGGATCAGTAGCCTTAGGGTTACAGTTCAGATCCTCTCAGCCAGCTCAGTGCTCCATTTCCTGGACAACCCCTGTGATCACTGCAGTGCCAAATTCTTCTATCAGCCCATACGTGAGGAAATCTGGGAAGCACAAGCTTAATGCCACAACATCTGCACTTGCAGCATACGCTCACCAAGAGGATTTTGCTTGTCTGCCTTTGCATTATTGCATGCTATCTCATCTCTCAGTTTAATGCTTCTTCTTCTGGTACTGCCTATCTCAGCTAGACAGTCAGCTCCTTGAATCCTAAGCTTTTATGTATAAGCTATCCAAACAGCACACATACACTCAAGGTGTTCCTTCAAACATAAACACATATATTACTCTCACAGTCAAAACAGGTGCTTTCCAAGGAGAAGAGACAGGACTAAACAGCAGCATATGGTGATTTTCTAGCTGTATCATTACTTCTAACAGCTCACAGTCGTGCTTTTGAGGTCTGGCTTGTAAGCAGAGACTGGGTGCTTACACACACCCCCCTGCATTTTTCTGGACAAACACACAGTGAGCTGTGAGTGGCTATTGCCAGAGTCCTGAGGGCACCCCCAGCACCAGCTCTCCCTGTCTGGACCCCTGGTATTCCCCCCACCCTGACCAGTTCCCAGAACCTTATCTTGGCCCCTGGGACCTAGTGAGGCCCCAGCAGGGCAGGGGGGTGCTGCACCCTGGGTTACCCTTATGCCTGTGTCCACACTGAAATTAATAGAAACTGTCAGATTTTTCTACAGTATAAAGAGTTTTGATAGTTATATTTGTGGAGGGCTTTTTGTAGTGGACTGATGCAAAAAAACTCTAACCTACCCTACACCTTTTAGCAAAACATATTTTCCTTGCTGTCAGGCTTACCATGGTGCCTCCTGATCAAGGCTGCACCAGCCTGATGCTCCTAAGATGTCAGATTCTTCTCTTCTCACACCAGCATTGTGTGATGTCTCCCCTGGATTGGTAGAGGCTGAATGCTGATTTCCTTGACTGTAAATAATAATCACAGAGGAATTACCTGATAAACAATGTATTGTGAAATTGCTATTTTATTAAAAACCTCTGTTCCTACAACTATCAGCAAATGAGTTTTCTGTTATTTTTTTCAGGAGTCACCTATTACAAAGCACAAGGTCTACAGGCAGCATTTCAAGTGCACCACATTGACCACCAGCAGCAAAAAGATTGTCTCTGCATATAAACCAAATGTTGACCACCCAATTAGGACACAGTTTCTGGGAGATTCACAGGACTAATTTTACACCCTATCAAGAGAACAAGCATTTTGTTCTTTTGGCTCAGAGTAACCAGTTTCCACCTAAGCGCTGAGACATACTTGAGCACCTCAGGTCCTCAGGGTTCCAGAGATGAGCATCAGCCCACCTCTTTTGCATGCCAATGGCATTGCTTCATCTCCTCTGCTCAAAGTACATGCTTGTGGTTCACATATAGAGGAATGCCCATGCCAGCACTTGTGTAAGCTGAACACTGTGTTAGGCCCTCCATAAAATGTACCTCTAGACTCTGTTGTGAAATAGTGCTAGAAATGAATGGTAGACATTGTGCCTCCCCTAGGCAGGGTTTTAGCTCCTGCTTCAAACATGCCAATCTGAACTAGCTCAGCATCTCCCGAGCAAAAAGATAATATTTTTTAAAAGCCTAACATTCCATAGGGTACCCCAGAAAAACCTAAGTGCCTCAATAACACACTAAAGAGCACTGCTATGGTATCTGATGTATGCTGTCACCTAGTATGGGGGCAGTTGTGGGCACAGGTAGCTGTGAAGTTAGTTGGGACGGGGAAATGAGAGAGAATAATGAAAAAGGCAAAAAGAAGACAACAGAATTTGCAACAAATATTTCAGTCATGGCTTTTTATGCTTGTATCCTGTTCCAGACTCCTCTTACTTATTAGTAGTAACTCCTCAGTAACAACTGACTTGGGGAGTTTTCTGATTATGTGCCTATAAAATGTCTAGCATCCTGTGCATGCTAGATAAATAATTCATAATATTCCTAATGACATGACAATACTATTCACAATTTTCACAATTGTCATTTTCATCCTAGCCAAATAGGCAGCTAGAAGCCTCATTCATACTAAGCATCCATACTAAAATAATAAAAAAAAAAAAAAGAAAATTATAAGCAGAAAGTAAAAGAAGCAAAAGTATCCTTTCTAGCATATCTCAATCTCTGATTTATAAGCCATAAGCACTTCTGTTTCAGGCTAAGGGTTAGAGTGTGAAATGAGTGGGACCAAAACTCTGCCTAAACATGGAGAGTTCAGGGGTGCTCAAAAGTTGCCTGTTCAGTTTACAGGGGATAAATAGAGTACCAGCTGAGGTAAAGCCACATAAAGGTTCAGCGATATTTATACTGTCAGCTTAGGTCATCTTCCAGATGAGGTATGTATACTGATAGTAACAAAGATTGTTACTGCAGGTTAATTGCATAACTACAAGTGTATACAGTTGCTTAATACAGTACTGCTGTGAACACATATCTGCTTGCCCACTATCACTATATTTTAATATGTTTTCTTGCAGCATGAATTATAATTAATGAATTTCTGGATGAATGGATTACAATATTGTGATTAAGTGTAATACATTAAAATGTCTCTGCTGGCATCTCTGTATTAGAAAGGTATTAGGATGATTATTTTTTGCATGTGTGAGGGTTTCTGAAACATATTTTAGCAACTGCATATGTGATAGTTTTAGAAAATTGGAATGGGTTTCTTCAAAAAAATCCTTATCATTAAAACATGCGAATTATTAATATGAAAACTATACCATCCTTTTAGACCTTTTGAACTGTGAGTTTTTGGGATGAGTACGTTCTATCTTTGGAGACTTAATACAGAATATTTTCATTTGCTTTCTTTTAAGTCATACCTTGCTGTATTAAACCAAACTCACCTTACAGCACCAGTTCAATGAAGTGCTTAGGTACCTTCTATCTTCATGTCATGTAAGTAAAGTTTTGTATAGACTTATTGTTCTCCCTAGAGCAGAGATTATATATCATAATTTTTAGCACATGGAGAAAATACTTCATATTAAGAGGCTCATCATTATTTCTGGAAACAAATTTAACTTAACTCAGTCACAATTAAAACTAGTACTACTAACTATCAATAATACATAATTAAATTATTTTTAATAATTAAAAGTTTATTTCTTCATGAAGTCTTGAAGTTTTCTTTGCACTGGTGTTTTAATGAAAAGACTATGATTGATCCTGTTTTCTGATTAGAATTATGTAAAAGAAACATACACATCCTGATATTTTTAATGCTTTTTTCTTTCCATCTGATTGTAAGAACATAAATGGCATTTTCCCTTTCCTTTTTGTTTTGTTTGTGTTTTGCTTTGGTGCACATAAGCCACATAAAAATAAAAGCACAAATAACTGTTGCAGCCCAAGGATACAGACTGAGGACTAACAAAGAAATGACTGCTTTCAAAAGATTTCTATTTCAAAGGATTATGTGTTGTGTTGCAAGTACAGCTGATGGAGCACATTCTCCTTAAAAACTGCATTCTAGTTTTAAAAGTCAAAAAGGTGCAGCCCCTCTGCAACATACTGATGAAAAACTCCAGTAAATTGTTTGTGCCACCTTCAATTCCCTGAACAGTGGCCCCTTAATATTTTTTCTAATAGGAATCATAGAACCAGGCTGCAGCATACTAATGAGTCTATGCCTACCAATTACATTTTGCTCTCCATTTCAGATTAAATGGCTATCTGTCTAGGCACTCCTGCAGCCCACCCCCTCCCCAAATCATGATGTTCTGCTTTTCAAAAATAGAAATAATAACAATAATAATGTACTGTATCTTTCCAGTTAGCTACAACTCTATATGCTTTGTTAGGCTAATGATAAAGAAAATGCCTGAATCTCAGTGTTATGGTAGCTGCTTCATGAGGATAATCAACTTGCCATGCATCCCTGATGCTTTTCACAGCAGAACAGAGATAGGCTTTAAGGACTCAGAAGCAGCAAAGTGCCTGCAGAAAAGAAAAATAACTCACAGATGAAACAGCAGAAAAAGGCTGATGGGTTAAAACAGTAGAACTGCTTGGAATTTTCCACTCCATCTTCTCCTCTGGATAAACTTTTTTTTCCATAAAGTACCCTTTTCATTATTTTGCATTATATGAAGGTCCCTTACAGCTTTATGGCATCCCTTTTCTCCACAGCCCTGGTCCTGAAGATAACTGGGATATCTCCTTTGTGTACTCTGTTCACCCTAGCTGTCAGAAAAGCAGTGGTTTGGGACACTCAGGTTCCAGCAACACATGGGAAGATTGCTCTCTGTCTCACCACTTGCCTGCTAGATGCAGGCAGCCTCCCAATCATGCAAAGAACTTTACATGTTCTTTGAGCTCACACCCTCTACATCTTGAAAAGCAAGGAGTTTGAACCAGACCCATGCCTTTTATGATCTACTCTCTTCTATTTGTCTGGCCCCCATCTTGGCCATCAATGCTGTATTTGGTATTTTATTAGATGTGTCAAAACCGTAAGTAAACCAACTTGGGACTTTCAAAAAGGTAACACAGGCTTCACTGTCAATAGAAAAATGCCAACCAGCCCAAGTCTTAGCTTCTTGGGTGTCACAGCAGATGGGGAAATAAAAGGAGAGTGAGGCTGCAACAACAGACTACTTTTATGAGAGCAAAAGGTTGGGTGTATGTAAAGTAGCTGTAGGAAATGTTTGACAGAGACTTGCATGAGTTGGTTATAATATTCCAGAACCTGGTATTCACATGCATCCAAGAGTACCATGGTAAGGCTTAGGGCAGGACTGCAAATAGATAGGTCGCATAACATCAGAGGCAAACTAAGGCCTCTCAGCATGCTTGTCTTCACGCAAACCACTGTCTTCACATACATTCAGTCCATGATCTGCAGGAAATGGAAAGCATGCTTCCAAGGCATATTTATCACAGCTCTTGCCCATAGGTAGTAGTCAAATTCATTCCCTCTGTATTGGGAGGATGCTTTGTGCCAGCAGGATAAGTAGTCCTATGGACCTGTAGCAGACTCTGGTTCTGGAATTTTAGAGGATACAGAACAGTTTGGGGGGCTTTGGTGAACTCATTTTCATAGAGGAGAGGGTCACGCCCTCTGAAGCCTCCAAGCACTCATCTTACACGTGGTATCAGGAAACTAGTTTTAGGCTGATGGCTTCACCATTGGCCTGAGGGCAGTTAAGGTCTATTTTGACATTTTGCTAATGAAGACCCCATGCAGCTGGAGATTCGGAACACAATGAGCAAAGAAATATACCCATTGCCTGGTGAGACCCCTGTACACTGCTGTGCAAAGCAGGAGGACAGGACTGGGGCCTTTCTGGAAACTGCCTGTAAGTGCCATGGCCTTGCACTACCCTTGTCTCATCTTCAAATCCCTGATCACTGTTTAATGAATTCCTCCAGAGCATAACCTGCATTTTCCTTCCTGCTTTTTTCCTCTGTCTCACCACAGGTGAACTCCTGCCCTGTGCCAAACTCTTTTGCTATGCTTTCAGAACAAGTAGAACACCTCTCTCCAGCCTGATAGGTCATGCATGAAGACAGGAAAATGGGAATACGCACATTGGTCTGGCATGATGCCTGAAGACTGGATGCAACAGCCCTCAGACTGGATTAAATTAATGAAAGAGGATGGCTGATGTATACTCTAGAGCCATTCCTGGATTGCTTAATGATGATGAGGAAAGGTAATAAACTTGCTGCCTAAACCATGTATCTCTCAGCTTGTCCTGAACATTGTAAGATTGGATGGCAAGGATGATTCTGTTTCTCAGCTCCCTTTCAAAGGTTGATAATATGTTCCCAAACTCCTTGCTGGCTGTTGTATAAATGTGCTGGCTAGGCAGAAAATGCAAGGTACCCAATTTCATCCACATCTAATTCTCATATGACCAGTCCATTTATAGGATTCCTGGGCCATCTTGTAATATAGATTTGCATGGTGACTCTGATTACTTTCTCTGCACAGACTCTAGAATGAGAGCAGAATTCACCCAACTGACACAAAGGAGGGTCCACGATTATGCTGCTGAAATTAATGGCAAAACTCTACATGTGGAAGCCATGGGTAAGTTTTAGAGAAATCACTGTTGGGTTACAAGTCACTAAATGAGTCCCACTTGTTTTGAATGAAGCACATACACCGTAAGAGAACTAAGTGAGTTAACCTACACTGGAGTTGTTAATTTTGCCTGGTGGGCACAAATGAAGAAGAATCCCACCACAAAACATAAAAATTACAGGAATACCGTCTGTCCCTTCGGAGCTGAACAACATAAACTGCTGAACTGGTACAACTATAGGAGGTGGAAGAAAGACCTCTCAGAGAAGGCAAAGGAATGGAAAGTTGGTGGTTTGCACTGAGAGTTTTCTAGGGCAGATGGGTAGCTGGTGGAGGAAGACTGTTCTATCAAGGAAGACAGGCAGGAATTCCAGTCAGGCATACAGCTGGCTGCAGCCTTCAACATGTTAACACTACTGCAGAAACAATTTTACTCTCAGGTAAAAGCTCACTTAACTTCATCAATAACCTATCTGGAAGAAAACTCATTTGCCAAGAAAGGTTAATTGACAATCAAAGGGCCTGATGGAAAAGTGAGAAACCTAAATATGACTAGGTTGTCCAAGCACCAAGTACAAGTGTGAGAATACATGAACTATGCAGAAGTACCAGAAACACCTGAACACTAAGGATGGAAAGGAGTTGATTAAAGTGGTATTACAGGTAAAAGCAGGATCAGTAGTAGGATCATCTTTTCAGAAATGATACATTCACAGATAAATATAAAAACAAGCTTTGATAATGAAACCTGCTATATAGGAGAACAGTTTTTCACAGTAAATCATCAAGCCCTGTCTCCCGAGACCTTAAACCCGGACTCAGAAAGTACCTCATAAGGCAGGGACAAATCTGCCACAGCCTACAGTATGGAAAATATGACCCAATATATCTTTTTCTTCCACAATTTCTATAATTCTATGACTGTTCATATTTTGAAAATAAAAATTATTTCTGTTCATCTAATTCTGCCACTGCCTGTTGCCTTGTGAAAGTAGAAAACTCTCCCCAAAAAGTTTCAGCTGCACTTTATTGCAGTCTTTCATCACTGTCACATCATTGTCTTCAGGCTATCTGCACCAGAAAAAAATTGTTTGGGAACTAAGATTAATAATGGGTTTATTGGAAGGGGTGAAGATGCAAGAGGATGCATGCTTTTTAGCCTCTAGCTATTAATGCAACAACTTACGTTGGCGCTCTTTGCTTGTGGAAAACAGGAATGCTGTTTCCGCTTGATATTGGAAATGTGGTATGTTTACAACACTGCTCTGAGAAGACATGTAATTGTTGACCAGTTGCTATTAATAAAGAAAGAAACTTTTCTCTTTGTCTTACTCCAAAAGACTCGGAGTATAGCAGTGCTTTCTGAGAAGGACATTTTTTCCAGTTTATCTAACCTACTATATTTTTTTAGCACTCCTGAAATGCAGTGTGTCATTTTAAAATGAATTAAGGTTGAAATGGAGTAGAACAGTAGAAGAAATGGTGGGAATGGGAAGGGATTCTTGATTAAAAGAGGAATGACTGAAGCTAGGTATCCTAAAAAAGCTTGCCGTAAAAGAAAACTGATCCATCTGGGGCAAGTGACTTACTTTCCCTTAGCACTTACTATATACTACATTCTTAGGGAGAAACCAGAATTTCAACAGGGCTCAGTAGGGCTACAAAGGTGGCACAAAAAGAGCTGGACAAACAACTGTGAATAAATTATCTGAATATTTTCTCCCATGCCATCTTCCTCCTTAGTGATAACAAATCTTCATCCTACCTATTTACTCATTCTTGTGTATTGTGTGCTAAGTAGTTAGTCCAAATTTCACGTAGTGATATTTGTTCCACTGGGAAATAATTGCTCATTTGGGGGTGAGAAAGGGGGAAATGTTTTATTACACATCTTGGAAAAGGAGATGTGTTCAGATCATTACGACATTCTTTTCTCTCTGGATAAAATCAGGTCAGATGGCACTGGATACATGACTGCAATGGGAGCAAAGATAGATAGACATATACACAGATAAGATGGATAGACAGATATGACAGGTGCTGATAAAAGGGTTTTAATATATAACGTAGAAGAGATTTCAAAACCTACAATCTTCCTCTGGTCAGATGTGGAAACTGTTCTGGAATGTTACATTTGGTGTTAAGAATTCTGCAAAAGCTTTAAAGTGTTCTGATGTATGTGATTTATAATAACTATAAAGAAGTTACCAGCCTGTAAATGGAAAAATGGAAAGGCTCTGAGGAGCAGAAAATCATGGAACAACAGAAATAATTTGAAAAATAGTATCCTCAATAATATAGACACTTTCTCACAACTATCTCCAGTGAAGAAACTTCTTACTGAAATATGCAGCAATCTTGTATCTAGTCCCTGCAACTGATTACATCATCTGCTATATTTAGAATACCTCCAGTGTAACCATGGAAACTGCTTTTGCTTAAACACATTATTCCACTCAATGTTAGTTGACACTATGGAAATACTTTTGGAAGCTCACAAAACAATTAATGTATCACTGTTATTATATGCCTGTATATATAGCAATGTGTTTTTTGTCTTTTCTTGAAGTATGCATTCTGCACACCCAGAGATGTCAGTTTTCTGACAAAGACTACAAAGAAGCCAGATGCATGGCAATGGAGTGAGCATACAAGACTACGGGAGAATTCAGAGTACATCCTCTGCTTCTAGCTCAGGTGCCTAAGGGCTCATGCTGTCACACTAAATGCATGTGTCTGTGTGTCTGCCTGTTCCATGCAACTTTTGAACCCAGTTTCAATGAAATATTTCAAAGACAAAAAGAAGAGGTTTTTAATCTCACACAAGGTTTGCAAAGGAAATCTAACCCGTGATCCCACTGAAAGACTAATATAGGCAATCCTTCTTAGACCTAGGAGAATCTGCAAAGGAAAGGCTGCTTGATTTCTGCAAATCAAGGAACCACATAAATAATGATAATAATACTAGAAACCAGGTAAAAACTATACCTATGCATTGCATCACAAAAGCAGAAAAATACTCTTTTGTTTGGTTGGGTTTTTTTTTATAAAAATGAAGCTCTGCAGAAATCATTAAGAAATCCCAAGTAAGTATCAAAACTTCAGACAAATACCAGAAAACCTAGAGAGGAATTCAGAAAAACACAGAAGTCCCAGACTCAGCCTTCCAAGCTGGAGGCAAGGAGCTACAATAATTTCAATATGAAATTGCTTTAAATTTCTACAGATGATTATCTGTGATTAAAAGATGATGTTAGTACTAGGAAATGAAGTACTACAAGGTAAGTACAGATGCCCAGTTTTCTCAGTGTAGGGATGTTACCATAAGGTCTCAGATGCATCTGTGCTCTTCAGCATATTTGGAAGTGAGCTATAAATGGAAATGAGGTGACCATATTTTCAGACTGTAGTTGAGTGTGAATAATTGCACAAGGATCTACTGATGTTAGGTGGCCGAGTGATAAAATGTCAAATGATATTCCACCATAATAAATACGAAGCTGAGTATGTGTGTGGAAAATGACGCAAATTATACAGGTACAGAGATGAGCTCTAACTTAGCAATTATTACTTAGAAAGAGATAAGAGATTTGTAGGAACCTCAGAACAATGATTGGTAAAAAAAGTCAAATCATATATTCAGAATTATTGGAATAAGTTATCTGAGGCAAACAATAAAGATCTTATGTCATTTATGCACACACATTTTTGTGACCGTGGGAGATCTTAGTAACCTCAGAAACAATGTGCAAGAATTGGATAGCACAAGGAGGAAAAAGAAAACAGAGACAGGCTATAGCATTCTTTCAAGCATAGAAGAATAGATGAAAATTCCTCAGCCTGGAAGAAAGTCGACTAAGGGATGGTAAGATTAAAGCCTACAGAGACATGAACTGTATGTAGAAGATGAAGGGGGAGTGACCTCCTTCACACTGAGGAGAGGATGAAACAAGAAGAAGGGAAATGGCCTTGACCCTAGCTTCCACTTCATGGGAGAGTCCTGCAACTGGCGTGTCTTTTACATCTGTCCAAACTCCTGTGTCCTGTCTCTGAGTGGTGCTAGACAAGAATGCACCGCTGAATAAAAAGACTACAGGAAAGAAGAGGAGTTGTTACAGAAGCAGGGAAAAGAGGTTTCTAGTAACTACACGTCTAAATGATCAAAACACCAAAGACATTGATTTTAGTCCTTTAGAGCTTCATGGGTAGTGTGCTGTCACTAGCAATACCCCAGTTCTGCAGTATCATCATGCCAAGACCAGCTGGATACTTTAACTGAGTGGCATACCACTTGCTTTGAAAAGACTACAATTTTTTCAGAATTTTAACTCTTTTTCTCAATAACAGATCCAAAATTTTAAGTTTTCTTAATAACAGCAGCCAAAACCTATGATGACCAAGTCTTAGCATGGGACCAGACCTGTAGAAGAAAATAGATGGTGCTGAAGATCTGAGATCTTCAGCACATGGTTTGAGGAAGTGAAGGTGCTTCAGTTTAGCTTTAGTTGAGTACCATGGTCTGAAGGTAACAGACATCCTTCAGTCCTCCCTCTGCTCCCAGGAGGGCAGCCAGCCCTCCCAGCCTTGCTCCAGGGCCGTGCTGGCACCTCTCTTTGTGCAGCCAGGTTGTAAAACAGACTGCTGAAATGACCTCAACTAATAATAATCAAGCAGAAAAATCTATGCAAAATATTGCTCTGCTGCAAATGATGGCCAACAGGTGCTGGGTGGCTTTTGTCCACATGACTTCTGCAGGAAAGCAGGTAAATGGTCTTACAGTGCAGTGGCTGATCAAAAGAGGGCAAAATGAAATGATAGTAACTGTCAGTTGCTCTAGCAGCAGGATGTCCCCAAAGTGACCAGAAAAAGACACCTAAAAGTCAGTTCTGCAGTGTTGAGTGCTGGGGTCCTTTTATCATGGATCAGTGAATTAGTCTTTTCTGCAGTGAGGAACTCTGTGAAACCTTGATGGTGGCAGATCACTGGTTACATTCTGCAGAAACATCCATATTAAACACACAAAATGCTAAGTATTTCACATTGAAAGAAAATTATCACTCATGTCTAGTAGATTGATTTAAAAAAAATCCAACTCTCATGTTTTTAGCAATTTTTTTCCAAGGAACCAATCCCTGTGCAATCTCAGTGGTCTCAAAAATGCTGGCTTGAGAAACATATATATATATATAAAATATTTTGGAAATGTTTCATGGTATGTCCTCTTGGAACAGTGGAATTCTTTAACAGAAAAATCAGATTGTTACCAACATCCAGAAACTAATTAGGAGGGAAAAGTACATTTCAAACTGCAAATATTTCTTTTTATACTCCCAGAGCATTACAAATTGAATGACAACTTGATTCTCAACCTCCATCCCCTTCTGCAATGTTAAAAATGTGACTAGAAAATAATATATCATCAGCCAAAAACCTTGTTTTACAAATACAAGTTTTAGCCTAAGGCAATAGCTTCTAACAGTCATGTGGGAAATTCTGAAAATAGGGGCTGGAATATCCTATTGGAGTGGAAAGACACCCTGAACTAATGCATTGTCTGCGTGTTGATGTTTTGTTGCATCTAATTCCTTCTAATGGAGCATAGATAATTTCAGATCTACATTAATTTGCTAAGTAAAGTCATTAGACACCTCCAAGACATTAGCATCTCACTTTATTCTTTCAGTGTAATGTAGACAGTTCCATAGTCCCACATAATATGAACCAGCTGAATGGATTCCAATTTATAAAGAAACTATAAATTGCAAAATATCAAGCCGAAATGGCAGTAGCAAACCCAGTGATCACTGTCCCATGCATTTTAGATTGTTATTTAAGGCCTCCTGAGACATCAGTGCCGTATAACCTATTCCTCAGGATTCCTGTCAGCTATATGAACTCTTTGAAACTGCTTTCACTAATATATTATGACTCGTTTATGATACTGAAGAGTAAGTGATGTGATCAGCATGGTCACAGTGAAATAGAAAATGATGTGGAAATTGCCTGTAAAATTTATATTTTTTTTCCCCTGCTTTTATATGCATATACTGAAGGATGGTGCTACTATGAGCCTATCCCACAAACATCCCATCTAGGTCCCTCAGACATTATGTTTGAACTTAGAAGTTCCCTCTTTGTGAAAAATACAGTATCTGGGATACTAACTGACTCTTAAACCATAATCATAAAATTCAGACTCAAGATTTAATTTTAAAATTAAATTTAGAAGTTACTATGAAGATCTATCAGCAAAACTTTGAATCTGTGGATTTCTTCACAGGTTATGTGGCTGCCAGACAAGCAATACCCTACTTGACAACAGTTAATATAACAGCTCATTTCAACCTCCACTGTGTCCCTGCCTGCCCCTGCTGGTGCATATTGTCTCCAGGATCCAGAAGACTGAATCTCTTCAGTAGTGATTTCCTTCTCCAATTGCTGCAGATAAGATGGGTCCCCACCTTTTGGGGAAGTAACTCACCAAGTTCCCACTGAGCAGGAAGTTTGTAATTACAACTCCACTACTTTCCCACTTCCTCAATCAGCACTTCTTAGTGAATGAGCCAGGCCTTGCCATCAAGGCACTGGAAAGAGCAGACAGAAGGCAGAGTCATTTGCCCTCCTGCCCTTCTGTGGAAGCAGCTTCTGATAAGAAGGCTTGGAAAGCAGTTGCTTGGAAAGCAGTTGTGGCTAAAAATGTCAGGAAGGGCAGCTTTGGGACCACCACTGGCAAAATTTCATAACCCTTTCTGACCCTTCTCAAAGCCAAGCTCCCTTGGTCTGTGTCCCACTCCTATGTCATGTGTTCATACACTCATGTACAACCCACAATGTTGTCAGCACCTCAGAAGCACATCTGTCACTCTGAAAGCAAAGGGAAACATGTTCCTCGGGAAGCCGCTGTTCACAAGCTGCTTTCAACATTATATCATGGATTTCTTGAAAGGCTCATGCTACCAATGCAATGACATCCATTTTACAGAGATGGATGAAGATGAGAGTTTACCAGTTTTCTCAGAGATTTCTCATGTGAATTATATTTTTAGCTTAGGGATACATTTAAGTATATACTTAAGTCCATTTACATCACTCTCTAGAAACACACTATTAAAGATTTATTTTAAATCGCACTTTAAATCCTTTTGATTTAAGTCCATGCCTATATGGCTTTCTGAGTAGGAAAACTTCACCAAACTGGAGTCTTATGTATAACATGGATGACCAAAAAAATAAAATGCCATTCACTAGAGGAACCCAATAGAGTAAAGAAATACATCAAGTTCTTTCATACTTGGTGTCAGGCACTATCAGATTCGTTTTGGGTCTTCTCTCTGAGCAGAGATCATACCAGCAGACAGAAACTGTGAAACATAAAATAAGAGAAATAAACACGGTGATTTCATCTGATAATGAGGACACAATGTGTTTTCTGTTGCTGTCCTTTCCCACCCTGACAAAGAAAGTCTATTTGTTTTCCACAAAGCATTACAGAATAATAAAACCATTTGTCTAATAATGGAAAGTTTCATTTCCCCTTGTTTACAATGCCTTAGCATATCCTGCACCATTCCTACAAGGCAGTGAGTTTTGTGATCAATATGGTCCTAACTGTGCTACGGTGACAAGATGCTACAAAAGGTTACACTCTACCATCAAATCCCTCTTTCTTCCCTCCCTGCACAATGATTTGCAGGACACAGCCAGAACGAGATATTTGTAAAGTCATCGCCTTATTTCATGCACACAAATATACAGATCTTTCACAGCAAAATGTTGTACAGTGTGTTGAAATAAAAGCCATAATGAGAAGAGTAAAAAAAGTGTTGCAGCTGTTAAATGGAAACTATTAAAACCTTTCTCTTTTCTGTCACACAAAACGGTATGTATCTTCACAGTATTATCATTCAAGTGACTATTGAATTATAGTAGTTAGCTTCAAGTTCTGATTCTTAATCTAGTTTTCTGTGTCACACTCCTATAATGCTACATTAAAGGACAGTCTTGCTTTGACCTAATGGAAAAGACTAGGTTTTTGAACCTTTTCCCAACATTACAATTATATTTTGCTCCCAGCACTTCATCACAGGCATATGCATGCCCAGATGTGCATGCACATGTTGCCTAATTCAGGCTGTCAAGACAAGTGCCCTGCCTACAAATAAAACGTGACCTTTTGAGGGAGAAATCTTGCTACTATTTAATGGCATGCAGTCATGAACATTAATTTTAAGAAGTTGAGGGCTTGGCTACAAGGGAACCTGCAAGTAACAAACCAGTCACAAATGGAGACTTGGCAAAGCCATCAGGATTAATAGGCAGAGACTTAAAGACAAAGCTGTCTGCAGTGCATATAGGTGTGGAGACCCTCAGCTTCATGGCTTGATTAAACCAGAGTATTTCAAGCAGCACAATCTCTGCTGTCATTGGGACTTAGTACTGACTCAGCCTGCACCTACCAAATGCTCATCACTGTTTTCTACAGCACAAAGGTATTTCTTCCATACACTTATGCAGCACAGGCTAACCACGCTCAGTGTACCTGAGCCAGTTCTGGCTAGGCTGGAACAAGCACGGAAAACAGCCTGGATCAACTATGTTTTGTTCCTCGCCTGCCTTGCTAAGAAGCATGTGTTATTGATATAGCCTTCCTACCTAAGCAATGATTTATTTTCTCCTTGCTTAGCATATCAATTCAGATAGGATCAAACTACTAGCTGACATGGCTGAAAACTAATCAGTTTATAATTTGCACAGGGTGCCATGCTAGTATTGTACATCATTAACAAATACAAGAAAAATCAGACAACTCTGCATGCTGATCATTCATATTATATAGGAAATTGACTGAGAATGTCATTAAAAAAACCTCTGTATTAACTCAGAATTGGGAGCACTTTTTCCCATTTTTCTTTTCAGAAGTTGTCCAAATCCTTAAAAAATATAGCAAAACAGTAGCTTTGATTTTGTAAAATGTCATCTATCCCTAAGTGTTTTTTTTCTAGATAATGAAAAATATTGACAAGCTTTCTCATTTACAACTCTGGGAAAATTCTGCAAATCGGGTTTTTTTGTATGATTTTAATGAATATCAGGCTATATGCAGAGGAAATGGGATGAAAAGTGAATCAGCTGAAGAGCCATCAAGTGACTTGCTTCTTTTCAAAGATCTACTGAACTACAACAAAATTTTTGAGACACTGGATATCAGTCAAAATAAATATTTGAAACATCTCCACATCCCTTCAACAGTAAAAATATATTGCAAAATGCAATCTGAAGAGTTCATCTTTCTCCTCTGAGTGTAGGTATAAGTGGCTTTGAAATATTTTTGCAGGGGGCAAGAGCCCTCCTACCAATCCTGTGAGTTTTCTGTTGAAAACAGCCAGTAAATGAAAAACAACAGAAAATTTAGGATGTTGTCAAAGTGCAGCCCAAGGGGGCAACCAGCACACAGGGTTTCTGTGATCACTGCATGATGCTACCCACCTTTTACCCCTCTGCTGTGGTCCCACCACAGTGGTCTCCCATGGCCTGGTGGCAGGGGGGAATCTCCTTCTCATTCAGTGTTTTGCCCCTCTGATGCCAGCTATGCTGCCAGGTCCTGTGCCAGACTATTTGCTTCCTCTGCAAAATCATTTCTCCTTTAGCTGCTGACCAGCCCTCACTTTCTGTGGTACCTGCAGCTTAGTAGTGCATCTCTCTTGGCCAACTTGGTGTGATCAAATGCAGCCACCATTTGACACTTTCCAAGTTTCACTGCAGATGCAGAGATGCATTTCATAGTCAATGTGATATTTGGGGCTTTCAATGACCATTATTAAACTTTCTCATTAAATTAGCAAATATCAGCAAGGGGAAAATAACTCTGAGAAATTATAGGGTTTTTAAAGACATATCACACAGGATACTTTTTTTTTTTAATGTTTTGGCTTAGGAAGATCAGTTAACAAAACAAATAGACTACAATAATCTGTAAATGCAAGCATCATGGAAAGGACTAAATGCTTAATAATTTCAGGCCATGACCAGTAATAATTGAGAATAATAATTGTCTCAAGCATAATATTACTAAAGGATAGCAATGCTATTTTAGCTGGAAAAAGTGGAATAAAAAAAAAAAGACTTTGGTCTGCTTTGATATTTAGAATGCAGTCTTTGACTTTGTTAAGATAAAGTTGAAGAAGGAATGAATTATTCATATAAATGTTGCCGTAGTAACGAGACAGCAAATAAAATAATGAAAACAGCTCTTTTTTTTTAAGGGGGAAACTACAAATTGCAACCTATTGGCTCTATAAGTTCAACACTTTGTACATGCTAAGGCAACTCTAAAGTTCCTACACTTGCAGCATATCAGATCTTCATAATCCTGATTCCCCCCATATGATAATTTTTAGCATTCAGAGAAGACCAGGAGCAATTGTCACATTGAGTCCCATGCTGCATGATAGGTATTTGAGCACCACCCAGAACCTAGTCCTGCAAAGAGTAGAATATTTTGTTTTCCTTTTTCTAAAAAATCTAAATATCTCCATTCAAAATGCTTTATTAAAAGAAAACTAAGGCCAAAAACCAAAACACACCAAATCAGGAAATTTCAGTGCAAAAATGGTAATGATTTTCAAATAGCAAAATCTTGTGGAAATAGATACAGATACATAGCTTGGCATTTCCAAAGCAATTGCATTAATAAGGGTAAAACCAACAGAAGGAATAGACTAAGTGTTTTGTACTGCCTAGGGAAAATCAGAGCCCCGTGCTTGAAACATGAACTCATATTGGTGCCTGAAGAAAACTCAACACCTTAAAGTGGCACAGCTGACATGGTGAGACTGGGCTATCTAAGAAAATGTAGTGGACAAGAAGCGAGCTGACATGGGGGACAGTGAGATGCCAAAAGAGTGATCCCTGGTACAAGGTTCTCTGCCCCAGACGCCCAGCCAGGCAGCGCTGTTGGGTGAGGCAGTGAGCAATGCCTGACCTTTTGCTGCAGGATGCTCTCTCTGGATGACAGAGGCAAACTTGACTGGGACCTGAGTGGTTAACCCCGCAGAACAACTGTCATGCTCAGGACACTCACCTGGGAATGGGGACACAAACATTTCAGAAAGGAAAAGCCTAATAGGATGTCTGCCTTGTGGTCTACGATGTTCCTGTTGTCAGAGCACTCGCTGACCCCCTTTGTAGGGGGGTGAGCACGCATACAACTGCTTCTCGATCTGGGGTGCCTACAGTCATACAAAAACATTTGCTACTCTATGCTTAACGTTTAAAATGGGGCTATTGTTCAGCTGGATAACAGCAATACAGTTTGTGACCAGGGCACCACTGGGAACATTTGCTGGTCAACTTGGATGACCCATGGTGGGAGACTTGTTTTCCTAAAAGTTGCTGTAGCTTTAATCGTATGTGCTTTGGAGTCTATTTCTACTCAGCCTTTTCTCATGTCATAAAAAAGTCATCTCAGCAACAGTATTTGACTCTGTAAATAAACCTGAGGCTAGGATAAGAGCAATACCAGCTTATACAGCCAGAGAACTTGGCATATATTCTTTCATATTCTCTCCCCACCCTTTTTTTTCCAGTCTTGCTTTTTTTTTTTTTTTTTTCTGAAAATATTTCTTTATTTTAAGCAACTGTACAAAATATCAGAGAAGACAGAGTAAAATGTGTCATCTTTGTAGCACATTGCTTAATGTCCCAGGTGTAATCAATTGAGACAGTCTCTAGCAGTGGATAGTTTAAATAAGGGTCAGATCAATGTCAGGAAAAACTTAAATTCTGCTTTCTAAAGTTTTTAAACTGTATATATATCATTTGGCCAGAAAATTTAATGAGAATAGGTGATTTCAAACACAGTATCAGTATATTCTCTATGTCTGGTATTTTTCCCTTCATTATCATCTAAACTTGGCTTGACAGACTACCTTACATCAGATCATTTCAAAGCAACATCTGTTAGTTTCAAGGTTAAGCTTGCTGTTACAATAAAATACCGATAAAATGTTAGCTCTCTATAGAAATACCTTGGCCAAGGTCCACTTTATGCACAAATTATTGTCTTGGAATACTGCATGGAAAGTAGAAGAAAAGATAAGCTAAATTACAAGTATATTTGTTTAGAACAATCACTTTAGTTTACAATAGCTTCACTCTGATAACACTGGAAGACCCTGGCTTTACTCTATTTTTGAGTCTGTGTTCATGTGACAGGGCTGATCCTAGCATTCACACTTAACAGTCAAAGTGCCTATAGATCACTCCACTGGAGTGACTGCATCTCATCAGCCAATTCAAAGGATAGAAAGGGCTGGATGAAGTGGGGCCATGGCTTGTAGGGGATACTTATCAGTGTTGCACAGATGGAAACCACCAGTGAGTTTGAGCAACTCCAACTGGACCCATGAAAGTGGTGCTGCTGGATTATCAGAGAGCTGTTATAGTGACAAAGCCTCAGAGGTGGCAGTACTGACTCAGCAGACAAGTAAAGAAAGGTATTTTTGTTGATTTAAGGTGGTTATTTTCATTCTCTTGAATTTAATAAACTAATATTAGACAGACACCTGGCAATTTTCATCTTACCAATTCACCTTGTTTGTTATATATAAACCTGCCTTTTATTCCAACTGAGATATTTGTAAGATTAACTTGCAAGGGCAGTGATGTTTGTGAAGTAGGAGAGTGCCTAGGCATTGCCACTGCTACATTTGGGTTTTGTGTTGATAGGCTGAAACCCCAATCTTTGAGTGCGACAGATTAATGCTTGTACCAGACAACTGCACCAGGAATCTGGGTTTCAAAATTCTCCTTAGCAAATAGAAGTTTCATTAGAGGTTAAAAATATAAATTGGTGAAGTGACAGATTCTATGATATGATGGAAGCTCAATTATAAGTGGATAACATAATATAACAAGTGCAGATGAAATCCTATTAAGGTCTGAAAATCCAATATCTCATCTTCCTGACTTTTAATTGATCTTTACACATATTGTCATTGCAGTCAAATATTTGAAATGATTCCTGTACACATAAACAAATGTAAGCACATTAAGTCTGTTAATAATTTTAACAAGTAATTTGTATTTCCCATTAGACTGTCTTACAATTTGCTTTACTATAATTAAAGATATCATCAGTGATAAGCTTTAATGTGTTATTTAAAGTCTGCCTGTTTATAAGATTTGCTTTTATCATTAACTGCAGGTTGATAAGATCCACACATACCGTCATCAAGAAATGAGATTTTATGTCAATAGGATGTTCAAGTAGGGAAGGACTGATGATTTTTTCATAAGCACAAAATATAGATCTTCCTAAGTCTGATCTGTGGTAAACCAAGCAAGTTCATTATACCATGGCTTTCAATCTGCTTTACCAAAAAAACCATCACTTTTGCCATATCCCTCACTTGCCATAAAATTTCACATCTCTGTGGTATTTAGAGTACTGATGAGCAAAAGAAATTCCTCACATGAAGATAGCTATGGAAACCTGCTGTGGAGCAAAGTCACACGTTGCTTTGCTTTTGGGTGTGATAAAAAGCTCTAAAGAATGGAAGTTCCTTTTTGCATGAGTTTCTCAAAGCTCGGACAGTGCAGGCTTTCAAAGACCCAGCTAGAGAAACAAATGGGATACATGCACAATGGGACACTGGTGAAATCTTTTGCGAATAGTTTACTACTTATTCCTTTCCAAGTCAGGTGCAAAACACCCCTCCTTTATTCTTGAGTGATACAGTAGGAATCAACAGAATACTTGCCTCTGCCTGGCTCTGTCTTGTGCAGTCCCTCTTAATAGCAGTGCTCTGAACTCAATTTTGAGATTATTTCATTTACATTACATGCCAAGAAGAGAAGGAGAATGAATGTGTGTGTTTACAGCTTGAGATTTGAAATAGTTGCTTGTGGCACAAATGTGACTTTTGGGAGTCTTTCTTCAGATATTACTCAACACCACCACTTTGTAAACAAAATTTTGACACCAGCTATGACTAATCCATTGCTTTAGTTCAGTAAGTAGAACATATGTTCAATTCATAATAAAACAGCTCATATTACCCTGCAAGGCTGGAAAACTGAGTGGCTGAGTCTTTACTATTTTATTTATTTCATTATATTTTGTTAGGTTTATAAGACTTTTAGAAAGAGGAAAATAATATGCTAGTGAATAAATTGGCAGAGTAGGTGGAGTTAAAAGTAATTTTCTTTAGTTTATTTTTCACTCGTGGTTTCTTTGGAGGTTTTTTTTTTACCTCAATTTCATTTTAAGGGATGAAACACTTATTTCCCAGCCTCAGCATCTGCTGCTTTACTGTTCTTATTTTTGTGTAGAGAGGAGATGATTTGGACCTTAATTAAAATTGAAATCACTCCTTACCATGGAATGATATTAAACATTTTGCTGGCAAGAACTAGCAAGCAGTAAAAACTTTATCTTGCTATTATTTTGATGACACTTTCAAGATTTCTTCAGGAGATGAAAAAAAGACTACAAAGACATCACTGGAAAGTAGCAGATCAATGCTCTTCCACTCCGCATGGCCTTCATAGCAGGAAAATGTTTTGCATCCTCCTCCCCAAGATCTCATCTACCCTTCCTCTGTAATGTGCATTTTCCAAATAGTTGAGAGCAGAGCAGATTCAAGTATAACATTGAGAATTGTTTAACTATTTATGCTGCTATAATTTTGTATTGATTTTATGTAAAATTTTAACCAAACACAGATTGTACTGCTTAGAGAAGACTTTTGGGAGTTCCTAATAAATTGCCTTTCCGATCTTTAATGGAGCATTAGTAATTATCGGATACAATGTGATTTAAAGTCATTTAGAAACCCCAGAACAGTTGCTTGACACAGTACATTTCTGTCTCACTAACAGGTTGTGTTATATGCAGTCTGACAAAAAAACCTAGAAAAAATATTTACAATAATTTAACTTGATTATAAAATTCTATGTGATCATCCCGATATCATATGCTATATAGTATCTTCATCATTAACAACTTCCATAATGATTTAAGCATTTCTACAGGAAAAGAAATAGCACAGGGAGGGGCAGATGCATAACAGAAGGCTGCAAGACAAACATGCACATATTTTCAACAAAATCATAGCCAAAGGAAAATAAACACATCCAGATCAGGTAAGAAAATGAAAAAACCCACATTTCTGCTTGCAATAATCAAAATTAAACTAGTTTACACACAAAAATATCAAAACAGAGAGAGATCTGTTTATTCCAATGATAATACCAAAATTCTGGTGATGACCAGATCTTTAGATTTTCCCTTCAGTTGTGGGTTAACAGCCAAGAAAACCAAATGAACATGCATCACTGGGTGACAAGGATCATTGAGTAACCAAAAGCTGCTGTCGTGAAGCAACTGGACACAGACGCATTGGATGGGAGACACATGAACAGCCTGACAAGTCTTCTGTGTCTCAGCCATTTTGTTCCATCCCTGACAGTACCTCTGATACATGCTTCAGATTCAAAAGTCTTCAGTAATTTTTCCGTAGTCCTCCAGCTGGTTGTGTGGCACAGCTGGTTTAAGGGCTCTAACAGTGCAGTGAATTGAGGATAGTGTTGCTATTGCTTTATCTTTTGCTGCCAACAATCCCCGTATTTTTAGGAGTCTGTACCTAAAACAATGACTTTATGAGGCATCCCATAACCACAGGCAAAAGCCCCCTCACCTCAGAGCTGCATACAGGCCTAAAAGAAAGTGTTTCCTACTCTTTGTCCTCAGCATGCTTACAGCTTTTACTTTATTCCTCTGTCCCTCTCACTGCTCACTACATCCACAGCCTGCTTGCAACACTCACTGTCCTTGTTCATTGTTGCTCCCTTCTTCACTGCACATTCCTCCTGTGTTCCTGAACCCCCCACTCATGTCCTGTTTGATGCTGATCTGTCATGTCCCAGCCTCCCATGCCTACCTTTTGTACACCCAGCTCCCACATTTACATATTTCTCCATCCAGTATCTGAATCACCTCTTCAGTCTCCTTTTGTCATTAGTCACTTCCACTTTGTTTATCTGGCTTTTACTGCCACTCAATTCTCTTTCATATTTCCACTCTATCCACAGCAAGCACTACCCAGGTCTGCAATAAATTTCAGTTAACCTATTTCTTGTTCCTTCCATCAGTCTACCCTGATGCCTTTCATCAGTTTTCTCCCTAGGGAATTACTTGCCCTTTACTTGGCCCCTATAACACTGTTGGAGTAACTTGTAGCAAGCCAACCAATCTATCTTCAGCATTTATGGTGCTCAGGTCATTATAGAGCGTAGATACCACTACCTTTCCCAAGATCACCAATTACCTTTGGAGCCACTGCCTTAAACTCAACTCATTAATTACATATTCTTACTAGTAGCCTCATCCCCTTATCACTACCAAATACATACATTTCAATATCTTTACCAATCTATGAACAAAGGAACAAGCTCAGGGGATTTGGTTTTGTAGGTACTTTCTGTCAGGCACAGCTGAACAGGCTCCCATGAGTAAAACATTCCCCTCCTGCTTTGCAATTGCCAGATACTGAGGCCTGGTGCATGGCCCATAAAAATCCATCCACTGACTTGAGTGGTCAGTGAATAGGGTCTGCTGCCTTATTTCTTTGTTAGAGCAGACAAGAGCAACACGATTAAGCAAACATTCTTAAGAATTAGGAGAGGCCTTTTTTTCTTAACTGTTTCATTTCACAGTGTACCATAACTCATGGAGGTCATGGGTGACTCTAGAAAGCAGAAAGCCCACACAAATATTCCATACAACACTCGCTGGTGGAAAGAAATGCAAACGTTCACAGTGAGCAAGCAGCTAGCTTACCTCATCCATTACCTCAACTGGCATATTCCCATGTGTGCAGGAACCTTCTTAGGTAGATCTAAAATGAGACAGTGATGGATTATGGAAGGAATTGTTATATAACTTAGACATTATCTTGGTTTCCACAACCCTAATCACAAAGTTCCAAATGCATTCAAGTGACAAACCAATTTAAAAACAATTTGACTCCCAAGACAATCACAACAGGGAAAGACTTTAAACTGAGTAGGTATTACAATGCAATTAGCACAATTAACCCTTTGTCACAACAGCAAATCAAGAGTTTCCATCTCTTAGTGTTTCTTTAAAATGTCTGTGATTGGAAATTTGGCTTTCAGCAGGGACGAGTTAACACTATGGCGATTTCTTCCTTACAGATTTTTAACCATAATCAGGTGGTAAAATCTATTTATACACCATATGTTTGTAATAGGATCTCAATTTGTAAGATACAACATTAAATTTCTTGAATGAATATACTGAACAGAATAGCATGGCAACTGGAGCCGCAATAACATGTTGAAACATATTAAAATCAGTGTTAATATAATAATCAGCTGTGTTTTGTTCCATATGGCAATTTATGTTAACAGTTAAGTTAAATCCCATCTGCTTCTTCAAAAGCTGAGTGTAATAAAAGAAGAAAGGTCACAGTCATGAACTTCTGCCTCCAAGTCGCACTGTGTGTATTCAATAATTAATGTATAGCTTGCTGGCTTTCTATATATCATGTGTGCCAAGCTAAAAGACAAGTTTTTTCCACATGTAAAAAAAAGTAGCAGTTTTGGAAAGAATCTTGCTTCCTATCTTCTAACTTATTTAAGAACCTTGGCGAGGTGCACAGATGGCAGCAGAATGGTCAATGACAACGTAAAGAGCAGACCTAGATTTTTCTTGCTCTGAAGATCCTGTCATCTCAGGATACACCTGATTCTGCAGCTATGACAAGACAAATGGTATATTCCACACATCTAACAGGTGTGCTGTGCTACCCTTCTGCTTGTACTGAAATGCGCTGACAGTACAGCAATGGAGAACATTTGTCTTTATAATAACTGACAAGATGCATGATTACCACTGTAAGGGTATCAGGGATAAAAAAAAGAAGGCCCTGTCCATGAGCCTAGTTATTAGTCACATGCTGAAATACTGACGAAGTCTAGGAGAATAGGAAATATTTGTAAAATTTCCTTCTAAGAACATTATCTTCCACACTGCTTCCAATAAACAGATCAAACGGATCTCAGCTGTACGAGATTTTAATATTTTTTGTGGGAATTTCTGGCAGTTTTGTAACTTAGTCAAGTTCAAACTATTAATGACCAGCTGAAATTCATCACATCTGTGGATTTATTTCTTAAACCTTTGAAAATAATCTGTTACTATGATGGATTTTTATCAACACAAACATCTTAGAAGAGTTGCTCTCTGTGAATTTTCCCACTGTGGGCAAAATATGTATATACTCTGTTTTTGAAGGCAAACCTGGGATGCTTTTGAAGGAAATATAATTATCAAGCCCCACATACAAAGTGAGAATCCTCACCTGGGCAGCTGCCTTTCATCTTTTACTGCACTGTGATATGTAAAGAGAGGGTCTAGGTTGTCGGTTTTGTTACACTCAAGAGAAACAGCCTATTGAACACTTTTTATGGTAGCCCTTTAATAGTCCAGAATTCCTGAACTGCCCTCCCTAAAGTGGATGGATTCCTCACTTGCTGCCTGGAAGTTAACCCAGAGAATAACCTTTGTAATTTCTGTTAATAAATTGATCTATGAATATAATCCTGCCATTGATGAGCAGATGCAGCGTCCTCTACAACATGCAACAAATTCACCGTGTAAACAGCTTTAGGTTTCCTGATTGGATCTAGGAGATGAGATACAGAAGATAAAAGTTTGTGAAACCTGGAAGACGCCTGTTAGCTACACAAATAAAGAGGATTAGGAGCATAGTTTATTCCTACCAACTACAATTTAAGCTTCATGTACTGCATCCCAAGGCACAGTAAATGTAAATGTGGGGTTTCCTCTACCTATGAAAGAATAGTTTTAGCTAAAGCTTTTCTGCTTGTAAGGAAATTACATGTACAACACAGCTAGCTAGTACACAGGCTGAAGATAGTCCTGTTCCTTCAAAGATGTGGATTATGAAAAGATCAAAGGTCTTTTGCAAGACTTCCCCTGAGACCCCCACAAGTGAGGGTATGTGATCCTCAGTGAAGACTGTCACTAAGAACCAGCTCAGCTGCCCTCACTTTATACAGCAGGTAACTGGACATTGGAGAACCAGCTGTTGCTGCTTAAGGCAGAGCATGGATGTGACATTTGAGCTGCCAGCATGGTGGATGTTGTTTTCAAGGTGTTTTCCCCCAGGCAAATGTTAGCAAAGGGATAACTGGGAAAAAACGCTCAGGTGATTTCGCTTACTTCCCTATGAACTAATTTTTTCTGTTGCCTGTCCTCTCTGTAAGCTTCTTGAGCAGCTGTTTTGTCCTTATATCTGCCTGCAAAAGCTATCAGCAAGTTGTTTAACCAGGCAAACATGCAACCAATAAGTAATAAAATTGGAAAGTAGGTATTCAGACAAGTGGCAAGGAGTACTTTCTCTCACGGACAGGTATTACCTCAGGAATGCTGTGGTGACCTCTTTCCATAATCACAGTACTACACTGTTCTTTTTTACTTATGATAATGTAAAACAAAAATGAATTTAGAGGGAAATGATATCACTTCTATGCCATTAAAATTGAGATGTAAACCACAGAAGCCAAGATATGCAAAGACACAGCTGTCATTTTTCCTGACACTATACAGTCTGACATAGTGTCAGACTTAACTTTGAATTTCCTGGCTTTGTTGGGTTCCTGTTCTAACTCTGAGACATCATTTAAATGTAGTTTGTCATTTCTGAATATAACTGTAACTCTTACATTATCAATAATAATAGGGTACCTTCTGCTCCTCAGGGGCAAACTCTCAAACAAATGGCTTGTGAATCAATAAATACGTCAATGTGCTGGAGCTGAATTTATTTATTCATGAGATGCTTATCTCCCTGTAAATTCCTTAGGAAAAATCCTTAATCCTACCATACTGAATTGACTATTTATCAGTTTTAAATTGGACCTTATTAGTTTTATTCCATGCTGGAAAATATCTCTCATGTAATATGTCTTTGTACAGATTCAAATTTATTTCTGTCTCCCTTTTCTCTCCCAGGGACGAAAACCAGTGGTTAAGAATGGGAAATAACAGATGGCCACAAGCTCCTATATACAAATCTGTTGTATCTCTGAGTCCTGTAAGCTCTCTTCGCAATTTACTTGCAGAAGCCTGTATGCCACAGCATAAACACAGTCACATTTGGCTTCTCACTCATCGGTGACAGGCTGAGCTGTTTTTCTCTTTGTTTTATTGCTGGCTCATTGGCAGCTGCTCTAAGTAGAGATCAGCTCCATCACAACAGAGCACAGTTATATTTATGAGGTACAAAGGTACTTACAAAACTTTAAGCATAAAATTGAATTCAATGCTAAGGTTGTGATTCAGGTTTTACCTACTGACTGTGGCAGGAGATGTCTTCTCAAAATCTAGGAACTAAGAAAACAATGTTCTGCTGTAGGCTCATTTGAATAATCTCACTACTCATTAAACCCAGCTGCAAGGCAAGGAATGGCAGAGTTCAAAGGCAAACCAGGGGAATATATTAGTAGCAAAATTATTGTCAGAGCCTTTAGGTATGTTTCCCCAATATTCCTCAACATAATGCCATTAATTACAATAGGAAAAATTCTGTCATTTGTAAACACTTGAAAAGGTTAGAAGAATCCTCTGTGCTGATAGCCTAAATGAAACACTCTTGCTAAAGAATTTCAAAAAGTTTTACATTTTGATTAAGGACCAAAAGAGGGATTAGGTTTGAGTGCTTGTGGCCTATTTTATTTTATATTATTAGTGAGTCATAGAGACTAGGCAATGTGCTCTTTTTAAAAAATGTTTGTTGATGAGGTTTAAAATACATTGCCTAATCCTAATATTTTTGAGAGACTACAGACTGCAGGAAAAAAAAAGCAATCATAGATTCACATAAGATTATGTTTTGCTTGTGTTTTTACATATTATTATCGTCAAGTTACTTCTCTGGCCAAACAACATCCATTGACTCATCAGAAATGCACCATTTTCCACCTTTTTGGCAAATGTTCCCCGATACACCTGTTAAAGACAGTCAGTGAGCACAGCAATGGGGCAGTCTGTATTGATTCAGTTCCTGTGATCAGAGCATGCCAAAATGCTTTGGGGCTACCAAAGTGTTGATGTTTCCAACGCAGTTTTCATCACTCTCTTTGCTAAATAAAATAAGCTTTCCAATATGGCTCAGGAGATTGGACTAGTGTCTTTTTTCTTCTCTGCGAATCAGAATTGCTGCCTTTCTTTAATATTTATCATCCTGAATCCAGAGGGAAATATTATGCTTCTCATTTTTCCAGAATACACGTTTTTCCTCACCCAAAAAGGCTGCTGGATTCTATGAGGCAAAGAAATTAAAATGTGTTTGATTTGGAAGAAAGGGGATATTACAAGTGCTTGGAGGACTATATGGCAAATGGCCATTTTTCAGATCTGCTATTGTAATCAGATGCAGAGTGACTGGAAGGTATTTTCCATTAAATACCTCTCAGGAGCAAAATCCAGGAATTGGAGCACTGTTTGTGGAAACACTGTCATTTTTAAAGGGAACGTACTTGTTTACACATCATAAAAAGTTTAAAAGCTTCTTCTTCTTTAGGGAGAAGTGCAGGCAGCTAAAGCTGAAGAAAGTTGTTTTATGAATGTTTCAAGTGAAAAGGAGCAGTGAAAACTAAAAGACTGCAAGCTCTCCTTATGAAGTCTGCCACCTTTAACTTTTTGTAAGACTTGCAAAGTAAATACTTCATATGAAGGTGTAAGTACTCCAAATTAGACTTTAGCTTGCAGAACACTTAGTCACCTGCTTAACTTTCAGCCTGTGAGTAGTAATGCTGACTCCCAAAGGACATGCTTACAGCTGAGCATGGTCTTCAGCCTGGACAGAGGGCCTGGACAGTGGAAGTGTGCCATGCCATGTTGTGCTGTGCTGTGTGTGCTGTACTCCTGAATTCCCTCCTTCTTTAGGCCAGAAAGCAAAGGACCCCTGCAGACACCAGGGTTATTCAGCAGAGAAGGCACACAAAGTTTGATCATTTTCACTGTTGATTTAAATCTTGTTTTGGTCCTGTAGATGCTTTTCTTAACAATGCAAAGTCATTTGCAGGTGAGTTTTCAGGAAAAGGTCCTTTATCAACAGCAAAGCAGTAACTCCTGCTTTTAGCCTATCTGTGTGGGAACAAATGTCATGAAAAAAAGAAAGAAAGAGAATACACTTTTATTTTTTTCATAGAGAATTAAAAGCACTAAAAGCCACGGGCCTATCTCACTGCAGAATTTAATTAGACTATTTTTCAGTGGTTTGTTTAGCTCTCTTATTTATATTTAATGTGGCTGCAAACAGCAAACAAGGAGTTTGGTTCACCAGCGTAATGATGCATTATGCTAGCAACTAAACTCCTGAGACTTTGTGATCCTGGCATTTCTGGTCAGGTCAACTCCTATTATTCAGTTTCTGGAGGCACATGAGAAGTATATGACCATTTGTTCTAGCGAGGGGAGGAAGAGCACACCATCAGCACATTGGTGGATGCTGTTGCTAGGCAGGAGCCAGAGTCCTTTGGTGGGGTCATGTTTGCTCCCCTCACATCATATCTGATGTCATCACAAATTACTGCAGATGGATTGAAGAAAGCAGACCCATAGTGTCTGGAAGTAGAGAGTATAAAAAGTAAATTAAAGAAATGCAGTGTTAAGAGCAAATTGTTGCCATTACTTGGCACAGAGGCCCATGCTCATCCCTAGCTTTCAGTGTGTTTCATTCTGCTGAGAGGACAAACAGCACAAAAGGACAGACCGAGCTGGTTGTGCCAGCATCCCTGAACAGCTCATTACCCTCTTTGGCCATGGGGAGAAAGTATTGAAACTGAAATATGCACCCAAGCATTCATGTTTCCAATAAAAGAGAACTGCAGGTGGTGGGATTTGGAAATCCTTGCCCTCATCATCCCTCATCCCTGTTAACTTGGTCTGCTGCCCTGGAGTTTATCTGATCTCTGAGCACTCTTCAGACACTCTGCCCTGGGGTAGTAGCTTCCACTTTCTGAGACAGAGAAAATTGCCTGGGGCATCTGCCAGTAACACAGGAATGTGACAAGGGGAATTTTCATTTTGGTTTTCTGGGTCTTTTTAACAATTTTTTTTTTTTTTTAAATCATACTCTGATAATCTGGTGGATAAGGTACTGATTGATTTCATTTTCTTAGACTGGTTACACTTTGCAATTACTAGAGCACATTTCTGTGCATATATAACAAAAGTTAGATTTAATTTAACAGGAATGGATATTTTTAACAATTTTTTTCTGTATGTATTGCAAAAAAGGAAGCTTGCAAAGTTGTAGCACCTTTGTCAGGCTTCTAGAAAGTGAAAATGCCTATTGAGCATTATTAACTCACACTTCTAACAAATGTAGGAAATACAGTTGGAGTAGGATAATAAGAAAAAAATTGCTAACCACTTCTTATGCAGAAAAGTTTCAAAATCCTTGTCCCAGAAAAGAAATGGTTCTCAAGGACAATTAATATTCCAATCAAGTCTTACGTGCTATTCCAGTCATATCATACAGCATTGGTAGAATGGATTAGAATCTGAAAGAATGAAGACAATAAAATCAGATAATCTAAACCAGCTCAGTGTACACAAAGCTTTACAACCAAAGCCAGTGTTGACATATTATATATACTTAGCAGGTAAGAAAGCAGGCAAGCAGCTGAAGTCTACTGATGATCTTGTGCTTGGAAGATTTTTTGCTCTCTCTGAATATCTGAAAAAGAACTATGCTGGCTTTCAAATGAGTACATAAAAATAGTACAGTGGAAAAATCCATGGAAGAAACTCTAACTGAACCTGAGCACTATTTTAAGCAGTGGGAGGCCAAAGTCTCTGCATGGAAAGGGGCAAAAATTATTAAGAAGGTTGGTGAATATCTTGCTGGTGCTTTACAGCAGACTATGTAAAACTGGCCTTTGGAATCAATACAATACTTTCATAAAATTAGAATGATATATTTTAAAAATTAATAAAACTGCAAACAAATGCAAAACCTTTAACATGTTTTGGGCTTAGCATACATATTGTGAGCCATTGGTAAATGCTGGCCTAAGGTGTGCCTGGTGTTAGAGCTGAGGAGGCTGTACCCTGTGGTGGGACTTGTTTCCTGACTATCTTAAGGAGATGAAGTGGTGAATACACAGACCTTCCCCATTAGCAATGAATGGAAAAGTGAGAATTATTGCCAATGTGGGACATATATATAGGACAAGGAGTAATGTCTTTAAACTGTAAGAGGGTAGATTTAATTAAACAATAGGAAGAACTTCACTGTGAAGGTGGTGAAATACTTTGAACAGGTTGCCCAGAGAAGTTGTGGATGCCTCCTCCCTGGATGTGTTCAAGACCAGGTGGGATAGGGCTCTGAGCAACCTGGTCTAGTGAGAGGTGTCGCTTCTCTTTGCAGGGGGTTTGGAACTAGATGATCTTTAAGGTCCCTTTCAACCCAAACCATTCTATAATTCTATGACTTCACCTTGGGATTATACAGGCACAATCCTAGGAAACTATACAAAAGATCTACTGGATCTAAATGCCCCAGGATCACACGTACAGAGCTTCATTAACATTGGTATTGATTGTCTGGAGAGTACCATCCAGCTGAAAAGGAATAATATTAATTCAGACCCTGTGGGTGTTTTAATATAAAGAGAAAATTCTCAAGAGGTGCTCAGAAATTTCTAAGGCCACTGCCTCAAAGTCTGGAGAGTCATCAGAACTATTCATACCTTTCTGTCTGTATTCAGAGTTTCCAAGAAAGCTGTTATTGAAACACAGCCTTGACTTTTGTGTATATAATCAGTTCCAAGTTCAGGGCAAAAGACTGCAATTTCCCAGAGCATCTTGGTCTATGATAATGTATGTGAATGTAGATGATAACAGTAATGATAGTAAAACCAATGAAAATTTCCATGCACTTCAAATGCAGGCAGGCAGACTACACTTTGCATACTTGCTTAAAAATACTGTTTCATTTCATGGCTTTACAGTGGCTACACAGCAGTCCCATGTAACTTTTTAGCAGCGTCAACAGTGTTGTAGAATGTGCTAAAATGGTTTATGCTGCACAGCTGAAATGATAGAAGTCTAGAGATGCAGCCTGCAGTAAACCAGGCTGGATGGTAGCCAGGACACTCAGCTAAGTAACGCAACTGGAAGCTTATGAAAAGCAATCTTGGGATCTTTAATGACTGCAGAGGAGCAAACCAACTGCTCTGTAGCTCATGTGAAAAACCGTTCATCATCACAGTGAAGACATTCAGTCTTCCAACTGCTGGGCAGCTTGGAGGTCTGTGTTTAGTTCCCCGCTCTGACACATGCTTCCAGTGTGACAGTGGGAAGCATCAGTCCATCTCTCCATGATTTTGCTTCCCTCGTGACACACCTGGCAGTAATCAACCTCCATTTCCTTCAGCCTTTGCCTGCTTTGCTAAACAAGCAGAAAATTGGAGGTGACATGGTATGTTTGTACAAATCCAACCCTGTGTGGCCCTACCCTAGGTGGGGGCTGTTCCTGCTCTGGTAAACCACCTTCTGAGGCTGGGGCAATGTGGTGAGACTGAGCATCTAGTCCTGTCCATGTAGAGTGCACAGCACTACAATGAAGAAATTTGAGGAAGAAATACCACCATGAAAGAGTGTGAGGCCAGGGCCCAAATTAAGTCACACTTTGACAGACTTGGTCTGGGAGCATGGACAAGAGCAACAGTGGCCAGATGTTGCTGCACAGTTGTCCACAACAAGGGCTTGTGGAGAATAAGTCAGAAATACTGAGGACCTTGCTGTAGACATATTAATGTGGAATTAAATAATGTTATGTATTTCAAAGTAGGCATAATAAAATCCCCAGATACATTACTATAAATTATCTAATTTTAACCCCCTAAAATATTCATATTCCTAAAGCAGTCTGGTATTTAAGTATAGAGATAGGGCATTCAAATATTTAATTCAATTAGCTGTACAATTATAGGCATTTAATCTAAATCAAGAAAGACAGCTGTACTTGTTGCCTTAATAATAACGTATGAGACTAAGCTCATTCAGACTAAAATTACCTAATCACAAACTGCCAGCAAGATTTTGAAATAGGTACTACTATCATGCAAGATATGGAAGAAAATATTTCAGAATTAATCATATTAAATAATAAGCTTAGTAGATTAAGGAAAAGAAGATGCAAATGAGCAAGCATCATTAGGAAACTAAAACCACAAAAGACAGTGGACCAGAAGGACCAAGAAGTTGTTCCACACAAATTCTTTATCAGTGGAAATGCAGCCAACAAAACTGTTACACAAATCAAAACTGGTATGCTTAGATGATACAGGGAAGTATAGACATCCAAGTTCTAATAATTAATATCATTAACAGAACGGGAAACTGATTGGGTTAATTCTAACAATGATTTGAAACCTTTGAATAAAGAAATTCTCAAATGACAAGCATCTACAGAAATGTATTTGCAAGGTCAAATAGTAATAGTTGTTATAGTAATATAAAGAATTAATGGTTATTTCTAGGTTACAATAAGAATATCTGACAGATATATCTATACCATTTGCAATTTATATGAGCAGATTAAATATTTAAGATAGGCATTGAACATATTCATCTGTACCTTTCCATTCAGTGAAAAGGGTGATTCTGGATGAAAATTAGACAGTCTATATCAAAAAAGGCAAGCTAGAGAAACCAAAAAGCCAGTGTAAAACCAAACCTCCAAGTTTTAAAGATAAACATATTAAATAATGGACAGTGTATGTGTTCCAACAGCTTTATGTGACAAGTTGCCAGCTGGGAACCTACAAAGTCAAGGAAGCATCCTGGGATCCTTCTTCTTCTGTGTTCAGGTGTATGGATCTGAGCTGATGGTCAGTCTTTAAAAGCCCTATTAAAATTTATCCATTAATTTTCCCTGTCCTGCTTGGAGTTCTCTGTTTTGGTGAGCATTCAAATCAAAGTAAGGGATAATGTTAGAAAAATGGCAAAATTTGGGTACCAAGCAGAACAGGAGAATAAACAGATGGACTCTGAGGCAAGAGCTATTTTAGAAAACTGGATTTCGAGAGAAGAGCTGACTTCTGTGGGCCAGCAACGGGTAAATGATCTGTGGGCCAGGAAGTTGCAGATATATCGTCTTATACATTTTATACAGAAAGGCAGGGATACCTATGGTGTCTAGTGGAAATCTCACTGAAGCCAATGGCTGTATGTCTGGATTCAAGGCAATGGAGTGAATAAGTACTCCAGGGATAACTTCATTTCATCCTAATATAGGTGACTGGAAAGAGATCAGATTATTCACACTTTAAAAACTGCTTATTTCATTCATGTGGATAAAAGAGCTCTGGCTGATACAGTCTACATGGATTTCCAAAAGACATTCAGCAAGGTCCTTCTACAAAGGCTCCTAAAGTAACTAAACAAGAATGGGATAAAAAGGAAGGTTGTTGCATGAATAAATAATTTATTAAACAATTGGAAGAAAGGGTAAGAGTAAATGGCCAATTTTCATGGTGGAGGGAGGTCACCAGTGGAGCCCCACAGGGACTGTGCTGGGACTCATGCTGTTTAACATATTCTCAAATGCTGTGAAACAGGGGGTGGGCGCTGAAGTGACAAAGTTTACTGAGAATACTGAGTTATTCACGGAAGGAAAGTATAAGGACCTCTTAAAGCTGAATGACTGACTGGAAATCAGAACCCAGTGTAGGGAAATATACAAGGAGGGAGATTAGGAAAAACTTCTGATATATAACTGTGTAATTTTATCTGACATTACCATTCAGGACAAGGATCTTAGACTTCTAATGGATAATTATAAAATTTCTTAAAAATGTTGGCAAGGTGTGGAGTTATGGTTAAAAAAATAAAAAGCCAACATAAAGAGTTATACAGAAAAGAACAGAAAACAATGTAATGCAAAAAAAATAAAAGCAATGGCTGAGGGAGGCATATAATAGAAGATTATGAAATTGTCCAAGGAAAGCAGAGATCAACCAGGAAAGAACTATTTCCTGTCTATTTCGGTACAAGAACAAGAGAGCTTCAATTGGTACTAGGAGATGANCAAGTGGGAGAAGGGAGTGAAAGGGCAACCAAAAAAAAAAAAAAAAAAAAGAGAGAGAGAATGGAAAGAAAGTTGTTCTTCACAGAGCTTATACTTCAGCTTCAGAATTTCTTACTTCATAGTAATGGGAATTTACACAAAGGTTTACATAGATACCAAATCCAAGCCATCTAATTAAGAGAAGAAACATTGTTTGAGGGTAATGAAATAAGGGTAATAAAATATATTAACAAAACACCACGTCAACATTCTCAGTATGTTGGTTTAGGAAACCACTGACCTGCAACTTTTAGGACATTTGGAGAATGTTTCAATATCATAATAGATGGCCAGCAGCTTTTCAAACTCATCCTTTGGCATCTGATGTCAGCCATTGCCAGGGGTAAGATACTGGGCTGGGTAAACCTTTGGTCAACCCAGTCTAACTGCTTTTATATTATTTAATGTGACTACAGGGATATTCTTGACAAACCTTTGTCTTTTGTTCCACAGTAATTTCCATGCTCAGTGCATAGAAATAGTACAAAAGTACATATGAAATGTGACATAGAAAACTGTAATTTCAAAGAAGGACAAAATGCAGAACAGAACAAAACAAAACAAAAAGCCAAAGAAAAGTATTTAGGAGAACAAACACACACACTGCTGTAATGGTTAGGAGATCTGCAAAATGTGCAAACTGAAAAACAGACAGAAAATCAGAGTGACAATACAATGAGTCCTTTAACAGAAATAATAAGCTCAGACTGGGCTGTACAGAAACTAGTTCCCTTGACTACCAGAGACTTTTGGAATGGAAAAAACCCAGAGGTGACTGAGAGAATGAGCAAGTGCAAAAAGAGGGGAAAACAGAGACTCCAATTAAAATGCACCAAGAGAGTCTGAAAAAGATTCACGAGGCCACCTTAGATGGCATTATGCAAAAGACTGGGAAACAAGCAGACTTTATTGGGCCAACATAAATGCACAGACAGTAGAAATGGTCAGAAATCATTTCCACCGTGCAAAGTACCAGAGACAGAAGCACTGGGAGGCTATGACAATTTGTGATACACCCAGCAGAGCTTGGCAGCAACTGGCAATTGATGTATTTGAACATGGAGAAAACCACCGCCCGCTGATAATTGATTATTACAGTTGTTCTTTTGAAACTAACAGAAGTAAGCAACACATTAGCCAGCACTCTAGTGAATCACACTGAAGTAATAGTCACCAAACAATGTATTTGTAATGAGCTCATTTGAGGTAATGGGTCATCATACATGCTGGAGGAATTTGGAAGAATTGTAAAGTACCAGGGCTTCATTTGCAGCAGGTAGTTCTTATTACTGATAGTTTAATGGACTGGCAAACACTTACAACTATCCAAACGGATACTAATGCGGACAAGACCTTCCTTTACTGACAAGCCCTTAGGAAATCTGATGCTTTACTGGCTGAGATGGTAATGAGCTGAAAGCTCTAGTCACAGCTCCCGGGCCTCTACAACCCAGAGCTGCAAATAACAACCAAATAGGACAGAGGGGAGCGCAGTAGGGAAGGAGGCAGCAAGCCCAGCTTGATCATTCGAGTAACTACAGCACAGTTCTAGGTAACTCAGAAATAATGATGTGGCTGGTGGCATCCTTGTGTGGAAAGAGTACCTATGGATTGATTCACTTTATCTGCAATACAGACAGAAAATGGAGAGAACTAAGATTAACCTCAGATGTTAGAAGATAGCTCTGGCCATGCAGCTAAGCTTTTCACCTGATAGAAATCTGATTCACAATGCTGAAACAGCGTCTGAGAAAACCACCAACTACAATCCCACCATGACTTTAATGCCACTTACTGGGCAGAAAGGAGGTGACTCAGTCCCGCTTATCAAGTGATACTTGAACTATACTATGCCACTCAAAAAGTTCAAGCCCAAAGAGCCGACATCCTAATGCTGTGATTACACAGAAACATTGCTAAGAGCATCTCCAGTTCTATGTCGCTGTCATGCACCATTAGGTAACTGGTGCAACATATTTACAGAAAGGCTCTTAAAATTACTCCAGGAGATTGTTTCTTGCTCAACTCACTCTGCATGGGTGCCAAGTTCAGATGCTGAGAGCACAGAGTGTTTTTGAAAAGCATAAATAAAAAAAGGCTGTTTAAGTTTACAAGTGTGGAGCATCATTCAAATGAGCAGTCCAAATAAGACAAAATAAAGGTCAAATAAATAAAAATGGACCGTTACATCCAAAACAGAAATTCACATCTATGCCGTAGAGGGTTAGGGAAGATTTATATGGCTGACCCTGAATCTCTTTCATCTTATAGGGTGAGAGGAAAGCCTCTGTGATACTGTAGCCATGTCATAGATAGTTCATCATATGGACGTTGCCTCAACTAAGAATTAAGATAAATTCAGGGCATTTAGAATGTAATGAAGCACTGCATTCAGAGAGGAAGGTGATTACCATACTCAGTATAATGGTTTACTGAAAGAGGAAGTCACTTCCAGTGTAGGAGCTGGTTCCTTTCCCTGCACCTAGCACTGTCTCTGGGAGGATTTTGGCTGATAAACCACCAGGTATGTGAGCTGAATGGCTCTTGATTGATTGATTGATTGATTCCCCTTGGCTCAGCTAAATCTTCACTGAATACAGTGGGTGCTTAGACATGCAGAGCAGATGAAGAGGCATCTGTAGCAACCTACATTTCGATGTCTTAAACCAAATTTCTTGGCATATGACTATTGCACTCTCCTTTTCGACTGCCCATATCTTCTTGTCCTTATTCACTGGGGTTAAAAAGGAGCAAAACTGTAATTCATGTAAGTAGCAGAAGTTAACTCTTCTTGTTAGTACAGTCTGTCTCCAGTCCCCTTGCCTCTGTCTGACTGGAAAAGCTAAGGATAGTTTGTTTTCCTGTGGCTGTGAGAATCTAGAGTAATGTGATCCAGGAAACAGCTGGACTTTTGGACTGGATTATAATATTCATTTTATACTACTGATCTTAAACTACTTGTTACATATTAGAACCCATATAATGTCAGAACAGCAAAACTTGCCCCTTGATGATGTGTATACTTAGAATCACAATGTGACATCTTCACCTGGCAAATGTCAGACTGAAGAATATGAAACTGATCATATATATGTGTATATACACACATATATATGTAAATGAAGTAATTGTGACTGTGTTTATCAAATTCCTGTTCTTCTTAATTACAAAGCAATCGTCCGTATTTTTCATAAACAGCTGCAATCACATTATTTTTTTTTAAAACAGTATGGTCAATTAATTTTAATTAACTAATAAGTTTTCCTGTTATTTTCTTTTCCTAATAACCTCTTGTTCTCCCAGCTTTCTTTAGCCCTTGGGATTTTCTTTAGTTTTCTATTCAAATATTGATGAAACTTAACCTTGGTTAGTTTTCACATCTGACAAGATCATAACTTGATGTGTACTGTTATCCATTAAAAACCACTTAAGGCAATTGCTGTTACCACTGTAACATGATAAACCTGACAATAGACTGTTAGTTCAAAAGAACCCAGTAATTTCATTTATTTCCCATTCCTCAAAACATCTGTAGTGACGTGAAGGAAATGTCAAGTTAAAAATAACAATTCATGGGTCATGGTATGAACTGTGATTTCATTACATCTGTGAGCTGACAAAAGCTGCTCTGGCATTCAGACTTTAGGTGAGCTGGTAAATGAAGAAAAGCATAATCTCTTTAGTTTTAAGATCATCAATTATTCCAATAGCTACAAAGAGTCCCCACATTACTAAAATGAGAACACAAGATGGTCTGCACCATGGAGGGCAGGGAAATGATGGTGGTCTTTCCTTGCAGTCTGAGCCTGCAGGGTCTGCATTAACCCAGAGCAGGACCTAGGGAGCCTGTGGCTAGAGTGGTACTGAGGGTGGCTAGAAAGCCAGATGGGGAAGCTGGGACATCGGCTCAGTATTGTGCCAACATGCCTTCCTGCATTTCGTATGGGAACTATGTTGCACCCACAGATAGACCTTTCCCATGTCTGTCTGCACTCTCCCTTGATTGGGTGCCTTAGCCCTCAGAGAGCTGCTGCTTAATAGAAAATCTCCCAGGTCCCTTCTAAACACCTTGGTCCCTATTCTGCAATTAAATTATTACAAAGCAGCTACCTTATCTCTTAGAAAAATTAATATATGAATACAAAATGAAAACAAAACCAAAACAAACCATAAAGCTGACAATGCCAGCAGAGGAACGTACAGGTAATACCTTCCCCCTTCTGTGCAATTATAACAGTTGTATTTCAGTGTCTAGGACCGATAGGACCTGGTAAACTCATGTTCTACTCTGAGACATCTTTGTTAAGAAAGTGAAGCTTTATCCTTCTTTCAGAACTACATTTCTTTAAACTATCAAATCTTCAGGGTTAGCCCTACTTTTAGGGAACAAAAATTGTTTAGTCCTAAGTGAGACAGACAAAGCTGAAATCTAGCAGGAGAACTAATATTTCAAGACGTCCCTTGCTTTAAGGTATCTGCAAGAAAAAATTAAGATTAAGTGTGAGAGTGATATAGGCACTGTAGAAATTCCTGTACAAAAAGGAACCGACACACAGAGATATGGACAGTTACAGGTGCTCATTGCAGAATGTATCCACCTAATGCCACTGTCCAGCATTTGGGAAGAATAGATCTTTTATATGACACATGTAATAAAAATTTAAAACATTCACAAGCAGAGAAAATCCATAGACAGAGAAATGTTTCACCAGGGTTATTTTTTTTTCCTGAAAGCATCATGTCTGCAGCTAGTGGTTGAGTGCATGCACAAATTAAGTTTACAGATTTCATAAAGCAATTTATTCTGCTTGAATGTAATAGCAGTAATTTTTCATGTAAGTCAGCAAAATACAATCCATAAAGGGAAAATACTGCCATTATTTTAAACTCTATTGTTCTTATTCAAACCAAATGTGAACTGAAGCTAAATAATTTACTGTGTAAATTTCATTTTTAATTTTATACCATTCCAAAAGAAAAGAGAGTGAATGAGAGGGAGAAAGAAACTTCAAAGCTTTAAATCCTTGTATCCTAATGTCTCAACAGTAAAGTAATCTGAGGAGCGTGCTTCAGCAAAAAATGATTGCTGGGATCTATAATAGGATTGTTATAACTCAATAGTGTTTTATAAATTTTTGATTCACTCTGAGTTTTTGACAGCTTGCCAACTTCCAGTTTTTATCTGATCATCTTTGCATTAATAATACATTACAATAAGTTTCTCTGAAAAGTGGCCACTTTTTTTCACACTGAATACTTCACTTTTGCTCACAAAATATTGACTTGGGTTTGTAATCAATTCCTGTTTGGCTTGATCATGCTTAACGTGAAACTAAAATATTTGTGGCTCGACAGCTGCCAATACAAATGTCATCATTGTCCGACTCTTAACGAATTCCATCAGTTGCTAAATGATCTGCCTTGCAGTTGCAATACATAACAGACTGACTCCCAGAGCTTCAAAGACACAAAGATGGGAGTAGTTGTTCTTACAAGAGACTCACATTCCCCTGCTTTGGAAACACTCCCTCCCAGCAACAACATCCATTTCCAGACAGTCAGCCTCTGAGTCACCTGTGGCTTTTCACTGACTAGATTTAATCAAGGCAAAAATACTGAATAAAAGAACAAATGTAAAAAATTATTTTAGTCACCTTCCCTCACTTTCTCAGACAAGAATGAATATTGATTTTCAAGAAAAAAAAACAACCTCAAACATACAACACTAGTAAAAGACTTACTTCTCAAGAAATAGTTCAGAAAAAAAATGGTTTCAGATAGGTAAAATTCATGTGTCCTTATCTCCCCACATAATTATAATATTTATATAGAGATTAATTATGCTTGATTGAGATCAGGAAACAAAACAATCTGAGAAATACTATTGTGCAACCTAACTCACCTACTTCCTGAAGCTTTAATATTCATTACCTCCTCCTTCACATTAACATGCTGTCTGGATAGCCCCATCAGGTTCTGGCATGTCAACCCCAATCCCCGAGTCTCCCCTCCAGGGAATGGAGCCAGAAGTCCTGCAATTCTCTTTTTCTGCCTTTGAATTTGACAGCATAGCTCCTGGAAAAGTCCATGATTGGCACTGAGCCAAATGTCTAGACTGTTGGCAAGAGATAACTTTGTCACGTTGCCTGACTAGAGAAAACAACTGTGCACACCTCTAGTAACTCCATGACGCTGACAGATAGCATGTAGTCTCGGAACAGGGGAAACCTTGCTGCCTCCTCAGGTGCTCCTGTTTTTAATAAGGGTAATGTGACTGACTTTTCTCGATCCCCAGGGTGAGGACTGCAGAGAGCGAGAACCTACCCTAAGTATATAAACATTGGAGTCAGGTCTAAGTGAAGATGTGCTGATGATCGTTTGAGAAAGTCAGAAAGGACCATCTTGTCTGAAAGGCAAAAAAATCATGCGGAACTGGCACAGAACAATTTCCCAAACTCTCTGCCTGATGCTCACAGTGCCATCTTTCCTGCTCTGGCACCTTGTGTGCTTCTGCAATGGATATTATGTGTTTAGCTCATACCCAACTTAGATATCCAGAAAAGAAGAGGAAACAAAAAACAGGCATATTCAGGCACTGCAAACCAATAAATTTCATGTGTCAAGCGATGCCTTAAATTTCATAAAGTCCCTCCTGATGTCCAGCCATTTTTTTGTAATTAATTATTACCTTCAGGGTGTCCCATTCAAACAAAAAGATAACAGGAAAATATGAGTTTACATTTAAACACAATTACACTTTATATTTATTGCTTAATACAGTAAATTTCTCCTCTCCCCCAGGCAACAGGCAATTGCTCTGAGAAATGCAATATATGTGAGCTGCTAAACTATGCAGGCTGCTTAAAGCACTGCATACATCTATAGTTTCCCAGTAGCAATGACACTGCAAATCATAACATAACAATATGCCCCTTATGAAAGTCATCTTCCTAGATCTGGTCATTACACAACTACTTTCAGAGATATGTTTCACCCTTCCAAAACTTTAAATCCCTTTCAGAAAAGCATGTGAAAATTTGTCTCTGAAAACTAGAGAGCTTATCTATGGCAATCCTGTGGCCAAGAGAGAACAGTGCCCCAAGTCCCAGTGTTAGTGATTTCAGAGAATAAACTCCCTTTATATAGTTTCATCTCACTTGGGGCAAACAAGCAAGACAAGAATGTGAGTTTGTTGCAGCTGCTATCTCCTGCTTATAGTGGCTGTCAATCAGCTTGAAAGGAAAGGAAGATGCACCCCTCTCATAGCAAGACACAAAGAACTGAACATAGCAGGAGCCCACTAAATCAAGATGGTAAAAATCATTTGGAATTAAAACTGGAAACAGCTGGGCACTGACCTTCTTTCACATCTGTGATTAATCAATATATCTATGACAAATCAATTAACAGTTGATAGATGATATATCTACTAAGAAAGTCAAACAACAGAAACAAAATTCAGTTGAAATAAATAAGATTGCACAGTGAAAAAATTGCTCCAGAATGCTGCAAAACCAGTGCTCATTAATTTTAATGTATGCTTTTCATTGGCTAGAGGTGGGCTTCCCTGTCCTCAGGTTGGATGAAGGTGGCAGATGGATGATGCTGCAGAGAATACTGAACACATCTGAATTACACAGGGGACTAAGTTAAAAATATCTTTTGTCTCACCAAACAATAAAAAGATGACAGGTTTAGATTCACTGACATCACCGTCTTTTTGCAAATCCACAACAGCAATTCCATCACTGATAGGACATATAACACTACCCATTCCAACACAGGCAAGCATAACCTATGTGATAACAAAGGAATTCTGGAAGCAAGAAATGCCATCCTGATTTTGCTTCTGACAGTATAATTTGTATTTTTCAGATTTAATTACATTTCTCAGTGAATTAACTGAGAAAATGGATAGGGAAAAAAAAAAACAAACCCTCTCTCACCATTGTGTACATATAAAATGAGAAATATCAACTCAATGCAATCAGGTACATGGAAAATAATTTTATTGTTTATACAACAGAGGTAAATAAGTAAAATTCTGTTTTCTTATACTTTATTCCAATAGGAATGATTATTTGGTATTGGTTATTTTTCCCAGTGAAATATCAAAAGATGGAACTGATTGGTGTCTCTTTGTCTGTGAACTGTCACCATGACTTCTGATGAGCTAGAACGTTGGAATTTTGCATTTTGTTGCACAAAGATAGGCTTTGAGTTTCACCACAGTGAAGAAAAATGACCAGAAATACCACCAGGCTGCAAAAAATGCATCAAATACTAGCTGGAAATATATAAGCAAGAGTCACTAATAAGAAGACAACACTGGCAGTCACTTCATCACTTTGGAAAAGAAAAAAGATGTTTTCCATTCTGAGGGCTGTTTTTAGTTCCCCCCAACACCCCCACCCCATTGTAAACAATCATTCTTCCATTAATGTACACTGGTCATGACATTGTTGGTTTATTTATGTGATTTCCTACCACTATGGATGTCTGTGAGGCTTTGTCCAAGCATCTTGACACCTCATTTTCTCTGACAGCAATCATTCCTGTCACAAATACTAGTGGAGAATGCTACAAAGGGAGAAAGTGAAATTTGGTGCTTTCATAACCGCACGTCATTGTTACAGTGATTGAAAGTCAAGCATCAAGTGTACACAGGATTTTGTGTGGCTGCAGCACACCAGAAGTAGATGATGCCCAGTAAATCACCTTTCATTGTTTCCTTTTGTGTTCTACAGATCCTTGTGTTTTACTGTAAACTGTCTTGACCTGTGGTGAGGTACTCATCATCCGAAAATCAATATCATGGTCTTTTCCCCTTTCTCTGTACTTCAGGTCAAACAAATGGAAGGTGTATTTTCTTCGGTTTTGTTTTGGTTTTGGTTTGGTTTTGTCTGTTTAGGGGTTTTTTGTTTGGTTGGTTGGTTGGTTAGTTGGTTTTGGATTTTTTTGGGTTGGGTTGGGTTTTATTGAGACTTTATCTGAACTATTCCAATAGGTATCAAAGAAAGGAAGCTGGTTCCATTAAGAGGAAAATAATTCAGAAACACAATGAGCTTTTAATCTACCAAATGTAGAGCTGACTCATGCAATTGAAGAGGACACCAAACCCTAGATACTTACCATAGAATATCACAAGTTGTCCTCTTTGGCCTGAGTTAAGATGGGTGTTTCATTATATCAGTGCATCTCACAGAGTTTTGTTTATAACAACACTACCATGTCTCAAGATGTTCCCTACTTGGCTGTAAATCATGCTGCCTTCAGCTTCTGACTCAGACAGCAGCCCCTGAGCACGTAAGAGCAACAGACAAACCCAAGTGATTTTAAGCCATATAAATTTGTAATTTTAGTTGCAGATATTGGACAAAGACTCAGCTTGTTTTCTGATTGAGCCAAACCAGTTTGTCCCCTCCTAGTGCCAAGCCACTCGCATGTAGGTCCTTGGTTTTCCATGTTCATAGTGTCTTAGGGAAAGAGGACCATATTAAATGTGTGATCCCCAGTTTTGGTCAGAGGTGACAGCAAGACAACAATTCTCTAAAAACCTGCAGAGGCTGTGTCCTTTTCTCCTCTGTATTTCTTCCTCAGCTTCTTTGTTCTCATAGTTTCCTGCAACTGGAACAGCATTTGCACTTTAAATGGTGCTTTAACATAAATATTCCCTATGTCTGCCATCCTTCCTTGGACTAACATTTGCATGACAGATGGTGCAAATGGCCCAGCAAATATTTACTGGATCTGTCTTAGAAAAGCAAAGTAAAGCAAAGCAAAACAAAACAAAACAAAACAAAAGCACCCCAGCTGCCAGAGTGATGACTTTCTGGCACCATATTGTGTGCCACAAGTCACTGGGATGGGGGAAACACCACAGTAAGATAATTGATACTGAACCTTCTGGATTTTTCACAGTATCTATTGAATTTTGTTGGTTGGAATATTCCCAGAGGCGGGGTACAAGGACAGGAACTTTTCCCCTTCCTTTTTCTCATTGCTTAGATTAAAAAACAAGTACAATGACAGATGAATGTATTCCTCTTTGAAATAAAACCCAGCCATAGCTGCTATCAGAATTGTATTAATTACAGAAAACAGATTTAATTCCTTGCAAATGGAGTCTGCTGAAACTCTCAGGGCAAAGACTGGGATAAAATTTGTTAAAGATTTAAACAGTTATAGAAGTAGAGGGAGATGATCAGTGTTAAGAATAACCTATTGCTGTTGGAAGTACTTACTTGCTATGGCTTATCAAAGGAAGAGCAGAGAAGTGAAGTACTTTCTCAGTGAAGTTTCCTTTCAGATTCCAGGTTCTTGTCAATTCCTATTCCTCTATTTTGTCATTTCCTTGGTAGTTGAAGTAGCTGGTATGAACATGTTTAATGGTGAAGGACAATGAAATGACAGAAAATTTTATGGAGAAAAAGCCCTTTTCTCTACCACAGCAAGACTCTATTTAATGGTGCAGAATCAATGCAAATTATACTACTATCCAAACTGAGGTTATTTTATAACCAGCTTACAAACCCCATAATTTAGAAACCGGTCTGTTAAGGTTCCAAAGGGAAAAGAAAAGAGAACAGGAAAAATAAAAGTCAAAAAAATCTGGGCCATCATTCTGAAAAGTAGTTCAGCAGATGGTCAAAGAAAGATTTGTATGGAATGGGACACAAAAGAAGATGATGGAGCACTTATGAAATTCTTGTTCCAGATGGAAGTCTGAACCCCTTGAAAAACAAATTACACTATTTCTACAGTTTATTTTAAAATATAAATACAGTCTAAGAAATTTTTAATGAAGTCTTTGAACGGTCCCTCAGGAAAGATTCAATTTCTCTTTAAGGTTAAAAGTAGGAAAAATAGAAAGAGAATGTAAACACAACAAATACCAGGCAAGAGAAGGAAGAATCCTGTAATTGTATTTTGACCATTTATCTTGCACTGTAAATTGTGAACTAAATGAGAATATGCCATGAACCAGAAAGGGGAAAAACAACACAGTCCTGATTAATCTAGTTCACTCAAAGTTCTCTCCTTTATCTCACGGCATTTCAGAACTAAAAAAAATAGTCATCGTATCCTCTTTGTCAACAGAGAAGAGGAAAAAGCCAAAGTAATAAAAATATCCTTGCACAAAGACCAGAGAGGTCTGTTTTCTGGTACTCTTTCCAAGAGTCCTTCTATGACTTTCAAACAAGCCTCGATTTCCAAAACTCATATGCCCTAAACCAAAACGTGGGAACATCTGAATTCACATTGAATTCTGAGATACTCAGGTTTTTTTTTTGCAGCATCAGATATGGGCATTTATAAACACTGAAAAAGTTTAGCTACAAACACTACTCCATAACCTAGTGGGTCCTCCTCTTCTACTAGGTAGATTCATATAGTCTACAAAAGCAGTATATTCTTAAACAGAGAACGGAATTCAGGAAACCACCAGTGAGAACGGTCTATTTAAGGCTTCAATTCCCATACTGAAGTGATAAATGCCAAAAAGATGGAATAGGTTATTCAAAGAGCTTGAAGGCTCTGACCAGCCAAAAGCAAAAGATGGCAAAAAGCACTTGGCTTTGAACCTCATGCCTGTCTATCTGATTATTAAAAAAGCTGGTCACCTGGTTCTGGAAACTCAGGGGTGCTTGTCTTGCATGCCAGTAATATCCAGCTAATCTCACCTCAACTGAACCTTTTGCTGAACATATGCAAACATATTCGGCTAAAAAATTATGTAAGTTACCCAACTGGCCTGTACCATTTTTTATAAAGGAAAATTAAGCAATCAATTGGTACTTAAGTAATTTGCCATTTAAAAAATCTTCCGGATGCACACCGAAGATATTTTTTCTGCTATCCTTTCTACTATTTCCTCTCAGTCATTCATAAACAGATGCTAATCTCTCTGAAGCACCTGCAAACTACCACCTTCTTAAGCCAAAAAAATCTACCAAAGCATATTAGATATTGAATTTCACTGGACCAGCATACAGTATCACCAGGTCTTTATTTCAACTCACTGCTTTTTCATGGTAAACAGAAGAGTTTAAGCACAGAAAGGGAAGGTCCAAATTTTGTGTCCAGTTTCCTTTACTTTGTAGACAAAAGTGGTGTAAAATTATATGTGTAGAGACAATCATGCTACAGAAGGCTTTAGAGTGTAATATGCAGGCAAAGAGTCCAGGGTTTAAAATAACTAATGAGGCTTAGATGTGGTAAGCAAATCTGTCTGTTATATCATTAAGGAAGCAGCCATGAAGTCAGATGGAGGGACTTGGCAAAGCTGCCAAAGAAGAGTTGCTTGGGGCAGGGTTCAGTCTTGTTTCTGTATATACTCAATTTCTCTGCACACAGGACTTTCTATATTTATCCCTGTACATAGAGGTCTGCATGTCGCATACATCTTGTGCATATGTCCATAAATTCCCACCTATATAAATACTACAGGAAAGGCTAGTCATAGCTTCTGTAACTGAGAATGACATCTGTCACTCTTGTGTCTTGTAGAAACGGTGTTATGTTTTTGCAGATCGTATTGCTCTGTCAAAGTGATGAAAGTTTCCTGTGTAGTATCATTACCTCATATTGCAGCCACAACATTCAGCAAATAAGTTGTGGGGAGAAGACATTTTGACCATCTTGACAAAAAAGGGAGGAGAAGGCTATTCAAATGAATCTTAACACCAAGGGTAACTGGAAATGTTGATAGTCCCTACCTATAAAAGGGGGTCAGCTGCCCCTGCTCTTCCTAGGGTATTGTAAAGATTCATTAAAGTTTGTAATGTGTTCAGACAGAGTGAGAAGAGCTGCAGAACAGTCAAGTAGGAAATGAATAATTCTGTCTTTAGAACCATGACTGAGCAGTGTGCTGTAAATAAGGCCTGGGGCCAAACGCCAAGCAATGAGGATAAAAGAACATATTGAATAGCTGCTCATTAAGTGAGCACCATCCATCCTGTGCCCTGCTGAAGCAGGTGTCCTGGGGAAAAGTAATAGTATGCAACCTTGTAATTAAAACTGTATCGTAATGCATATTCACCAGGAGGCAAAATTAAGGATGCCCTGAAAAATTTAGTCTGTCATAGCCTAACTTTTCAATGCTGGACTTGGCAACTTTTATGTTCCTTTTGCCATATATAGATATATATGTCTAATTTATTTATATATATATTTATTTATTTTTATGTATTTCAAGAAGTGAAGACCATGATAGGAGATAGCAGAATATATTTTTTCTGGTCACACATCCAAAGAAGAATAAGAATAACTTCAAGGTAATGGACTGAAACTAAAGCTACTTCCTGTGTCTGAAGAGCCCAGAGCAGTGCTGAAAGGAGAGGTGTAGAACTGAAGATCTATAATGAAGCTCAAGAAAGTCTGAGGGACAGACATCTCAGCCTATGGCACTGATATATGTCAGGTTTAGATCTTGATACATACCTTGTCTTGCCTCACTGGAAATCTGGTTGTATTTCACTGCAAACTTTAGCTAGAAATTCTTGCATTGAATAAATTCTATATTATTTGACTACATCCTACACATTCCATACTTTTGTTTCTGTCTTGTTCTTTCTTTCTTTTAATCATGTTCATACTTGACTTGTCTCAAAGAAACTTTAAATAATTTTCTATGTTTATTTTCTCTCTTTAAGCTATTGAAACATCTTTTCTCGTTTTCTATCCTGGGGTGACCTTGCTTGTTAACAGTACTATTTTTCCTTGATTTATTGATAGTCTATATCTTTGCATATCTAGAAGTGTGAAAATGATTGAAAATGATTATAGAAATATTTTTATATTGACATACATGCATGTGTGCATATGTAAACACATTTTTTACACAGATTTTTTATAGATTGTTTCAGAAATCTTTTGAATCACTCTCCTTAAATACATTGTTTTCCCACCTACTCACTTATGAAGCAAAAGATGATTTTATACTCCAAATGCCTTGAGGGAAGAGAAAACTTATGAAACTTACTAGAATTACTTTTTAAATATAATAATTTAATTTACTTATCTTCTAATATCTAATTCTAGGGTTCATTCAGCCCCTTTGAAAGTCTCTCCTTTCCTAAGAAAACATTGCTTGAGGTTAAATCTCAAGAGCTTTTGACTTCCAGCCACTAAACCAGCTATAGTCTCTAACAAATTATTGCACACGCTGAGGCTTTGGGCTAGCATTGTGCAAAGGTAAAATCATATGAATTGAAAGAAGGAAAGAAACACTGTTGTGCTTTTTTTTTTTTCCTTTCAGATAAGTATTTGGGAAGAGCAGAACTAATGAAGATGTGTTTCCAACATGTTTGTGTCTTCTGCCTAGTGGCTAACAAAACACAATTAGCAAGCAAAGCTTACTTCCCTGCAGCTGGGAGGGTCATGTGTGCATAGTGTGCTGTGAGGATGTCTCACACAGATTTAATGAAGCCTTCCCTCTGGTGTTAGCCACTCCAGAAATCTTGGTTGTCCCTGGCTCCTTCTATTTGCATAAAACTTGAAGGATTTTAAAATATTTTTTTTCCATTCTGGAGTATGGAACATGGAAGCTCTTCATGGTCTCTGGTGCAAGTGTGCCATCCACCTGGCCAACAGCTGGGCTCAGAAATTAAATCTGTGGAGGGAGAAATGGTGAATGCCTGTTCTTATATGAGGATCATAGGTCAGGATGTATCATGCATGGTGTGGAAAGTATGAATTTGTCTATGAACAAGTTCTCTAATTGTTGTGCCTCCATGTCAGATCTGATTGACATCGACTGACTGGTTCACAAGCCTTAGACACAGAAACATGAAGACAGAATCACAGAAACTTTGTTTCTGCAGGAAACCAGGGTCACCATACCATTAGCATAGAGAATCTTTAGGATGCGTTTAAAGTACTGGGAAGGAGATAGTTTAATGATCTAGATACAAATTACATAGACAAAGCACCCCCTCTCAGAGTGTTCTTCATCTGTTGGTCACAGCAGCATCACCAAGAGCTTTTAAGACCAAGTGCAAGAGAAGAAACCACTACAAAAATTGCAGCACTACCTTCTCTGAGCTCCAAACACAGTCAGAAATTACTGTGGCTCTTCAGGTTAGCTCAGGCAGCTTGAAATAAAAAGAAATGTAAAATTAAGCATGCCCAGAGGTTACCCCTGAAAACACTATCTCTACTTTAGCGTCCAAATATGGAAATGCAGTGATCCCTCACATCCAGTGGGCCCATGCCTCCACTCAGTGGCTCAAGATCAACAGCTGTGGTAACTGATGCCACAGAAGCAGAATATGCCAAGACATTTATGTGATTTAAACATCTTAGACACAGGCATTTGAAAGAAAAAGGAAAGGTACAGTGAGATGATAGAGGAGGCTGTATGTTAATAGAGGACATTGCTCTCTGGTTAGGTCTGTTTGACATGAGAAATTATGGTCCAAAACTTCTGGACTTTCCACAGACTGACACCAAGGAAAACTTGTCCACAGGGGTCTTTCCCCTGACTCAGCTGAACTCACTGCAAATAAAAATGACTACTGTAAAGGTTCAGCAAAACTCACTGCATTTGTCAGCTGCTTGCTAGATATGAGGTGTGTGCTCAGAAGCATGCTAATGTCTTTCAAGCAAAACCAAAGTCAGAATCTGAGCACTGAGAGCCACAGATTTCATAGGGGGAGGAGGAGAGCATGAGGACAGCTTAATCAGAGTAAAGGCTACACAGCAGAGGAGGGAGCAATGCTGTGGAGGGATGAGCATGTGCCTTGCTGTGGTCACTGAAGGCACAGTTCTTAGAGCAGACACTGTTGCAGGGCCAAACTGGGAAAGAACCAGGAAGTTTGCAACTGAGGAACTTGCTTTTCTTTTTTCCTCTGTCTTTACAGAGCCTGTAGGCAGAAGAGAAAGGAGCAATGCCAGTGATCAAATGTGAGGGAGTAAAACAGTGCATGAGTATGCAGCTGGGCCCTCTGTTTTGTATCCCAATCACCTTTTCCTGCATTTAGAAAAATAAGGGGCATTTTTTATCAAAGCTGTTGAGAAGATAATTTTCTTACAGTTTCCTTCACCTGATGCCAGGTGTAGAGTGGTGTTATCCTCACAGACCAGGAAAATTGCTTCTGACACTTCTGGTAAGCCACAGAAACAGCATAAAAATACAAAGGGGGGTTGAGGGGTGGAAAGCTTAATGATAATAATAGTAATAATATACCCAGTACCCTTGTGTCTGGTTTATGTGAATAGGCCCAAACCACAAAACAAAGCATTACTGCATTTACCCAGAGAAGAGAACTCTAACCTGAAGGGACAGCAAGTGGCCAAAGGTCATCCTGGCTGTACAGCTCCTCAGACACAGATATGTTCTGAAGGTATGTACATCGCTGGTCTGCCATTCAGAGAAACCAAGATGCATTTAGCCACTTTTTTTTTCTCAGTGCAATAAAATTATAATTGTGTCTCTTCTTTTTGAGATGAGAGAAGTGAAAGGACAGAGGCAAGATTCTGAAAGAGCAGTTCAGAAAGTTCAGTTGCTTATTCTTACCCATTTCTTCTTCTTCATGTGAGACCTTTCCAAGAAGGGCCCTTTTGTAAAAAATATCTTTGCACTTTATAGTACCAAATTCCACTTAGAGCACATTGATGTTCCAGTGTAACACAACTTCTACATACCTGCTTAATGATGAGCATTTATCTAAATTGCATCCTTAGTCAGCAAAAGATTCAAATCCCTTATGAGCCTCAAGGACTTGCAATTACTTTTCAGACTGGAGAATAATACATCAGTGTAGGAAAAAGACACGTTGAAAAACAGCAATGTGACAAATGGAATCAGAACCAAGCCTGAAATGTGCATTTTTAAATATCAACAATAACAAAAAGTTATGTGTCATATACAAGAACTCATCTTCTCATATTTCAGCACTGAATATTTAGTTATTAGTATTCTTCTAACATGTTAATAACACACTTGTCATCTGGACAAGACATTCTACAGCTCTATATCAATATTTTAGCTCCAGGCAAGTAGGCCATATGGAACAGAAGTCTAAAGCATGTTGTGGGTGCTGTAGGCCAAATTGTCCCTACTAGGATGTTCATTTTGTAGCCAGAAAAGAGCTTTACAAATGTGTACTTGGCATTTGCCCCATGGTAATGAAAATCCACAGTTTGGTGTCAGCAAATGCAGCAAGTGTGGAACACATCCTACAGACTTTATTAGCATTACGAAGGTTTATCATTTCACTGTGTTCAAGAAAAAAAAAAGACAGAAGTATCACAGATGATACATTGACAGTTCATCCTGTTTCAGGGTATGAAGTGAAATTATTTGTTCAGCATTACAGCAGTTTAGTTTAGGTATTAGGCACCTCACAGGAATCTGCTATATATTTGTACAAATGAAGGCTATGGACTTTATATTTTGAGAAGATAAAAAGCAGAGTAATGTCTGAATCAGACCTTAGCTTTTCTGTGTATTTTAAAGAATGGTTTACATATTAAAAGGAATCTGAATATTGGAAATAAACAAATAAACTACCAAAATGGCATAAAGATAGTCATCAGCTGATGAATAGTTACTTTGCCTAACAGTTAATTTGTCTCTTTTAGATGAGACATAGGTTAGCTTATAAATCAATTTCTGCTTTGAAAAAAAATAAAAATAATTAAATCATAAGTCCTATACCAATGGAAAAAGTTAATAGAAATTTTAATGATGCACAAACTACATAGTGTTTGAACTCAATATCCTTGAAATATAAGGCATCTATCCCCCAGGCTAAACACTTTTTGGTACTATCTACAAACAAGATGCTTTATTTTCATGGGCTCTCCCGAAGAGCAGAGTTAATATCATACATTAGATTTTGTTTCTTGATTAAAAAATCACATTAATTAAATGCAATTAAATTAAATTAAGAGTTGAAGATGCATCAATCCATTTATTATTATTTTCTCACAATGTGGGCCACATTCTAATAAAGCATTCACCCTTCCTATCAGTCACGATCACACAATATCCCTAGAGCACTTGCAGTAGCTGTGTGTGCAGAATAGACACATTACAGAGTATTTACAGATCTTAATTCTCTTTAGTAAGATTTTTCTCACATGAAGAAATCTGGTTGTGTGGTCTCCTCTTCCTCTTCAGGGTAATCTCATCCTCTGAATTGATTTTCCTTTGTCTTGCTGTGTCTGAATTGTCTTTGTCTTGTTGTGTCATGTCTCCTTGCATTGTACCAATCTACTTCACTGTTTCCACTCTAGAATTCCTGGAAACCTTCTTATAAATGACAGAAATCTCTGCTGATAGCTACTCTTAATGCATCTGTGTTGTAGGATCATTGAGATTGTACATCTCAATGATTCTTGAGAAGGGAGAAGAATGAAACAGATTCCTCAAAGTAAGAACAAATAATTTTTTTTTTCCTTAGTCTTGATGGCAAGAACAGTTAACCCAAAGGCACTTTTGGTTTCATGTACAGACTCCTGAGCAAACTTTGTCAAGTCACTTAAAGCCTAGATGTCTAGGACATGTTCATTTGATTAGTAGGGAGAAGCTCCCATTCTGACAGAGTAAATTGGCCCAGAGGAAACTGCAGGAGGCAGTGGGCAGACTGCTTCTTTGCATAAGTTGCTGTTTCAGGTCCTTCTGTCCTACTGTACATTGACAGGGAGTATGAAACATGTGGGCTGCCCCCCCTAAGCTGGAGCTGAGGAATCATGTTGGCTGCCCAGTACCACAATACAAGAAAAAGCAAACCACTTTTCCCAACAGTATGGAAGAGGATAATGAAGTCCCAGATGGCTGAATGATAGTGTTTGAGGATTCTTGGGCAAAAAAAAGACCTGCACAAAACAAACCTTTTCTTGTCAGGTAAGTTTCAAAGTAGTCCCATTGGCAAACCTATGACCTCATTAAAATGAACATGTTCTCCATGTTTTTTTATCTTCCTAAAAATATAAGGAAAAAAATCTATTACTTGCAGTTCATTCTATGTGGGATATCCTTATGTGGTGAGCTACTGAGTGCCTCCACCAGCACCCTTACAAAACTGAAACCAGCATCTTCATTGCTGAACGCACTGACATGCCACAAAATTTCACCAAAGACAGGTTGTTAACATGCATATAATAGCATATGGAATTGTTTTCTGTTGCTGTGCCTTCCTTTCCCCCATGAAGGTGTCATCCCCCCTTTTCTGGAATGCCTGCTAATCTCAGGAGCATTCCCCACCCCCCATGCTCCCATCACCTGCAAGCAACTTCTTCCTGTATCATCAGTCTCACCAATTTTCTCTCTCACTTCAATTCACTGCTGGCAACATGTTCTCTTCCTTGCCCTCCTTAATTCCTTTTCCTTTCTCTCAGCAGTATCATTTTATATGTTAATACTGTTATTTAGTGTTGTATCAGGTTCCTGGATCAAGGTTATTGTTTCATTGCATTTCCACAGTACCTTTATACATTATGTTTTTATCTCATATGGCAGACTTTTTTCAAGGACATTATGAAAATGAGTCTGTTCATGATTATATACTGCTGATTCAAGACACAATTTGGTTTTCCTTTTGAAAAATCTTGTTGGCTAAATGCCTTTCTTTTTGATATCTCTGGATAGTTTGTGCATTGTGCTCCCTTATGACAGTTTGTTTCAGAAACAGATTAAACTATACTGCAACATAATCTCTTTATACTATGCAATTCACAGCAAATACTAACAGTGGCTGTACTGAAAGGCAGATGTATTTTGTAAATAGAGTGTGTTTATAACCATTTTTCTTCCAATATTTATATATATAGTCAGAAACAGGGGCTTAAAATTTACTCTCCAACCCATAGCCAAATCCTGTTCAGATCTTCAGATCATTTAACTGTGCTATTACTCAGGGAAACATCAACCTGTAAAGTCAGAGTAGGAACCATGCAGAAAGGCCAGGACATTGCTTTACAGGTAGATAGATATGCACATGTAAGCTTATAGTCATTCTGTCCACTTCAGTCCTGCACTGCAAAGACAATTTCTGAACCAAGGCAAACAGTAGCCAGGCACTTCAACACAACCAGCTTCTCAGTATTTTGCAATTTACTTGTTCATAATGAACACTGCAGATTAAGATTTGCCTTTTACTCATTATCACATTTAAAAATAGTTTTGAGGGTTTATTTGTAAGATTTATTTGTAACATGTCCACACATGAAGCAGCAGGGAAAAAAACCAACTTGTCGGGTGTCCATTAGTTTTCAAAGAAAACCTTAACCAAACAAATCTGAGTCTAAGAAATCAAATTGTAAGCCTTTCTGGAAAATTGCAATATAAAATAGGCTACTCATGAAAATATAATTAAAGTGGTTAGTAGTTTTCACTACAGGAGCCCTGTTCTTCTCTCTAAAACACCAGCCATTGCTTCATTCATGTGAAATTGGATCAAATCTGCCATACAACTGCTTTATAGTGATAGTTCTTGGATGCATGAAGACATACTCTACTCTATGTTCATCTACTAGACCTTTTGTTCTTGTTGTTCAAGAATCCAGCAAGTACTTTCAAAGCAGAGGGTTTTTTTCACAATAAAATAAAACTATACCACACTAGTACTTGTTTGTAGGCCTTTCAAAGACAAATCACATTTATTTATTAAGATACAATGCTTAACCAAGACATCATTATCTTATTTTTCCTAAAGAGAGTAGGGTATTGGGGAAGGAAGGAGAAGAGGAGGAATTTAAAGGAAAGATAGGTTTTCTTCAGGGATTCATTTTTTCATTTTTAGAAATGTTTTTCTTTTTTTAGAAATGCTTTTTCTTTTTTTCTTTTTTTTTTTTAGAAGGGCTTTTGCCCTGGCGGTCCATTTATCAGCCTGCTTAAACAGTGCTTATATGCAGTTCAAAACAATATGAAAGGCTATGTATGATTCCACAGAAATGCCTTCAAATTATTTCCTCAAACCAAAGAATTCTGCTTTCACATTTTGAAGTATTAAATAGAAAGATGTCTTGGTTTGTATTACCTGACCAATGAACCAGGGAACCAGCTGCAGATTAATTTTCTGTATGATTTCCCTGATGGATACATTCAGGATGCCATGGTCAGGAGCTGGTAAAACAGCCCCAGGGAAGAGGTCAGAAATGATGCTATCAGAGAATAGAATGTTGTGGGACAGGCACAGAAAATTAAAAAAAAAAACCCAAACAAACAAAACCAGATAAGGAATGTGCAGCCAGAGACACTACTCACATAATCATTTTAGCTTCTCTTATTTAAATCTCCTTTAATCTTTCATCTACAATTAATAAGATTTATTATTAAAAAAAAAAAAAAAGCTCAGAGAGTTCCACATTTATTGCTGAAACATAAAAGTAAAAATCTGGCCTTTCATCATCTAAAATATATATAAAACTTTGTGAATCAAAAGTCTTTTTCAAACATCTCTGAGGGTGACAAAAATCTACAAAAAATGAACAGTTTATTGTTGAAATCCCACCACAGAGTAATGAACATCTAAGTCAGGATGATACTCAGTGGTATACCTAGCTGGCATCAGAGAGAGCATTCCATCTATTTTGGAAAATAATTTTTCATTTAAAATAAAACCCAACCCATTAAAGGTGCAAAGATTACCTTTCTTATACCTAATAGTGTCAGACAGACTGGATATATGGAAGGACAAAAGCAATATGTACAGGGAAACAACCCCAAATTAATGTTAAATGTGAACCCTCATAACAGCAATGGCAATAATAACAATAATAACATATAAAAAAGGAACACTGCATCCCTATATTTGATGTTCTTTTAGACCTAGATGAGATATGTGCACAAGTAACTCACAAAAAAAGGCTATTTTCATAGCCTTGGATTGTTAAGCAGCCTGGTGTAATACACAGAGATAAGCCTGATGTGGTAGGTAAGGAAGGCAAGAGCTTGTGTCCCTTCCCCATATTAGCGTAACACAGACCCATGCTGGTCTCCACCTGTGCAGTGGAAGCTGAGGGAATGCAGCCAGTCCCAGCACAAAAACATTGTATTCTCTCTTTTTCTTCCAGTCCCAATGCCGGGTGAGTTGACACACTGTGGGACAAGCCCTGCTCAATTATTCCTGGCTACCAAAGACCTCTGGCTAAAGAGCTAGTGCTACTCTGCCTGGGAATGGGAAGGTGCCAGTGGGGTGAGTAGGGGACATGTAGACACAGTCACCCCTGGGGAGCACAGAAGCTGCTCTTCTCTCCAGCCTGCCTGAGAGACTCTAATACTGAAGTGGAGAAGGAAAGAGCCAAAAGGGCTACAAAACGGTGTGTCCTTTCTGACCAAAGCCAGAGGATAATGAGAGGACATTAGTGTGCTGCAAGCACCATGAACCAGCTCCAGAGACACACTGCTAGAGGATAAAAGACCTTATCCATTCTTTGCTATATGGTTTTAATTTGATTGCTTTTTCATATGTTTTATATCTAGGACTGCATCTTCCACCTTTGAATGATTTATTATGTAGTAAGAGTTTCTGGAGGGAATACTTTAAAAACTCCAGCCCAAACACCTTAACAAAAACAACAGGTGTAAAAGAGACCATTTCCTCATTCTCTTTCAGAACTGGAAAAGAACATGTACATTCAAAAGTTTATTCTTTTTTTCCCCCAGAAAGGATATTTCTTCTAAACTTTTTGCCATCAGACTGACCTACAGAGTGAGCTGGTGCTGCCTTGAGGGATCTAAGACACAGCATTGTTTTCACATGAGAGGAGACATCATTACTCTTCATAATTTCTATCATTCTTATTGTACATATATAGATAGACGTATGCACCCAGGAAAATAAATTAATCTGCTCTGGATCAGTCCACTCAGTCAAGCACTTTCCTGTCATCAGAATGAGGTAGAGGTAGGGAATGGGAAGGAAGGCTCACACCAGTTGAACATCTCTTGGACAGAGGTGTCCCCTGAGATAATTAAACAAGCTAAGGACACTTAAGTGATGATGTTGAAGCTATGGAAGACGGTTGGCACCAGCAAGATGGTTTTTTCAGCAGGGTGCCTGAATAGTCATTTCTCTCATCTCTACCACAGCAATACAGAAGTGCATGCTGCCTATCTTTTAAATGATTTACCTTTATATGTAAGGACAAAGAGCAAAACACAGTGTATGTACATTTTGTATGTTGGATATATGTTCTGAAGACTCTCAACAGCGAATTGCTTCTAGGTGTTCAGTTTAAAAGCATTTAAATAGACTTGATATGAACAGTTAACTTTCTGAGATGTCCTAATTTGATCTCACCTCTTGAGCTAGTAGAGGTAGACTGGGTTTACAAACAGGTAGTTTGAAAGAATTTTACTATTTCAGATAAAGTAAGTAAAAGTTACATTATTCACATTTCTAATATGACAAATACATTACCTCAACACACAAAAATCTCTAAAATGCAAGTTACAAATGAAAAAAAATCATCTCCTTTGTCAGCATGCCTTTAGTCCTATCGGTGATTAGGTTGCAATCATGGCCAAAAGAAAGAGTTGAAAACTACTCTGTGATCAAATTGCATGCCTTAAACTAAAATGCTCACTGTGACTTTTAAAACACTCAGGTTGCTGCAAGGCAGTGTAAACATACCAAAGGGAAGTCTCATGCCATAAGAAAAAGAAATTTATTTCACAATAAACATAATTCAGATCAACAAGGAGAATGGCAAATTCCAGAAGAATAGCCTCTCAATCCCTCTTCCTGCCCTCTCCCCAGTACTCATACAGATTTACATCCAAGGGAAATAACAGTTCATAGCTTCCATTAAAGTATATATTTAATAACTCTACATGGCTGTAATGATGCTTTGAGATTTTTCAAAGAATAAAAAAAAAAACATTTCCAAATGCATTTCAAGGAGTAAAGGCTACTAGCAAATTCCCTGCCAAAACAACTTAAATTACCATGCCACTTTTCCATGCATGTTCAAAAGCAAAATGGAGATGAATATGAAACACTAAGTCTAAGATCTATTTTTCAAAGTGCTGAAGCCAACACATGAAAGTGAAATATTTCTTAGTCTCACTAACTATAGATCCACTGCATTAATGCAAGACAACGACTAAAAGCTATACCAAAGCATTTAAAGGCTAAAAAACAAGCAATCTGGTTTTCTCAAGGAGGACGTAATAAATTAGCTGTAGAAGAAACAAAAGTGCTCAGAATTCTAAGGCAACTAAAGAACTGCCTGTTAGACACTGTGGAATACCTAAGTGTGAAATTTCAAAACCTGAAAAGTCTAATTTACTTCTATTTTTAAAATGCTTATTCCTCTTAGGAATATTAAATAAGGTACATGCACAATAACATGAAAAACCTCAAGAAGATGCAGAGACAGATGGAAATGTAAACAAGTTTGAAGGAGCTCTGCCAAAAGTCTGCTCTAACCCACTGTCCAATCATTAAAGAATAAACACCACATGAACCCCTTTGTTTTGAACGAATTACAACCTGGAATTAGTTGGCAAATACACAATGCATAACCTGATGGAAATGAGGAAATAGAATCTAGTAGAGGGATATATTTGCAAGTCATCTCCTTATGTGCAAGAACACAAAAAGGGAAAAAATGTCTTTAGGACTCTGGTGGCTAAGGGTATAGAAAATAAACTTTTCATTTGTGCTCCATTGCTCTAGCATCAGCAGGTTGGAGGCACCGCAAGCCACAGAATCCATTGGAAATTGGACTGTCTTACATAAGTTACCTTGGAGCTGCACTTGGGACCTGACTTCCTGTCTAAGAAAGCAGCGAGTCTCCAAGAAGGATAGAACATCCTGAGGTATCTAGCTTTCAGAGTAGACAGCACTCCGAAAATGGACCAGAGGTGCTGTTCATTATGGCTGTAAATGCAGGAGGCATGAGGTTGCTATCCTTGTAGCTGCATCTCTAATATTACATCTTCATAAAGTATGTAATAAAGAGACTAACGTTAATTCTTCCCCAGACCTAGTCCCCTGGTAGTTTAGTTGGCCAATTTCCCTGCTGTGATTTACATCTCTCTCACAGTAAAATACCTCTTCCTTCAAGGAAGAGAAAATATCCATAGCAATTTCCTATTCACTGCACTCTCTTGTGACAGCATGCTTCTTAAATTAAGGCTTATCATTGGAGAAGGTGCCTAGTATGGATATCACACTTCATAAAAAAATGCTATAGATGTACATAGAGCAGAGAGTTAGTCTTGCAATGAGGCCATCACTATTCAGTTCCTCTCTAACTAGTTTTGTGCTCCCAGAGGTTCCCTTCATTTGGTGGTGTCAGCAACACCTACCAGGAGCTGTCTGGTCAGAGAGGACAATGGACACATTGCTTTTAATTACATGACTTGTTAGCTAATGGAATTAACTTTAACCAGCAAAGAAATTGTATGTTCTATTTCTCTTATAGATTAGACTGATTAGATACACGTAGGTAAAGCCTACTTTCACTTTCAAATTCCCAGTATCTGCAACAGTATCCCAGGCACTCCCAACCACATATTTTAGAAAGTCTAAAATGATGATTTTTTTTGCTGACAATAAACACAAAAAAGTACAGAACACCCTTCTCATTGATGCCAGCATAGACTGGACGTAATTCTATTAAGGTCAGCGTTGACCTGCCAGATATTGCAAACCCATATTTTCCAGGGTGAGAAGAGAGCAGGAGCTGAATGCAAGAATTCAGTATGATGGTAGAAGTCAATTGTATTAGGAAAACATGTCATGGTAGGGTATAAAACTTTGAATATATTTATATATACACATAGAAAATATATACATGAGAAGAATATAGATTCTCTTATTCATCTGTTAGAAAGGTCTATCAAGGACGTGTTTGTTTAGACCTATTTTCCTTGTCTAGATTCATCCCAGTTAGTTTCCCTTTTTTCCAAGGAATTTCACCCCAAAATTAGACAAGTATTAGGGTCCTCTTTCTGTAATTAGAGTTACATATGCTTTCTTTGTTTGACAAAAGATGTGATTAAGCCCATCTCCTTCCCACTGTTTTCCCTCTGTCCTTGTGTATCAAGTAGGTAACTTTCTGTGAAGCATTGATGCCTGGGCTCTCTGATGCAATAGCAAACATGCCTTTATTTACCAGATACATACATAACCCCATCCTTAGCACACTGGCTGGGAAGATCCAAATACAAAGGGCTCCTGGGATATGTGTGTGAAAGAGGGTGATTAGGGAGGAAGCTATCAAGGTTCTTCAGAGACTCAGTCTTATAATTCCAAGGTTTATTCATTTTCCTAAAACATCTAAAATGTCCTCTTCCACACACACACATCCCCAAAACAGCTGCTTGAGGGGCTGATACAAAGAGGTGTCATCTGGATGCCTTGCACAACCCAGCCATAACACAAGGCAGATGTATGGTCCTTCTCCATTCCTTCACACCTTCTCTGTCAATCTCCTTCCCACTGACCCCTTTCCTACCTCTTGGAAAGTTTTTCCCCTTCCATTACTGTTTCTGTAAAAGCAAAACTTTTACAGAGTTTGGGGGTTGTTTTGCGTGACATCTTTGCATATCATAATTGGGAAATGTGTTAAATCAGCAGTTAGCTTTAGTCACTACGGTGACAAGGACATATCTTGACCAAAAGTCCTTCTGCTTAGTGCAGAAATCACACAGTCAACCTAGAAATTCTGGGTGCAGAGAGAGACTCTTTTAGTCTGCAAAGCCAGAGAGCTTCTCTGACAGGTGAATTTGATTTTTAAGTTAAGACCAGGAGCGCTTTCCCCCATCGGGGAGGTGACTTGGTGAATCCCATTAACTGCTCATCTCTCCCGGCTATCTGCAGGTACTATCAATACACCTTCCACTGCCTCTCCTGGGATAGCTGAGACACTTGGCAATTAATTTGCAGGATCTCAAGCAGAAAATTATCTCTCTGTAGAAGGAGCAAACCCTGACTGGTCTCCATTTTAAGACAGATAATACAGAAATGGCTGCTATTCCCATGAAATCCTGAGTGTGCATCTCCCTCTATCACTTACCCTTCTTACTCCTTCTGGGATTTATATAGGTGATAAAAGACACTGCTGTTGTACAGAAAAATCACAGCTGAGCATGTCCAGAACTGCACTGAAAACTGAGCAGCAGATCTTTCAGAGCCATCTGAATATCACTGCCTGCATCTGTGTGAAAATGCTGGATTTTTGGTATTCTGTATCTGGGGATACAGAAAACATTTTCTTAATTTTCACCATGAAAAACAGCACCTTGAACATGTAACAATCAGGAGCTGCACACTGCAGATGAGAGACAGAGTTTCTATTTTCCATGTGCAAAGAAAACATTGAAGTAAATATGTTTTATTAATTATTTTAATTGTGGATCTGGAGAATAGGATCTATTCCAAATGACATCTGTCATTTAAAACTTTAGCAACATGATAAGTAAATAAAAGTCAGTTAACTTTTAATTTATTTCTATCAATTTATTTTCCAGAACTACTAAACTGTGCTCCAGACTAGATAGTGACATCCTCAGAATTTAAAGTATATCATATTAAGGTTCTTTATAGATACTTGGAACTTCCTTGCAAAATTGAAATCTGGTGCTATGAATACTCATGTTCAGTACAAGGAGCTATGCGTCTTACCATGCAAATCAGGAAGAAAAATGAATTCTGACTGATAGAAAGGTTTTTCTTGGCACAGCTTCACAAGGATATCAAAAATGGTAATAAAATGGTGATATAAGAATTAAATCAATGTATATAAACTGAAATCTCAAATGCTATACTTGTTTACTATTTATCTAAAATAAAATTCCTAGCTTTCTGTGATCACTGCAATCTGCTTTCAGTTATTATAAGGCTGATAACATCTGTTCCAAGATAAATTTTCTTTGTCTGTGGGTGGGAACTTTGTAAATTGATCAGGTATGTGAATAATAAAGAAGAGCCAGATGAGTTCAAATCTGGTGCTACCAACTCATTTTGCTCACTTCCAGGTGAGTTAGTTCACAGCAGCTCAGCAGCTTCAGACTTAAATTCCTAATGAATCTTGAACATTTCTTTAAAGTTTCCACAAAAGTGGTTAATTCATAATCAGAACATGAGCAATAATTTTTTTTCCTCTCACTTAACATTAAAGTAACATTAATTAATCAAAATTAATTAAGTAATGTTCATTATTTTGACAAAGGATCTTTATTCTCCAAAGTTCCCACTCAGTTAAATCCTCACTCATACTTTGAAGTGACAGACCCTAAAAATAATAAAAAATAAAAAATCCCAAAACCCCTGGAGTGCTGTCCTGTCTGAGAATGTACTGGCAAAATCTATCTTTATATGCACTTGAGATATTGATATTGCCTCCAACAGCAGGCTTCCTGAGTACCTCTCTGTATTAAATACATTTACCACCCTGTCTCTCTGTGTCATTATCCTATGAGTCAGAGAAAAATAGCACAATGTGTGTCTGCCCTAATCTGAGTAGCTAAACTTAGATGTCACTCCAGGCACATCCACTGAATAACCCTCTGGAAACATCCCCGTGTCTACCTCTCCTGCCAGGGCAGTGCAAAGCCATCAGCTCAAACTTAGACATCTTAATATTAGATCAGAATTAGATGAAATGTAGTCCAACCTAAGTGATTTACCTAAAGTACAATACTGAGAAGAAGTTCTCATTTATCAAGGCCAACTAGATACTAGACTATTCTTTCTCTTTTTGTTTGGTTTTCGTGTGTGTGTGGTGGGGTTTTTGTATTTTTTTGTTGTTTGGTTTGGGTTTCTTTTGGTACATTATCATCACTTGAAATGTCTCTAATATAGAATTTACAGTCTCTTTTAAAAGTAGGTAAGATTTTATTATCAATTATAAACAGAAAGATGTTCATAATTCTATTATTGCTATAGAATTATTTGAGGTGGATCTCGGGAGGATTCCATGCATCCCTTTTTCATATACGGCTGAAGAAATTACCAGAGAGCTTTTGAGTCAGTACGTCGGATGGATGAGTTTAAAGTGTCCCACATGTTTATGAGGTGAAGAAAAAGGCAGCTACAAAGTACAAATGCTCACAAGGACATAAACAGAATTAACATAAGTAACTTGCTAGGATGTATGCTGTGAGATTTGGTTAACCACTAGGTAACTAAAGCCATTATATCTTTTATAATTTCTCTATAAATAGAGCCTCCTTGCAAGTTCTCACCCTAAAACTCTATAGGGATGTAGAGAAGCACTGTGTCAAAAATATCCTTTAGCTATTTTAATTGAGAATGCAATGCTTGATGCCCCTGGCCCAAAAGATTCACCTTTCCAAGTCTGGCCCAACTAAAACCAATCAGCAGGCATGTGTTTTGTAAATACAATTGACAACAGATACCCAAAAGTCTGTATTTAGCCCAGAGTCATGTACTGCTCATGGTACAAACAAGGAATAAACTCTCAGCAAAGACATTCATTCCTTAACCAGACACAGTTCATTATGCGTGCATTTGATGTTAGGGTGACTTTTAAGCAACAAAACCCCTTTGGATAATGCCATGCCTCCTTCATCAATGCTATATTTGTTCGTTTTTCAACCTGGATAGAGCAACTCCTGTCCACGTTCTAGTCTGTAGGTTTATGTGATAGTTGTTTGCCGTTCACCAGTAACTTTTTAACAGCCATTGAACTCATGGCTCTGTACATACTGGTCTTAGAATGCTTCATGAATACTGTACAGCTACAACTATAAGAAACAACCCCCTTCCATTTTAATTTTAATCTCTCACTTTCAGACTGCAAAACAAACCAAAATCATTAGCTTTATTAAAAAAAAAAAATAAATATTGCTTATGTTTGGTAAATTGCTACTCCTGTAGGATTACACCTTCAGAAAAAATGTGCTAAAACCTTACTGTATATTCACATTACTTTTTCCCAAACTGTAACAAGAGAGTGAAATTCCTCCTGCTTTATCATTTACAACATCAGGTGAATCTGCACGGGGGGGTTCCTTGTTGGGAAGATGTTTGCCTGATTTTAGAATAGAATATTCAGTGTTTTATACAGGGTTTTTTTTTCCATACACCAGTTGAAGTAAAAAGTCAACTCTGATTGTACAACTGCCTGCTAAGAAGAAAAAGAACACACAAGGGTTTTGCAGACATTTATTTCTAGTCCTTATGAGTCTCCTGGTATGTCATTATAAACTAGGGAAAACATGAACTGGAGATATTAATGGCTTTGTTCTCATTCTCTAGTCTTAAAAAAAAAGATAAGACAAAATGAACCAAAATCAAACTTTGTGTGAGCCTCATGAATTTACATCCAAATTGAAGGTAAGAATAAATAAAATGAAATGCTTCTGCTTTGATGAACTACACACTTTATCCTCGATAAAACTGTCTTACATATCCTCCTGGACATTATCTTCCTGTTAGGCTGTTTGTTAAATGTTTTCCATCAGTAACAGTTAAGGTAAGAAAACATAACATTTTATCTGATATGAGTTGGAACACACAGTAAACAAGATAGAAACTTTAAAAATCTTTGCTGGAGAGTTTCCAAATCCAGGAGTGAAGCACCAAGTCCTTTTTTTCCTTAGTTTAAAAACCTATTTAGAATATATCACTTTTCATTTCCAGAAACAAATAGCCTACTAAAATAATTTTGATTTAAAGGGTCATATTGCCAGCCATAATGGGCTGTCAGACATACTGAATACGTATGATAAAGTCTCCACTGAGATGTGATTTCTGATATACAGGGATCATAGCTTGTTTAAATATAGTAGAATTTCCAGTTCAGGGTTTGGCATATGCAGGAAGCACATTTGTGACTTGGTTCCCATCCACACACAGCAGCACCAACAGTTATAGTCTCTTAAGTGAACAAGACCAAAGCAAAACAGCTTAATATCTTACTGTCTCTCAGTTCAGCAACCAAACCTCAACTTTGATTTGATAGAGCCTTTTCCACTGATGAGCCAAAATGCAGCAGCTAAAACCTCTTCTTAACTGAATTAACATCAGGCTATTTTATTGAGGTTTGGACTAACTCACCTCACTTCCCAGTTCAGCCAGGCTCACCCTGCACAAAGGGTCAATTAGGGCAACTCCTCTGACAGGTGGTAACACATTACACTGCCAGCACTTAACCTTTGACATTGCATGCTAGCCTTGTCTCCATCCAAAGCTTAATTCTTCTCTATGATAGATTATTTTTACTGTATAGGGTCCTAAATCATCCTGACAAAACATGCCACCTTGGTTTAAAAAAACACATCATACTATTTTTTTAACAATAATATTACTGCATAGCATAAATATGAAATTAAGCATATTGCCAATATATATTTAAATAACATTTTATTATATGCTATTATTTGTATTATTTATCAGTATATAGTACTGCTGTCATAGGCATACCTTCCAGCCGTGTGTTCAGCACCATATTTAATATCTGCTATGTATGTTTTATTCCCTCTCTGCTCGTCTTTCCAGGAGAATAGCAGAGGGTGCAGTACAGCACTCAGTTTTGTCAGGGCCTTTGATATGCTTCTGGTTTTAAACATGTGTTGCTTTGTGCTTGGGGCTTGACAAAGCTCTGAGCAACCTGCTCTAGCTGAGGATGTCCCTGCTTTCAGCAGAGGGGTTGGACTAGATGACCTCTAGAGGTCCCTTCCAACCCAGACATTTCTATGTTTCTATGTTGTGTCAGGGGCTGAAAGGACCAAAAAGTGCTTCTTGCCCTGGAGCAACAGTTAAGGAGGTGGTCAGTGCTCCCGTAGGAAGACATTCACTCCCAGACTGCCACCCCAGAGACCCTCAGACCTCTGTACAGAGTACTTTTCTTTTAAACTAGAGCTATGAATTCACATGTAAAAAGGAAGCTGGTCTGCAATACAAAAACACAGCCTAAACATTCAAGGAAGATTTCTGTTGTAAAGTAATAGTTGATATGTCATGACTGAATGTACTAAAACATTTGAGACTGAAAAAAATTCACAAAGCTGTTTTCTCTGTAATGGTCAGAAAAGGCATTTGGGCAACAGGGCTGGAGAGAGTCAACTCTGTTGCTCTGCCAGTTCCTCCCAAGAACAGGCAGACAATAGGGAATGTGAGTATAAAATAGAAGCCTCCAAGTAAAATGTCCTCTGCCACCAGCATGATGAGTTAATTTTGGCAAGCTGACAACTTTGATTGTTTTGCTGGGAACCAACACTTCCTATATCTGGAAATTAACTTCCAGATTTCCAGTGAGGACAGGGATAGATTTTACTCTCATCACCCATGGGTTGCAAAGATAGATTTAGTGACAAGAACTAAATATCCAGAACTCATTTTAAAAGTGAATCTGATATAACACTAGCCGTTGGAATATATCCAATTTTTAATTATAAGACTGCAAAACTCTAAATTAGGTCAAACTTCAGCTCCAAATTAAAATGAAAGCATTCAAGGCCTTAATATATACCAGCAAGACACGTAATGTTGCAACAGCTTTCACACTGGCTACTTGAAGGCTAAATTGATATTAAAAGCAAGAATATTAAATAGGTAGATTTCTTTTTAATCAAGAGTTGTTTTCTTTGCTCATCACTTTCTGCTAGAGGGCCATGAAACTATCTCAGCAAAACTGTCACTGCTTACAGTCTTCATAGCCTACTCTCCAGTGGAACTGAGCTACTTTTTTATCTGTAAGAATGTTTCACTAGTTGGAGTTTCTAAAATTAAACATGGAATAAAAAAAAAAAAAAGGGTTGATAAATCTTTCCTGAATATAATGGCAAGCCTCAAGAAAATTACCTTTAAAAAATTTATTTACCACTTCAGCTTAGATGAAATATTTGCTTTTCCACAAGGTTTTGCTTTTCCACAATTTAACAGCAAGGTTGATTGATAAAAAGAAAAGCTGGTGAGTTACCACAAGCCACATAATGAAATGGTGTCTTTCTTTACAATAGATACTATGTTGACTCTTAGATTTTCAACACTCACCAGCAGATCATCCTGGCATCCTACTGGGGATTGGTAGGATCCGAGAAAGAGCTCTACAGGGTCCTTTTCTTCTTCCAACCTAGAGTGGCAGTAGACGTGTGGTGATATGCCCTGCTCTCTGCATTAGGTTGCTGGACACTGAAGTAAAATAGAGCACAATAAAATGAAATAAAATAAAATGTCAGGAAAACAGACCTAGTTACTTGGAAAATAATTTCCATTTGTGTTACGCATTAAATCTACAGGCTTTAAAGTTAAACAAAGCCTGCCCTAAGCCAAAAGACCAAGCAGTTTACATCCTTGTTTTTGTTTTGTTTTGTTTTTTCTTTGTTAAATCCCCATTTTATGACAGTAAGACTAGTGAACTCTTTACTGTGAACCCACCTCTCAAAGACATTTCATCAAAGTAACAAGGTTACCTGCTGGAAATATAGCATCAAAGATATAGTGCTGTCACACAGGGCAGGGGCAAAAAGTACAGGGAATTCATTCATTGTTTCCAACTAAATTGAAGATAGCAAGGAGGAAGTTCAGTGGTTATTTTTATAATGTATTTTTCATGTGTGCTTTTGAAGGCAGTTACACCAGGAAATGAAAAAAACAACAACCCAAAACCAAACCAAAAAACCTCCAAACCACAACCCCCCTCACCCTTAAAATATGCTCTGCTAAGTTATCACTACACCTATTCAAATATACATGTATCTTTTTCCTTCACCTATTTTGAGAAATGAAATAGGCTGCAAATATTAGACATCATGTTTGGATAGTACAACAGAGAATTGCTCAAGTTAATTATTTCAAACTTATTTTCCACTCTATCCAGGGATGCAAAAACCAAATGTAACTAACAGATGGGCAAAGTAATAAATATTCCATTTTATTTTGACTTTTAATCACTTTCCCTATGTTGTATTAAAAAGAACATAGATAAACAGCCTCCTTTTAATAAGAGCATGGTAAATATAACTTATTCCTTAAAACCATAATGGGCAAAATAAATTACTTACTTGAAATGGAGCTATTAGCTTATCGAAGCCAGGGTAGTAGACAGAAAATTTAGTGAGAGGTTTGAGATTTTGTTTTGTTGATTTTTACATCACAGATTATCTTGGTTAGGAATGTGGTTTTAAAAAAAAAAAGGGAAAAAAACCCAAACGAAAAATCAGGAAGCAACTATTCAAAGAAAGAGGAACAGGAAAGTACTTATTTGGAGTTGGGGTATCTCTGTTGCTACACCTCCGTTGTCTCCAGGGCAGTATCACACTTTCCTCCCACTGCCTTCAGAATGTCATTCCTCTCCTGGGTGCCATCAGCAGTGGTTGTCCTCACACCATCGGAAGACACTCACCAGGGCAGGGTATCACCCCAAAGCCATCCTTCCCAGAGGCAGAGGATAGGGCTCAGCCTGCTGGTTTGGGGACACAGCCCACTGGAGCATAATGGCCACTTCTGAGACTGCTTTGGCCTGGAACAAGGTGGATACAGTGTGTTCACATTCTGCACAAAAATCCAAGTCCAAACATATTTTACATTCTCTCTAAGTTAATGATGTACTGGGGGCTTTTTGTCCAGTGTTTCAAAGGTGTGCTGGAATTCTGCTCAGAGACAAGTCACTGCAGTGGCTTAAACCTACCACTCCAGCATGTCACTGCCCCTATCACCTCGCTCTTTGAGATCTACATCCTGCTCTCTATAAAACACCGTGTAACACCTGTTCATCATCTCTTACCTTCGGTTTTGTTTTTTTTTTCCCCTGGTTTTCTTTTTGAGAGGTGGTTTATTCAGCACAGTGTGTGCAAGTCTTTGATGGCACGAGGTAGGAAATCATTGCAGAAATAGTGTAACTCCCGGCAATCTGAACTCTGCTTTTAACACAAAGCAACATTAGCTTTATCAAAAGATATTGTTTCTACCTGCAGTTTAGACCCTTTTTGTTTTCCTTTTGCTGAGCTGTTCCTTATGTTTCTTTCATCAACTGCCTTTCAAGAGAGGAAAGAATATAGCTTTCTTCCTTCAGAAGCAGATTGCCCAGACAAATCCCCCTTGCCCTAGAAATCCTTATTTAGGGTCAAATTTCTTTCTTGGACACTTGATTAGGGACTTTCAAAAAAATCAATAGGAGCTGCTTTCAGGCCTTTAAAGTCTGGCCCTGCTGAAGATAAGGAAATATAAAATTCCAGCAGAAGAATCTGTCTTTTCAAAAGTAATCCTTTCAAACATTCAAGTTAACTAGAAGATTGGTTTTCCATTCACTTTCAATGAAACAGAGCAGTACACTTAAATACAGTGACCTAGCTCTTCTTTTAAACAAATAAACAAATAAGAAAGGAGACATTGTCCTGAGTCACAGTTTAAGAAAAAAAAACAAACCCTCTCTCAACATTAGCTGCATGAGAAAATGAAGTATGGGATATATTTTCTTTGTGGAAATTATTGCAACCTTTCACCAGAATGAAATATATACATGAGTGTAAACATCAATCTGGGAAATTTATATACTTGAAATAAATAGCAGGCATACTCAAATACATTGCTGAAATGCAAGTGCTTCTTTTACATGCTATAAACATATCAGTCCCATTGCCCAAGTGCAACTCACACATACATTTAATGACAAATAATTAAAAGTTTGAAAAATTAGTGTGTAGTTCAATCTAAAATGTCCAGGGTAATGAACAATTCTGTTATGATATTGTCTTTGGGCCACTCAGAATTTATTCTCCTTGCACATAAAATAAACACACAAAAATATAGTGAGGGAAGAATACTGGACTTTCATATAAATTTGGCAATATGTCCACAAAGAAAATAACACTTTGAAGTATGAATTGTTCACTTGAAGGTAAGACCATTGTCCTAAACAAAATAGCTGTCCAATAAAGATTTAATGTTTTTATGGGATTATAATCCAAGGGAAAAATTAATTTTAAAACGCAGATATTCTATACATTTTGAAATCTGTATAAATCCAAGCCCCAGTCAAGTAAACCAAACTGAGTAGTTCTTTTCAGTATTCACATGCTACCATGCATTGCTAAATCAGCAAGAGAGCACGTGAGACTTCCAAAGTTAATGGCCAGGCTTTCTTTGACTGCTGTAAGGTCAAGCTTTCAAGTTGCTTTACTACATGTATGTTAAACATTTTTACCAGGATTATTATTGCAGAGCTAGTGCAGAGCTTTGGAGGAATGATCTAAATCCTCTTCTGCCTTCTGCATTGTTATCAAAGTTGCTGGCAAGCATTGCCAGAGCACACTCTTTGCACTGCATAAAATCTTAAGTCACAGAAAAAGTCCAGATCCATCTTAAGATGTTAGTTCTTAACATGCTTGATATTCAGTCTTCTAAACTGAACACATTTGATATAAAAGACTGTGAGAGGGACATTGCATAAGAGTTTTCAGAGGGTATTGTAAAGAGTATAACTACTTTTGAAAGATAAAAATAAATATTTTCATACTTCATTGTTTTAAAATAAAGTCTATAAATAGCTGATATTTCATCCTTATAGTCACAGATATCAAGACAACCTGTAAGAAAAAATGGGATTTCAGTATTTAAACTAATTATTCTGAGTCTTCTTTGAAGCTTTCAAAGAAAAAGTATTGAAAATGCTAGAAACAGGACAAATGAGTTTAAAAGTTTGCTTATGGAAATAAGTAAACAGCAGAACCTACCAAGGATGGTTTCAGTGGTTACAAGCCAGATGAATTTATGAAGTGGCATTTGTAAAATGAATAGCAAAAGTCAGCTGTTCCCACCATTTGTAAGTAAAAATGATGACTGCATACTGTTCTCAAGGCTGCTGTTTGAACATGTACATATTAAAAAAAAATAATAAAAAAAAATTGATACCTTGCACAAGAGAATGTCAATTAACAGCAGGGAAAATCAGAAGTGTCTTGCAGGCTACCATAAAATAAACAAGCACTGCAAAATTAACAAGAATAGACAACCATCATGCATATAAAAGAATACACACCAGAAGATGTTTGACTGATGGCAAAAGCACATTTTGGAAAGATTTGTGTCCAAAGTTTACAGGATACCCTTAGCACTCTGCCTGCTCAACTCAATGCCTTCAATTAGCCACATCATATACTTGGGAGGTGTCACTTTGCAGAATGATGGAAAAACTGGGGATGGTACTGGAATCTACCAATATTTTGAATACACAAAGATCAATGACTGAGAGTAACTGCAGGTGAGGGAACTGGTTACAGTTCAGAAAATCACACTTGAGAGCAGGATGGATTTTCCCTTAGGTCTGTTTCAGAGAAGGAGAAAATATGAACTGTCTTATTGCTATTGCTTATTGCTATTAGGCTGAAAGTGAGAACATTACAGTAAAGAGCAACAGGCTGAAAGTGAGAACATTTCAGTAAAGAGCATTTGTGTTTCTAAAAGTTGATGTTTCTAAAAGTGAGAGGTGATCTTGCAATACAAATGTCTTTGCACACAACACAAGTCACTCTTGTAGACCTTAGTGTGACAGTTTGAATTGCACCCTAGGAGCAAAAAGTTGCCCTGGGACAAATGAGAGGGGAGTTTGCATCCATCAGAATCTGTACTTTCCAATATGGAAAGAAGAGCTAAGAAGTCACATTTTGAGGATTCTCAAATTTCAAATTAACATTTCTATCATTCTCACAGAGCTATGGCTATGAAGACAGTGTGAAATCTGACCCTGTGTGCTTTAGCTTCTATAAGATAACACAGAAATAAGGAACTTAAACTGGACATTAATCAGTGGCAGGGAAAGGGCAGGTGAGTTTAGGAAGCTGGGAAGGGAAGAGTGCTTCTGGACATGGGGATACTAAGATTAACAATGACGGAAAATACATGCTGGGGTTCAAATCAAGCAATTGTAGGGAGGCAAAGAGACTTATTTCCTGTTTTACCTGATGTGAATTGGGAGTAAATGCCTCCTTTAAGATAATTCCACTTATTTATCTTATTAAGAGATCAACCTTGAGATGAACCACTAGCTGGACACCAACACAGAATCATAGAATTGTCAGGACTGGAAGGGACCTTAAAGATCATCTATTTCCAACCCCCCCCTGCCAATGGCAGGGACACCTCCCACTAGAAGAGGTTGCTCAGAGCCCCATCCAGCCTGGTCTTAAAAACCTCCAAGGATGGGGCTTCCACCACCTCTTTGGACAACCTGTTCCAGTGTCTCACCACCCTCATGGAGAAGAAATTCTTCCTAATGTCTGACCTGAATCAAACTGTCTCTAGTTTTAATCCATTCCCTCTAGCCTTATCACTGCCCGACATCCTAAAAAGTCNTTATCTTTAAGAATCCTTCATAACTTGGCCATCTGTGCACTAGCTTAGCCAAAGTGTGTATGAAACACCTTTCACATGTGTTCTGCTGGCTCTCTGGAGAAAACCAGATTCATCCAGATGCACTGCCTTCATGGTGATTGCATGGCCTGAAGTGATGTTTCTTTCCACCTCACATCCCAGCTGGCCTCCTGGGTGAGTGGCATCCTCAGGTTTCATGGCACCCTATGGTAGTTCCAGAAGGAGGATGACAAAGAAATTCCATTGTTATACACTGTAAGGCTGTAGCACTTATTTTCTACAGCTTCTTCCTAGCTACTGTTTGACACTTGGAATTGTGTCACTTATTCAGGCACTGTAAAAAAACAAATCAAAATAAATACCAGAACACAAAAGAAGATACTAAAGAAAAGAAGGTAAAATATCTGAGGCTTGTAATCCAAACACTTTATAATGAATAACAAATATTGTTGGGGTCAGAAAGCGAAAGGTTGGATTTATCTCTCTTAGAATATTTATTATAGAAATTAAATCACTGTTTTTATCTCTAGTTTGAGGAATGAACTTGCAGAAAAGATGAGTTCACTCCTTTTGCTATCTACTAGCATGAGAATGTCCTATTTCATTTTCTTGTTAGAATATTACTTTTCTTGTAATTATAGTCGTGTCAAAGTGGACTTTCTTTAAACACGCAGAAGTAGCATAATATCTTTCTGTGAAATGAGAGAAATTCTGCAGTTATTTGAATTGTGTGATCTATTATAAAGTAATATCTGGCCTGATGCAGTGTCATAATAGCTATCTTCCTCTACTGTCCGGAATTCTTATAAACAGTCCCATCACACAGTTTCAGACCCTGTAACATACCAAAGTGAACTTATAGTCACTTAGATCTTAGCTTTCAGAATTCTAAGGGAATATTTTATTTCTCATTTCTGCAATTTATTCTTTCCTACAATGTGTCATTAAGACAAATTTCAAGTTCAAGCATTCAAAAATATTTAGAAAATTCAAAAACTCCACTGTGTATTCTGAATGTTCTTGTGCAAATACTCATACAAAATTGAGAGTGACAGCATTAGAGCTTTTGAAGAGCAATTAAAGATGATGAGGCAAAAATTTGGATGTACTCACTTTAATGCCAAAATTCCCAGTGGAATTCCCAGTGGTTCTCCCTACAGGACATTCATAGTCTCCGTGTTTTTATCTCATCTCTTTTGACATTACAAAGGAATGAATAACTTTGTGAATTTCTGGATTCAAGAGTGGATGATAGCAGCTTAGCCAACCTTGTGCAGATGAGAGCAATGCCATTGCACTGGACTGAGGGAAGAAACCAGACATGTCGTAAAGATGATCTTTTTTTTTCAGTTGAAGTCTACAGTCTATGAACTGCATTAGATCTGAGCTCTTTTTAGGACATGAAAAAGCCTCAAAACCCCAAAGTCTTTCCTGACTCACAGCTTTGATGTTTGTGCTCTGACACAGACCCAACTGTCTTATTGTCAGGCAATTATGGTGATAATGAGCGGTGACTGGGACCAGCAACCTGGACAAGAAGAAGATACCTCCCGGCCTCTGATGGATTTTCAGGCACTAATCTAAATATGCTATAAAAGCCTTGATATTAGACCATTCAGATATCCTGGTGGCCTCTACCAAAGCTATCCTATGGCAGTTCACATCATCTATAGCAGAGTCTGGAAATTCCTTTCTCTGGAAACTTCTTTCTTTGAAAATAAATTTCTACATCAGCTTGAGAACCAGAAATGACACACAGTTTGCATTTAGATATCCTAATGGTTTATTTTCCAGTTTGAAGACATCTAGAATTCAAGCCAGGCCTCAGAATTAAGCCAAAAGGAGTACTGATAAAAAGTCAAGTAAAATCAACACTGAAGAGGTGTAATACTCTAGTTAAATTGCATCGAGTATATATTGTTATATCCACTCTATGATGATATATTAATATAACATGATGGATCCAAAAAGTGTTAAAAAACATATATGGGACCGCACAGTTTTAACAGTTTAACCCTAACCTTAACTGTTCTCGCTCTAATGTTAATATAAGAATCTAGGTTAGAATTTGGTCACTTAGAGGTGACCTTACATTAGAACAATGAAAAAAGAGTATTCATTTGCAAGCATGTAACCTATTCAAAAATGACTCTATATGGGATCAGCTAAAATAATTTTTTCACCATTAACAAACATTTTACAGAAAAGTAACTTAGAAATAAAAACATGAAGTATTCTTCTGGTCGTTCATTAGTGAATGCAGAAATTACAGCAAATGGTGAGTATCCTAGTCATCCATTCTAATTAAAATTTAAATTGAAAACTGGGTTCTAATGAAAAGGAGCTTAGTGTTGGTCTTGAGGGTTTTCCTGTCAGTGGGCAAAGCAAAAAAGTGCAGAAAGGCAAAAGAGATTTCACTCAGGCGTTTTCTTGATGTATGCTGTACCGTAATAAAAAAATAGGTGCATGGTGACTTTTTATTAAATAGAACCAATGCAGGCACAGTTGCTCTTCATGGTACTATAATCTAGGAAGAAAATCTTTCTAAGTCTAGCAGAGCAGCAAACAGTGATAAGGGAGAAATGATCCTATAATTTTATCCACCCTAGCAAAGTTGTTATACTATTGTTCCCTTTGGACTATCTGACAGCTCCAGTCCAGCAGCCCACCCAAACTGCTGATAATAAACATAATGGGGGATGAGTCCAGACATATCTTCCTACACCTGCACCTGCTCAGACCTAGTGTCTGAAGGGTCAACATTTGCTTAACAGCTACAAGGAGCATTGAAAGGATGTGCAAAGTAAGCTCTTCAACATACTTTTGTTTTGAAAACACCAGTACAATTGCTTTTAAACTTTGAAATGAATTTTTAATGTGCTACTAAATGTGATAAAACAAAAAATCCATCATACCGTAAGCTAATAAATTGCCCAATGCTTTTGAAAATTCTCTGTGCATCAAATAATAACCTGCTAAATGAATGAAAATGGTAAAGCCATAGCACCTTCCAGAAATAGCTATATATCTCTGATGGTCTAATACAAGGTAATGGAAAACACAGCAAGCATATTGCATTTTAAAACCTGTTTTGATGCTACTTCAGAAGCAGAAATTTAAATGAATGGTTACAACCTAATTCAATGTCAATACCTTTTACCAATGTTTCCCAGTAGCTGTGATTTCAAAAGACAGAAAAAAAAAATCAGAAAAATATAGGAGCTATAAAAGATCAACGGGACCACCTCAGTTTATGAGAAAATAAGTTATGCAGTATTTCCCTATATGGACATTTAATTATGTTTTCTGCAATTTCAAGCAATTACCTTATTAAAACCAAGAGCTCTCACTTCTTGCAGGTCCCTCTTTGCAGGATTGTATTTTGTTGTACCCCCTCTTCCGCAGAAATGTAATAAATGCAGTATTAAAGCAGTCTCTCTCCCTGGCTGTGAGCATTTTGTAGATGAAAGTTAACTCCTGTCTTTCAAAACACTGTGAGTGGCAGGTTGCATACCAGTGAGGAAGAGAAATCTCACTGCTAATCTATCATGAACAAAATACAATGTCTCCCCACAAACCTTCCTCTGTCACTGTGCTTGGAAGGTTGCAACAGCAATTTTTCTCTGGCTATATTTATAGTAGAGAATGAAGAAACCATTAAAAAAAAAATCACAAAGACAGATTTGGAAAAGACAACCAGTTGAGTTTGATTAAAATGTACTAAAATTGTAATTTTTTTTATTTTCATTTAATGGTAAGCTTCAGTCAATGTTGTTTAATGTCAGTACTGTTAATGAAGTTGTCAAGCTTGTCACTTTCGTTGAATACCAACTTCGCTAAAAAACTAGTACTACAATTACCTCCAGCTCTATACGATTAAATTCATCAAAGCACACCAAGGCTCCAGATTGTGCCAGACCTTTGAAGAATTTCCGCATGGCTTTGTAATATTGTCCATCAGAATGGCTCAACACAATGCATTGCCAAAAGAAAAGAGCTTAAAAAGATCATTTTTTGTTATTTAAAATATATAGGATTTGGCAACATTTACTGCCTGTAATTCAGCCTCCCCTACTGCCACTCCTCAGCCATGGAATTTCCCCTTATTTATCCAATCTGAGTCTGTAATATAAAAGCAGCTCATGCGGTTATTAACTAACTCAATCTTTCACAGTAGCATGTGAAGTACATTTACACACTATTTTAAAAATAAATCTATAACAGCAGGAAGATAAAGTTAAAAGAGGAGTAGCAGCAGTTTCATGTCCACCCAACTCCTGCACTTAAATATGTTCCTCAGTATCTCTCAATAAAAAATGAGTTCTTTTAAAGAAAGAGCATATTCTTAATTATTTTTTTGGCAAGGGAGAAGGGGAAGAAAAATAGAAAATAAAAAATGCAAAACTCCTCCAAAACTCCTGACCAGGTGAAGGAAGAATACTTCTTGGTTGAAAAAGTCCATGGGAGAAAAGACATTCCTGAATTCTTCTTTCTCTGATGACTCAATGAAAACCTACTAGTGGGAGGTAATGGCCCTCACCACAAGGCACCTGGGTGAGGACTAACCTTCTCCTCCATCCCCATGTTTTTTTTTCCTCTCCCACCAATCCGCCTGGTAGCCTGGGAAGGACCAAGCAACCCATGAGGAGCCCAATTCTAGCTGTGCAGCCCAGAGGCAGATACCTCTTTGGGCACACCTGGGACAGCCTCTGGGACAAAGCAGTGATATAGAAATCCATGTGGTTTTTTTCTGAATTTTTCAAGCAATTGGTTTTGGTTTGTGTTCTTTTTACCATCCTAGAAATGAATATGCACCACCTCCTGAAGACCAAGCAGGAGAAATCACCGCCCAGTGATGTGATTTTCTGGAAATTAAAATACCTCTGAAAACAAAGTCATAAGACATGAAAATTCTAAAAATAAGCATGCTGATTTACAGTGTCCTGGATGCACACTTGTTTCACTGTCATACCTGGGTTAAAAAGTGCAGAGGGTGAGAAGGTGAATGCCGTACCAGTGGTGTCACAGCTAATTTAACAACACACAGCATAGTCTAGAGTAAAGCACAGTACTTGCCTGGGCTGCACATGCTGTCAAAAATAAAATTCTCAAACATTCCAAGGTGAAGAGACATTACAAGGAAAACAAAGTCCTGAGTGTACACCACAAGCTTAAAACCATGTTATGATTTCTACACAGCTATTCACAAGGTTTTCCGTAAGTAACCACCAGTTTTGATTTGGTGAATAGGTAATGCAGACAGACATCCAATGTATCTGGAGGGAATTTATTTCCTCCTGGCTTCCCATTTGCTGCGCTACTCTCCCTGGAAAGTGCTGATAATCAAACCACACCTAAAACTCTCAGGTTTATACTTCAGGACAAATGAAGTAGAGATATTTTGACAGATCACCTGTGGAGCCATCAGACTCCAGCTCATACAGAGGCAGAAAGCACCAAGTAGGGTCTCACCTGCCACTCTCAGGGATCTCAGCTTCAAAGTATATAGATCTATAGGAGATGCAGAAACAGCCCAAATGGGTGACACCAGTAGCCCCTCTAAACGACCAGAGGTCAATCTTTGCACATGAGCCAGTAAAGCCTATGTGAGCTGTCTTTGGGACAAAAAAGGGAGAGGTGACAAAGCAATCAAGCCATCATGGATAGGTATGACTAGGAGCTAGCTGCTGACACCATAAGATTTTGGAGTGGACCTATTCAGAACAGGGAAGAGAACAATGGATTGAATTCAGTAATCATCTTAGACATCTTCATACCAATACACAACTATGAAGAGTAAACAAGAGAAGACCAAAGTCTTCATATATTATCAAAATTATGGCCTATTTGGTCTAAGAGGCTTCATCCAATCTCATTCTTGTAACTAGCATACGAAGTGATATGAAAGTTGCTCAACAAGTATAGTTAGAGGAAAAAGGAAGGATTGATATTTCAAATATTAAGAACATATTTTTTTTCTCCGAGATCCCAGAATGCAGTGGGATTTTGATTAGCTGAAGAGCTCTTAAGTAATGATTACAGGGAAATAGATGTGGTGGGAAAATCTATTAAAGGTCACCAAAACAGGATAATCTGATGCAAAAGGCTTGTATGAGCAATAAGCAGAATCATTTAAATGAAGGGACTTCGTGGTGCTCAAGCAATTAACCTACACAGGCAACTAATGGAAACTGGACACAGAATCCCATTCTCCTTCAGATGCTCTGGCAACAACATGTCGATAATAGATGGCAGAGAAACCTCCAGAAACAAAGTATTTTTTATTTGATTCTAACATAGCATGAGTAATTTGAAAACCTGAATATAGAAAACAGCTGAAGTGAGCAATATAATGGAGAAATAACAGAAAAAACAGAAACCTATGGACTTCAAGATATTGATAACTGCACAAAATGGATTGCTCTTCTCTCCAGGAGCTAAGTTGAAAAGGAAAAATAGTCAAGGAAAAATGGCAGTTTCTTTACATGACTGTACTAAGGACATGAGTGCAAGCTATAATGAGGAGAAACTAACAGAGAGAGTGCAGTTAACAATAATCTTTTCACTGACCAGGAATACTTGAAGACGTACAGGAGGCAAAAATTATGTCAGCTTACAGACAGGCTTCCAAAAATATGATAGAGATCGACTTGCAAAAGTATGAAATGACATACAACTGTGAGGTGACATGATGAATAACTAGAAAACATTCCAGAACATTAGTAATACTAGGAGATGAAAAAAACATGTTGGAACACAAATTGCAAAGGAAAAATAATCAAGAGACAGTGATGAGAAGACCGAAGCCTATTGTGTTTTTTTGCATCTGTCTTTACTAGAGGCCAGCCACACTATGATTGCCTGCAATACCAATGACTGTGGGACAATAATTCAGGTTAATGCAGGCAAATAAGAGGTTAAGAAGTAATTAGATTAATTATGATATTCAAAGGTCTTGCTGAAGTCATGTCAGCATAATTACCAACTTTGTTTAAGGATTTATGGGTTAGAAAGATATTAGAAAATTGGGAAGGTCCAACAGCAACCTGATATTAATACATCAGGATCCAGAGAATTAGCAGCCTAATTTCAACATCCCCCCCAAAAGCACTGGAACAAACAATTACACAAAGGCCTTTTCATAAGTCCTGAAAAGAAAGCAAGATAAGCAACAGTCTGAGTTGATTTGTCAGGAGCAATCACATCAAACCAATCTAATTTCTTCCTGTGACAGGAGAATGAATAGTTGATATGGAAGCTATAGTAGATGTCACCCACTTTCTCTTCAGCAAAGCTTTTGACACTGTCTCGGGAGAAAGCTAGGGAAAACTGGTCAGCGGGAATTTATTTCAGGCTGGGGATAGCTACTGAAAAAACAGTTTAAATGTATCTACCAGTGTTTAATTATCAAACAGAAGTCTATATTAAGCAGGGCGCTGAAGTGCATTGCACCTGAGTCTGCTGTTCTCTGATATTTCCATCAGCCATCTGCATGACAGAACAGAGTGTAAAACTTAGAAAGCATACCACCTTACTAATGTGAATAATCAAAGTCCTGTTATTTCAAAAATGCTGTCACGAGAGGCCAAGAAGCAATAGAAAGATGCTTCAGCAGATTCTCCAGCTAAAAGGCTGTGCTGAGTTTTGAAGAAAGTGAACGGAACCGTACACCACTGGACAACACCTGGAAAGAGAAATGGGAATATTGTACAATGGATCATTTCATGAGACCGAAAAAAGACAATAGCAAGCACATTAAAAAGCTTTTGTCTCAAACATAGGCAAATGTGCATGAGGACACAGCTTTGTTGGTCCATCTCTTTTAGAGACAGATTAGGATGGTCTTGAACTCTTTTCTCATCCTATCTTTTCACATGATTCTAAAATCACAGAAAGGTGCAAGGTGTATGAGCTAATCTCTGTCAAGAGAAGTTTATATCATGTATTGTCAGTTTTAAAGCAGCAGTCACAGTGGAGTGCCACAGAGACATACTCAAACTCTCTATAAACATAGTAATTTCAAACACATGGAGTGACAGAATGCAGTTCTGGATGAGATCTCTGTCCCACCTCTTGCTCAGTTAATTTAGTCACATCTGTACAGCACTCCTTTCTGTAATGGAGACATGCACCTGGCAATTAGTTCATGTCCAACAACTTCAATTTGTATAATCTCAATTAGTAAGAGCTGTGTGAAAAAAGCATCCTGTCTGGAGATAGAATGGAGATTTTCAGTGTCCATGCAAGTGTTCCATTCTTGTTTCAGCTCCCAGAATTGACAAGTGTCTCTAGTGACTGGATATACTGGTTAGAATACTTTTTTTTTTTTT
>VWZY01006813.1:187641-208442 GCA_013399075.1 Chloroceryle aenea
TAGAAAAAGAGTTTATTGTTTTCATCTTTATCTTCTCACATATATTGTTAACCAAACAGAAACACAGGAGTAAACTATCACTTCTGGGCAATGCCCCTTCCATACATAAGTTTTCAGTCTCTTCTCATTTCAGAACTGTAGAATCATGGAATAGCAGAGGGTGGAAGGGACCTTGAAAAATCATCTGGTCAAACCAAAACTGTGCATTGGCTTAAACCGTGCCAGAAATTTGTCTTTTGAAGCCCCTCCCTCTTGTTCTTATATCTTTCCAAGACAGAGTTGCTTGAGTTGAGGAACAGCATGGAGATAGAGGGAGAAGAGAGTCTTTCCAAATCATGTCACTGGCAATAGTACTCTGCATCCAGTTTGTTAGATAACCAGTTTCGCTGGATTGCTTCATAACTGACTGCTTCAAATTTGCATATTAAGCAGAGGTTTACAGTGATCTGTCTACAGTGATGTCCTGCTGTTTTTCTTTAGTGGTTACAGCTCATTTCAAAGGAGCACTGGGCGTGAATATCTCAGATTATTCTTTCTGAAGTCCAATAGCCTATTTTCATCAACAGTACTTTCATTTGACAGTGTGTTGCCTGGTGCTTTAGTTTCGGTCTGCCTGAATTTCATGCTTTATTTCATCAGGTTACAAGACTTCAGACCAGTGGAGAAGGCAGAGGCACTCAAGAGTGGGGAATAAACACCATTGTCTTAACTCTAAGGAAAATCTAAGACATCACCTTGACTGTTCTAGAAGTAGACCTGAATTTGGTCCCCTGTGTGGGTCTGACGCACATGCCTACTCTGATAAAGCCACTTCCAAATCTTCCAAATACCTACTAAATCGGTAGAGTTACACCAAGTGAGGGAGCTAGCCCAGCATGTGCTACCATTTGTTCATTCCCTTGCTTCCTTCTGTTACTGTGTGAGAAAGTCCATTTTGTCTTCTAGGTCTCAATGACTCTTTCTACCTGCTTTCCTTCCCTGTCAGCATTCCCTCTTTCTCCGAATCTTTTATTTTCTTCCTTCTTCTATGTCCTGGTTTGAGTGAGAACAGAACTAATCCTGTTCAGTGATTTTACTTTTCAGCTCAGTTCTTTTAACTCACCATACTATCTGAAGTCAGCAGCCTGTTTCCACAGGCAGTGGCTGCTTCTAGCAGTGATAGCACCCCACGTTTACAGTTACTACCAAGGATTGCTGTTCAGACCAAGGCCACTGCTGGATCTTGTGTTCCATGTTGTAAGGTGCAGAAAGTAAAAGTCTTCACCTGCAGGAAGGAGCAGACAGGACAGGTGACCTTAAAGTGACCAATGAGGGATTCCATCCCATATATATCATATTCAGTATAAAGCTGAGGGATCACTAAGGTCAATTACTCATCTTGCTCACTGCTTTTTCAATGGCCAGCATCTGAGGGGGACTCTGTCCATTCTGCCTGCAATCCTGGTCTATGTGTTCCCGAATCCAGTTTCAGAATCCAGCTCTTGAACCTGGTTCCCATCTGCCCCTGGGCCCGGTCTGGGGCTTTCCCAGTGCCTGCTCCACAGCATCAGTGGTGATGTTGATGTAATTGACATCTGGGGGGTTTGATACTATTTTTGTAGTTATTTGTATATATTCCATTTTATTATTATTATTTTAATTTTCATTAAAGCTGTTCTAGTTTCTTTTTCTAATTGCTAAATCTCTCAACTTTATTTTCTTTTTCTTCCCCTTTGAGGAGGAACTGGGCTTAACAGAGAGCATCTTTTATAGGTGAAGTGGGCTGCCTTGACCCTAAACCATGACATCCATATCTGTTCAAGAATGATTTTAATATACCCATGGGAAACTAATGTGAGTGGGACTTCTGCCTTCAAAGCTAAAAGCAAGTAACTTGCTCCACTGGCACTGCATTTCTGTACTACATGTGCTGCAGAAAGTTGCATTAATATGTTCAGAATATGCATGTATCTGCAGACAACGAGTAAAGCTGACTATAGCTTTTTGTCCATGACAGAAGCAGCAGGCCTAACCATACCTATGATAGGGGGTCAAAATACTCCTTGGAAATGTCTCAGAAAACAAAAGTATTTCAGCTTGAGCATCGCGTGACACATGAAATGGGAAATCCCACATTTCAGTCTCTTAGACTTTCTAATGAAATATATTTCTCTGCAATGTTCATATGGCTGCATTTTCTGAACCAGCAATGTCTCTCTCAAACATCTTTCAGAGTATGTTTTTTCTCTCTCCCTCTCTCTCCCTCCTTCCTACTTTTTTCCTCATATTGTGACTACTTCTCTGTCGTCTTAGTTTTTCCCTTCACCTAAAGCCTTAGTCTTTTTTCTGTTCACGAAGATTGAAGATTTGTGCCATTTTGCACTTCTTGACAATTGACATCCTCTGAGGTGTTAACACTTTTCTGCTGTTGAGCAAGGAGTGCTGAACAGTTGAAATGTCTGCCAGGAACTGGAAGAGCAAGTTGATGAGCACAAGCATTCCTGTTCTTCAACAATAGTTTTTAGCTGTTACTTTCAAGCACTGATCTGTGACTCTTCTCACACTTCTTCATGAAGTAGAAGCTGAGAGAAACAGTAGATCATCATACAAAACTCAGAAAGCTCTTTTCTCTGAGAAGACAGTACTGCCCTGAATGGGTAAACAAAGGCCTTTAACAGGGATTTTTGTAGGTGACTTGTGGCACTGCACCAGTAGTTATACTGATAACATTTTGTTTAACAAATAGAGATAAATGTGTTCTTATAAACACACACTGTTGAGTCAAAATCAGCTAGAAATTAGAAAACAGCTATGGGATATTTTGCTTTTGCATGTATGTCTATGTTGGGACCTGTTCCTTTTCATTTGCATGTGCTTATGTACATAAAGAGATATTCATAAGCAAATCCTTGCGCTCTTACATGTCTGTTTTCTTAATGAAAATATATCTGTAATTTTTTGCTTTGGAAGCACTGGATTTTTATCTGCCAGATACAAAAATTTAATATATTTTTCTTATGCACTTATTTCCGTATTTCTTTCTGGTTGTATTTTATGACTTAAGAAGAAACTGAAAACTACCAACAAAAGAGATCTAAGTGCCATCTGAATGCATTATTATAAAAGAAAGCAAAACTCCCAGTCACATCACTATATGTTCCCAGTGAATACCAATATCTGTTTGTACGCATAATAAAATATATGTGTATAAAACATTGTACATAGAGTGATACAGTGAAGAAAAATATCCCTCTGGAACTTATGCTGTTATTGTCTCAATGAAATTTTCTCCACTAATTTAGCAGCACACAAAACCAGAATCCTTCCAGTCCCACACTGTGCCATAGAAAAGCCTGTGTACACAGACTGTGTTTCTTTAATCAGCGTAAATTCACCCTGTAATTTTATCTCCCCACTGCTACCCCCTTGAGCAACAGCTTAATAAATAAATAAATAAAATCCATTTAGCTGCTCCCCAAGTTGAGTGCAGCCAGACATCCTCTCTAGGTCTTCAGGTAGATGAGCAACCGTGCTGACTCCAGTGACTCACATACTTGTAATTATGTGCACACTGGGAATCTACATCCTTAATTTGTTTTTTGCCTCCTGTGGTGTTTAAATCATGAGGCTTTTTTTTTTTAATTTTTTTTTTTAACCTGCTTGTTGTTCTAGTTGGGTCTTAGCAAGTTTCTCTTCTCCCTGTTCTAGCTGGCTTTTCAGGTGTTCTAACAAAGTATAAGGCTCCCGCCAGAGTCCTTAAATAAGAAAGATTTCCAGGGTGAGTGTACTATATTAATATATGAAGCCAAACCTTTTAAAAATTACACTGTCAGAAAAACCCATTAGGTTGTAAAAGAGTTGAAGTAAACATTAGATTTTAATATCTACTGCTGCTTAGATTTTTCTGAACTGAAAATCCCCAGTGAGCACTTAAAACTTCATTACTACACTGAAAGGTTGTGAAAGGCTATTTAAAGGTTTTCAATTTTGCTGAAGTCTAGAGGTTATTACAGCTTGAAAGAATACAAACCCTAATATTACATGGAATGAAAGGAATCAAATTTATGTTCTCATCTCCCCTGTAGTTTAATCCAGTTCTATTAGATTCAATGGAGAAAATTAAGGCAGGTTGAAACTTTTTTAGAGGGCTGATGAAAAATAATATTTGGTCATGGTAGAAAACATTTCTGTCTATTACTCACACTCTAGAGGATATTCCTATCTCTCAGTCCCACAGTCACAACTTAGAGTATTATCAACCTCCTGCTCAGAAACCCATGGGCTATGACCTATGTCAGCCTTATACCAAAATGTCCGGAATTACTCAAGAAAAATGAGGATATCTGACTCCAACTCGGAACTGAGGTTATCTATAACTTGATATGCAGGCTTTCATTATAAATATTTTAAGCTCTTTTCCTCTTTTACTTAGTTTGGGAAGGAGTATATGGTGACTCAAATGTTATGGGCTATCGATCATCAGAGAAGACAGCTATAGTGAAAGTTGACTAAACTGTGCAGTGCAAATTATGATAGAGAACTTTTATACTCATATAGTGAGCAGTCCCTCAGAGTCCGGGTTTGGTCAGTCCCAAGTGCTAAATGACACAAAACATGTGCCTGGTGTGCAGCTGTAGCTGTGCAGAGGCTTTCAACTCCAACCCTATGAGGACTGGAGAGATTGGCAGCCCATTTCCTTTTGGTGCTCCAGCCATCTCAAGCTCTCACACCTGAAAGTGATAGGGACCCAGCTACAGACATTTCCCTCAAATCATATTGTCTTATAATAAAATAATAAAAAATATTTTGAGTTTTGTTTAGTACCCTCATACCTGAATGTCTCTATGCTAGTGTTTCTACCTTGAGCCAACATACCACCATTTATTTTAAAACATACTTGGTGCTAATTGCTTAAATGCTTGTACATGACAAACTATGTTGACTTAAATCCTGAAAGGGTAAATAAAAAACTTTTTAGACAACACTGTTCCTCCCACTCTTGGGGACACTCAGTTCCATACTTTGGTCCTAGTTACAAAAGTGAGTAGAGAGGTACTAAAAATATTGACAGTCCTAATGCTAACAAATCTATAACTTTGATTTCTCCCCTTACTTCTCCTTTGCATCATCTTTTAGCCTTTTATCTCCCTCAGAAATCACACGATTCTTAATGCAATATGTGCATGAACTGGTAAGGAAGCACGAAGTGTTTCAGGGATTCACAGGACAAAGTAGCTGGAAGGGATCTTCAGAGGTCTTCTAGTCCAGCCTCCCACTTAAAAGGGGACCAGCAAAGGAAGATTGTTCAAGGCTTTCTCAAGTTTTGAATCTCTGGCATGGAGATACTACTGTCTCTGCAGTCCTCTGAGTGTAAAAGAGTATTCATCTGCATTTTTGTATAGGACTATGTGTAGCTATAAAGACACAGAAAGACATACTACATTTCCAACAATTATTTCCTGTCTTGAAACCCAGAAGATGTGAAAATAGGCAAAATGCTACTATCAGATGTGCCCAATGAGATATAGTGGTTTTAAGATGCAAACTGCTTTTCAAATTCAATTCTTAATTTCATTCACTTGGGAATAATGCAACCTGCACTTAGTATGTGGACAGAAAGTTTTACTGGCATTTTTCTGATAGTGCTGGCTGTTGCAAAAATCATTTAGTCAAGACATAATTTGATTCATCAACATTTCATAATTGATACATCTTCTAAATCTTTCTAATACATGTATAATTTTTTATTTAATAAGTAGGATTTCTACCTTTTGTTGGTAGGAGAGTTAATCTTCATATATTTTACCATATAGTAAGTGCCAGGGTACAGATCCTGCTCTTTCCTTTACGTTTGTTTCAAGACAAGATATAAAAAGACATTAATTTCTTAAATATTGGCATGTGTGCAGTTTCCACCATTCCTGTAAAGGTCAATGAGTATGTTGTCAGTGGAGGAGAAGCAAATAAGTGTTCCTATGCCCAGGAAGGCAGGTGTTATTTGAATCATTCTTGCTAGGCAATTTTCATCTTCCTTTGAACTTATTACTTGTGTCAGCATCAGCAACAATAAATCAAGCACAATTTACCTGTCCACATGGACACTTCTGTTGTCTCATAATGTCGGAAGCTACTGAAGAGGAAGAAGTGACACTGCGTGGGTGATGCCGGTAAGCATAGTCCTTTTGGGAAGTCGTGAGGACAGTGTTTGTCCCAGCTCCCACCTATTCCTTAGGTGCTTTAAGTGACCACGAACGAAATTATGAGCTTGATGACCTCCGAGCCCTTGGTAACTGTCTCTTGTTGGATGCAATGGCTGTCAAAATCCAACCTTGAATCCAGTGGGGCTCTGCAGTGTTCAGGAAAAATCAGATTAATATAACATATACAGATGCAACACAACAAAATAATATATATGTGGACATTTTAAAGTTTGGGGGTTTTTTATGCCTCCAGCATTATTACTTTCTTTTACAAAAATATTAAATAAAGCAAGCAATGTCTCTATTGACACCCTGTAATAATTTGCAAGTTAGAAACTTTTTGTGTATGTTCCTATCTTCTGATTAAAGTGAGTTGAAAGATACAGAGTTTCAGGCTGTTTTCTCTTATGCTTATAGTGTTTCTGGAATATGGTACCAAAATACACATTTCAGAATGAACAGGGGCTGAATGGCTAATAAATGTAAAATGTATTTCAGCTTTAACCATGGTCTGCAGCAGATACTTCTGTAGCTTCCTCAGTGAAAAGTGGTACATTTCTATAATACTTCAAATAGTTCTTCACACGCAGACACACACATAGACAGAAAGGCAAATGCAAGCAGCATTACTGGGCTAACTTTATAATACAAAAATACATAAACATTAGCTTCATAAGTAACTTTTACTGGGAAATCAGCAGTTTCTTAACCCATCCAAATGTTTTGGAAGGGGAGCTGTTTCTCCCACCAGTGCTCAAACAGTGCTTTTAATAAATGCAGCAAGAGGTCTGAGAATGCATCCAGGAGGAGACTTCAGCTCCACTCTTGGTCTGGAGCGCACATTTCATTAACTCGGGGCACATATTCGCTGTGCAATTCTATTGCAAAGGTTCTAGTGGGTGACTTTGAGGAGTGCAGCTTTAAGGGGTTAAACATATAATGATGACATACTGAAGTTTCTAATGCTAATGTTTAAACGGAATCTAGTTGATTAATGAGGTCTTTCATTTGCAGTCACTACAAAAATAATTTATTTTTTTTATCTTTCTTGCACAGTCTACAGTACTTTCAAAGACACCGTCTGCTCATTATGAATAATCACAGTGTTCATAAAAGAAGAGTACACTGAAAATGACAAAATCCCCAAGTTATTAATGTGCAAATATTCGATGTAAAGTGAAAATTATTTATAAAAAAGCACTCTGAAATGTTGTAATGCCATTTGTATCATTTCAGAGTGGGGAAAAAAAAAGGGGGCAGGGGGATGAGGGTGACCTTACTTTTTATCATTTTTTTCTATTATTTCCTATGCCTAGGAATAATTTTCAGGAAAAAAAAATGTAAGACTTTTTAGACAGCTGATGCTTTGAGACTTAAAAAATAAAGGAAACAATTTGAGTATACACACCGTAAATTAGATATTAATGACATTGTAAATCTGTTTCTTAAGAAATATATTTAATTCTTGATTTCAGAGCTATGCATTAAATTTACATTGAAATCTGCTCTCTCAGTGTCTGTTCTGACACTTAAAGGTGCCCTTTTTCTCTGGAATGTATTGATACAGAACCATTGTAATAACCTGTTTTGTGAGCTTCTGTGTTTCAGGTATTAAAATAATAACAAAGAGAAAGAAAACATGGGAATGTTATAACATCGAATTTAATAATTTCAAGAAGAGATCCTTTCCACACAATGAATATTTAACCTCTACAAGACTTGAGAAATAAAAAGCATCTTGGAGACAAGAAACAGGATCCAAGGTGGGAGTCAGCCTGCGACTGCTGGAAGCAGACCGGTAACTTATTAAGGCGTAATAACATGTACCGTGCCTGCTTCATGAAGGAGTCCCTACCCTTTCCATTGATGTAGTTAGTAATGATTAGCCATGTGAAATGAGGTGTTTAAATGTATTATACTGATAAATTAATTTATACTAGTTACATTCCATCTATAGTGTACTTAAGATTTCCACTATCTCAGAACATGTACACCAAAGAAATGTACATCAAAGAAAAACAGGATCTGGCCTGGGTATGTCATGGTTGAAACAATGCAGGTTGCAGCCTTAAGAAAAAAAAAAAAGAAAAAAAAAATATTTTAAGCTCACAAAATGAATGAATTTGCTTAATTTTCCTCTCATGGAGCTACTTGCTGCCATTTGTTTGCTTATCCAGCTGTCAGATTTAGTATTGACAATGCTACTTGACATGCCTAAGTCAAGGGCTCAGAGAGTTCTAGGAGATATTTTTTTACTTCCCAGACACAATAAGAATATGCACTTATCCTGATGTAGAGCTCCACCTTTCTACCATTCTCCTTAGTGATACCAAAAGAAAAGAGATATAGGGCTGTGAGTTGAGAATAATTTTAACCTCTATGGGGTTTTGAAGGCCTTTGAAATATGTTCTGAGTTTCATGTAACAGTTTCTTCAAAGTACTGAAAAGCTTAAATTAGTGTTGCTTAAGAACATTTCGAGACCAATTTTTCTGTAAATTAATTTCTTGCATTATTTTCACTGCTTTTGGCTTGCAGTAATTAAATTAGAGCCTGTAATCTTCTATCAGTTATCGTGCCACTACATAATGTTCCTTTATACTTGAATGGAATCACTGAGTACACTTCCAACCTATTGAGGCAACACGGTCTAGGTGATGTTGGTCCCAAACTTCATACTCCAGTGTCTGAGAAGGCCACAAATAATTAAAATAGGTCAATATCAATTTTAAATATTCTATTTTTCACATTATGTTCACTGAGGATTGCTTTGCCTCACATACTAACTTTAAGTCCTATATTCTACTGATAATTGTTTCATGTATCAAGCGAGATTGTTTAGAAAATATGAAGATTCCTTAGATAGAGTATATGAAATATCCTAAAAAGAAAAAAAACAACCCAAATCTTGATTGTGTAGACCAGTTGCACAAAAAAAAAAAATTTTCTCTGGCTGTAATTTTTATTTGCTGTTTATGGCAATTTACAATGGGCTTTTGCCACAAATCCTAGGCAGAATCTATCAAACTTTCTGCTGTAAAGTAAACCAGTGTTTCACTCCCTGTGTATGACCCTGGTGTTGTAATATTTTTCTAATTAAAATCACTATAAAATTAATTTTTCCTCTACTTCCTCCTTCACATCCCACTCCCAATTTTCTCTCAGAATAAGAAGGCTACCATTTCTGTCTACTACCAACATAAATCAATTCATAACAAATAGCCTAGTGTGATATCTATTAACTTGTCGCCAGGGATAAAATTTATTTAAAAGTTAAGTGTCTTGCAATAGAAAACTCTATCCATTGCTGCAGTAAATAGTATATGTTTCCTTAACAAAGCAATTTTTCAGGCACCATTTTAGAAATACAATCTACCAATACTGGAAGACTGAGTGAAATTCACATACCATGAACGTCTTTAGTGTTTAGTTGTCTCAAGAGTAACACTTACTTTTCCAGGTGTTGTTTTTTTTTCTTTCCCCAAATAAGCAAGTGGATCACCTCCTTTGGATACGGACCTGAGAAAAATACAAAGCAGGTGGATAGTTCAAATAATTTTCTGATATAAATCATGACACAGAACTCAACTATTTCCATTTTTCTTTTTTGTAGGTTTTATGATAATTTTGATCTGAGTTGCACAAATATGAATGTATTTATTAATCAATTCTGACATGTCCAAATCTGTGTAAGAAATCTTATGATATTTTCTATGCAGATTTGAAAACCTCTTTTTGGAGGAAATCATATCACTTGATAAGTGTATTAAAAAATAGTAGAGTAAAATATGCACTATAGCATTTGTTTCAGTAGTCATATCACTTGTATTTTTCTGTTTTACTCTATTAATATCTAATGAGAAAGAAGAAAGAGAAAAAGACACGGAAATCACAGGAAAAGGAAAAAAAAATAAAATAACACAGTATTTCAGCAGCTTACGTGTAAAAATGAAGAAAATAATTCCTCTCCAATGACTTACATTAATCTTCTTAAAGCATAAAGAAAAGCATAATCTTTTTTAAAGAAAACAGTTGCTATTGCATGTTAAAGTTCTCTTTAAAATTCCATTCACTTGCAAAGGAGAAAACATTGCTGTATTTTCCAGCTCCATGTACCACCCTGTGCTAACTTCTCCTCGGTGATATGTTGGATAGGTCATTTAGCAATTTTGCATAAATTGGAATGTTTCAGATTTCCCTTATCTAAGTATGATTCATTTAGCCACTAAAATTGCTATCGAAACCCATTTTGCATCATTAGCTGGTATTACTAAATCATTCAGCATGCTCAGAAAACACAACCATGGGAAAACATATGTTCATGTGAAGCACTTTTGATAAGCTGTTATAAAGAGAGTTCCAGTACATAAACCCATAACTTCTGCCTATAAAATGAAATGTGCAACAAGTAGGCCAAATCTCAATTGTATCTCTGATATTACAGCCACACAATTTTGGTTTATTTTGCCACATGGTGATTATGCCATCTGTGAATGATCCCTTCAAACTCCTCTGCAGTCTTATGTACAAAGTGGGAAAGAGCCATTTTTATGGTTTGCTTTCATTTAACATTTATTTTTTGGTTTAGTCAATACCAATTCATGATTTCTGGCCTGGCCTAGGAATAAGGAGATCACAGGCTTTTCCTCTGGCCTGACCCCTGCCCAGCAGCCATAAGGTAGCTCTGGGATGAGGCAATGCTCCTTGAGACCAAATCAGTACTCTGACTGCAACTCCTGAGAATTTCCCAATTAAGAGTGTGGTGGATACATCTCTTCCTTGCTCATAATAGTCAAGGAAAGCAAGAACAATCTCTTTTTTATTCATCATAGTCAAGCAAGGCAAGAACCACCATAAAACATTTTTACAAGCAACATGTTTCCATGGGGTTATCATTTTTCTTTTAAAACCCTTGTTGATTCTTTGCTGGAAGAAGATACATGAGAGCCAACACTATGCGTATACGCTCCTTTGACTGTATGATCAAAGCTCTTTAAAATAAAATAGAGGCTGCTTTCCAGAAATCCAGTTAGTGTATTGGCATAATTTCTACCTCACATGTTTTTGCATGTTAAATCAAAAGACATAACATCTCTAAGATACTGTCTGGCATTTAGTAGCAGATCTGCTCTGGCCAGTCACTGCCCAGTTGTCCTTTCCAATGGTTTGGTACTGGCCATGTCCTGGGTCCTGTGTCCCTGCTGGTGTGGTCAGGTAGGCTGGAGAAACTTGATCCAGAAAAAAANTGAAAGAAAATAAACAGGAATGTTTACTTTCCCTCCTGATTCACTGCCTGCCTGAAAAAAACATCTGTGCCAGCATGGGCCTGCGTGATGAGGGAGAGACATGAAGCACAGGGCAAGATCCAGTTGCAGGGTAGCTACTAATTTTGCTAGTGTGGCCACAGAAAAGCTGTTCAACATACCATGCCCATAGCACCCTCCCTGCCACCTATTTGATTTCCCTCATCCTCTGTCTAATTGAGGTTCTATAACTGTATTTCTCAGTAAGCAATTCCTCAGTGTGTAAAGGCTTAAGCTCCACTTACTGCTAATGCCTCTGTGCAGAGGAAGAAGCACCAACACCTGCTTAGGCAAGTCATCAGAAATAGATGTCCTTCCATTTGGTCAACAGCATCAGTGAAGTCAAAACTGCCGGCAAACATTTCTTCACTGACTCAGTCTACCAGCAAAACAATTCTCTCACAGAACCGATTACATATAGAAAATCCACTGCTTGTCTTCCTCCTGGGAGATAGCACAAGGATGTTTATCAATTAATCTGAAATATCATTAAGCATCTTTCTGACACAGGCTAAAGGTCAATTCTACCAGTGGGTAACACACACAGGTTGTCAATGAGTTACCCTTAGAGAGGTAACAGAGGGGAGGTATTGAAGTCTCCAGCAATGCAGTACTTCCCAGAGTCCTTTCCTTTGTGCAACATGGTTTCTCCATGGCAGAGGGGAGCTTACATGGCTTGGTTCCTTCAAGTGTGGACAGATAGGATCCTTCCAGCAACATTTTGCAAGGCAAGTTGCATACACTAAGCAGTGGTGTATCAGGAAGCCAAGCATCAGCTTAGAAATATTACCATCACAGGGAACTAATCTGAAATAGCTCTAAGTGGTGAGAAAAATGCTAAGAAACAGTCTGCACTGCTCAGCTTGCAGGCACACTGGGGAAGAAGAGGGCAGCAAGTGGGATGCCTTGGGCCATATATGCCACCACTGTAGCAACTTCTGCAGAGCAAACTGAAGTATTTTGTCCTTTCTAATGGTGCAGCAGACTCACTTAGTACTGCTGCTTAGGTGCTTTTTTTTTTTGTATCATATTGCTCAAAATCATTGTGTTTCATTGCAGAGAAAGGTGTTGGATGGTAGGATGAGAAAGAAACAGTGATGCTGTGTCTGAGGAGTCATTTTAAAAGCTCCATTAATTTCATCTAGCTCACAGAGGAAGGGAGTGTTGCTAGCTGACAGGATACTCTCTGCCATTAATTAAAGCCTGTTTACTTAGGGATCATATCTTGATGCAAAGGAAGAGAATTATTTTTAGATCGATTTCACCTTTATTGCCATTGAATGAATTTAACGTTAGCTGAATGGCTCACTTGGAAACATAAAAAGCAAATGCATCTTAGAGTGCCAATTACAAGCAAAGGCCTGGAAAGGCTCTCGCCAGCAAGCAGCAGCTACTGGTGCTTGTGAAGCTATTTTGCAATTCACTCTCTCCTTCTTGCTGTTGAATTTGATGGCTTGTGATTCTTCAAAACAGCTTATTTTACTGCAGACAGAAGCAAGCATGATTAACCCACTGTCCAAGCTGACTAAAGTTATCCATGTTCAATGGCAGCATGGCTACAACCCCAAACCTGCCCTTTGAGAGAAATCATTATACAATATTTATTCTGAGATGTTTGCACAGTTTGAGAGTGTGTGTTTTCATGAGCTGGAGAGCACCTTTCCCTGATGAAACCAGTCAGTTCAGGGACAGCTTTGATCTTTGCATGTCTCCCATCCAGCAAAAGGATTTTGCAAACACTAACCTTGAAGGAAGTTGGCTTTCAGCCAGGAGCAGGAAAAAGTAAATATTATATGTCAGTTGAGTATTTTATAGAGATTTTGTGGCTAAGACTTCGTCTTAATAGAAAGCAAATTTGGAAGAATGAAAATTTTTCTGTCATGTCTGATGTGCAAAGTGAAAATGAAACAGATTAGCTTAGGTTGGATTGATCCATGCAGAACTAATTTAGTTTGCTAAATACAATTAAAATATCTTGTCACAGGACAGTTCAACATTAATCTTTCCTTGAACTGCCATCGTGCTTCATGGAAGCTCTTCTGAAAGACAGGTACTTGACAGACTGCATACCTTTTGGTCCACACAGATTCTAAATGAAACTGGTCAAAATAAAGCCATTGCTTCACTGAATTTCATTTTGAAATTACCTTTGGTTAAACTCAAAAATGCAGGGAGAGTTTGTATGAGAATTTAGGAATCTGCATTCCTGGAAAACTAAAGATTTGTTTGTTCCAGGGTCTGCAAAGTGCAGAAATAGATCATAACTGGCCCTCCAGGAAGGTAGTGAACTCTCCAGTTCTTTGGAAATTAATGGCTTTTGTGACTAAGTTTGGAGAATCAGGACAGTGATGCATAAACAGCTCAGAAACCTCAAGGTGGACTGACAAAACAAGCTCAAGGTCCATCACCCAGACTTCTACACTGCAACACTTCTGTGCAGAAATCATACCCTGTGATTGCCAAAGGTGTGATTTTATTTCTCTAAAAGCTCTCTGAATTGTGCCATTCAAGAATCAAGGCAGCAGATCTCCCCTTGAATCACCTTTGCACAGCTGGATACATTGTCATTGAATACTTTCCTCTCAGTTTTTTGTTTGTTTGTTTGTTGGCTTTGTTTTGGTTTTGTTTATGTGGGTTTTTTTGTTTGGTTTGGGTTTTTTCCTTTTTTATTTTTTTCTTAATTTCTTTCCAGAACAGTTTCAAAATTTATCCCTTTTCTTTCAATAAGATCAGGATTTTGAAGGATTCAGCTATAGATGTAACAATCATTTTTCACCTCTGAAAATGCAAGGGTTTTGACATATTTTTTTCACAGAAAGGCTATTTCTTGTTAGGACAATAATAAGGAGAAGGCTGCATAGGAAGAAAAAAATTTTGATACACATGTGGCAAAGAAATTGCAGAAGAGTTCCACACCTTAGTGAAGTATATTAATGCCAGCCCGCAGTTACTCCAGTCTGTTGGATGAGCTGAGCCAGGTTCCTCCAATCGTTTCCACTGGAGCTTTCTCTCCTGGGGAGACAAAGAGGGGGAGTCAGATGCTGTTGGGCACTAGAAGCTGAAAACTTACAATTGACCTTTCAGTTCATCTTCTATCAAGGGGGGTCAAAAACACTTAATGGTGGTTACTTGGTTTTGTTTGTTTTGTTTTGGCGGGGTTTTGTTTTATTTTTTTTTTGTTTGGTTTGGTTTGGTTTGTTTTCTGGGGTGGAGGAGGAGAACATTAGCACTCATAAAAATCTCCGATTAAATGGTAGTTTGATTTTTCCAGTGATAACTTTGAATCTATGCATGCACACAGACAAGCTCCAGCACACATTGTTCACAAAATAAGAAGCTTAGCTTAGAAATAAAAAATTGCCTTCTTTTCACTTCAGGTGTACCAAAGCAAAGACAAATACATAATGTGACAAATTCCAGAACAGTAAAGTCAGTGGAGGACACTAATTTACACCAGCTGAGGACTGAGGTCAGAGTACTCTTTCTTTTCTTGGGTGAGAAGATTCCTTATATCTTTCCTAGTATTTTTCCTTAGGCTATGTGGATCATTAGAAATGAACTAATTATACAAAATGTTTTAAAGATATTTTATTTAACTAGTGATGCACTTTTAATTTAACCAGTACAACATTACAATCCATACATTACACTAGATGGAATTAGTAGTTCAGTGTGAATCAAGAAATGGCATTTCCCTTGCCTAACATGTCTCCTTACTACCATTTCACTTCAGGTGTCTTTTCTAATCTCCATAACGTAGTAACTTCCTAAATTTTGTTGAGGGACTTTATATCACAAGCCAGATAAAGATTGAAGTTAATATTTTACTTATGAGCTTGCATCCCAGTTTCAAAATAAATTTAACCTATATGCCTTTAAGTGTTATGAAAAGTTAATCGTAAGCTTTTACGTGCTTTTTGTATTGAAAAGTAGATTTATATGTATCTGAATACCTTATCCATTAGCCAATGCAAAATTAATATTACATTGAACAAATGATTACGTTTACATTATTGTCTTGTTATTTTCAAAGCTTTGTCTGATCACAGCTTAATGTTCTGTGTAAGTTCAGCTTCATCTGCACTTACTAATTCAAAGAGTTATTTAAAAAGAACTCATTGATAAATATATTTTCCTGTCATTCTCACTTATCCACTGCAAACAGATGACAGAATTCATTTCATCAACCACAACATTAAAAAATATAGCAAAAAATAATGACAGAGCTCAAAAAGGTCACTTTTAGGAGTATAAACTTCTAATTGATTATCTATTGATGACTACAAAGGTATTTTGGATTTTAAGTACTAAAGTTTGTAGGCTTCTATTGGTGGTAAAAGTACTGTGCTATAAATAGCACCTTTCCAAAGTACCATACTGGCAGACAGGACAGAGAGCATGATTCTGATTTCTCTTCTGCAAATACTGCAGTTTATCCTTCTGTGATTGATATCTGTGTGCTGATATTCTCTACTTCTAAATTTACTCCACCTTTTTCACTGCATTATCCCTTACTTCAAGTCTGATTTAATTTATCCTCTAATTACTTTTCATAGTATGTAAGCTGGGGAAAAGGAAGCTCCGGCTCTTCTTGTACCCAGAGTTTGAAGAAATCCCTCCTGGCCAGCCTTGAGAAAACAGAGAAGCCAGCAGGCAGGAAGGTGCCAAGGGGGAGAGGACAGGATCTGTCTTGTTTTAATGCATCATGTCAGATCCCATACAATATGAAAGAAGTCACCCCAAGCAGAATTAACAGTTGTTAGAAATATTACCTCCTGATCAAGAGACATGTGCATGCACACGTCCAGGAAAAGTTTTCCACTTGTGCTGAGGAAGTAGAGAGGATGAGCACGTGAGAATGATGAAATTTTTTTCTGACCCTGATTTAAAAGATGTGGATGTTCAATCCACAAGTGCCCTGTTCCTGTCATGATCCGTACCCCTCAATACCCTTATCATTCTCATTCTCAAATGTTGCCCTTGAAATCACACAGATTAAGGAAAAAAAAAATGTTACATTTAACAGCATATTTGAAACATCTTCCCCAAGATGTCAGCTCAAGCTTGAATGAGATGGAGAGAAGATAGGGTACCATTGTGCACCTTTTCTACTAGAGGGGAAAGAGAAAAGAGTAAACCAGTCTGCTCCATGATTGCCTGGGTCAAGATTAGAAATACTAGAATTTTGCTTCAATTTTTGCTGGGACTGTAACTAAGAGAATGAAAAAATATTGGAATAAAAGGACTCAGAGGAATGGGAAAAAATATGACTGAAGGTGTCTGAAACCTGCATTTATGCCTCTATTCTAGATCAATCTGCAGATGAGAAGCATTCTGACTTTCTTTCCATTATCCAATATTCCCTGAACCAAAGTGAAAGTCTTGAATACAAATACTACTGACTGTGATAAAAGAGACTCCATCCTAATCTATGACTGAACTGAGCAGGCTTTGTACCTTTGTAAACACAAAGAGATCACTTTTGTGGAAGGGAACCCCTGGCCTACAGAAAGCTCAGGGAACCTAAACTATTGCACCCCTGCCTGCTGTTGCTGGAGACAGACTATGGGATCTGGGATACCACTGTGTCATTTCTGCATAGAGTGTCAGGGCTGGACTGGAAGCTCCATGCTGCATCTGAGAAACATATCTTAAAAAAAAATAATAAATTGGTAAATCTTATCTGGACATGTTGTAGAAGTTCTATTTCATCGAACCTGCATTTTACCATTAAAAAAGTGCTTTATGAAAAGACGCATCACCAGATCTAATGTCCACATTCTTGTCAGCTGGGGGTACTCAGAAGTATCCTTGAGAGGGGCTGGATTTTTCTCAACCCTGATGAATTCTAACTTCGAAACTCCAGCCTCTTTTCACAGTCAGGACAGCCTAGGAGAAGGGATAGTAAGGAAAAGTTGAGATCACTGTGTTCAGTTTTGTGCCCCTCACTACAAGAAAATCATTGAGGTGCTGGAGTGGATCCAAAAAGCAATAAAGCAATGAAGCTGGTGAATATTCTGAAGTACAAGTCTTATGAGAAGTAGCTGAGGAAACTGTGGTTGTTCAGTCTGTAGAAAAGAGACTGAGGGAAGACTTTATCATTCTCTACAGCTACCTGAAATGAGGTCATAGCAAGGTGGATGTCAGGCACCAGGGGAGGTTTAGGTTGGATATTAGGCAAAATGTCTTCTCTGAAAGTGTTGTCAAGCACTGGAACAGGCTGCCCAGTGATTGTCACCATCCATGGAGGTATTTAAAAGACATGGGGCTTAGTGGCGTGGTTTAGTGTTCAATTTTGTAATGTTGGCTTAATGATTGGATTTGAAAATCTTAAAGGTCTTTTCCAACTTAAATGATACCATGATTCTGTAGGATCACTAAAGGCAGCTGAACAAGCAGCAAGTGACCCCAGCTGCATTGAAAATGGCACCTGGGAAGTGGTGGCCATGTCAGGGTGTCTGCCATGCCTGTAACCATGCCTGTTGAAGAGCTTCTCAAGATCTGGCACTTTACACAACAGTCTGCAAAAAGCTGTATTGTCCCTACACCTCCCTAGTGCTACAAGCTGAATGTAGGGGACATGGCTAACTGCTACCCAAGACACTTAGGAAATATTTAATTGGGATCTTGTGATAATCATGAAAAAATACCCAACAACATATTTTTTCCAACATTTTCATTGTCGTGGAAAGTAGGTATGACTGGGCTGAACATTTGATTGGCCCCTTCAAGTGCTGTATCCTACCTTGAACAGAGAGCAGCACAGAGGGTGTTGAGCCAAGGGCAGGAAACTTGAACCACGGAAATTCTTCTAGATGCCAAAGTACACTGCATTTCTGATATATAAGATTACATCTTTTATACATACATTTTAGATACTGTTGAAGTAAACCATTTGGAAACCCAATCTATTAAGGTTACCAGGTAAAACTAATGAGCTACAGTGTGACGCTGCATGCAAGAAATTGAAAGGTCAGGTGCTGTGAAGGATTGTAATGGGTTTAGAAAGAGAACAGCCCTCCACCATGGTCTTCCATAACCAGAGAAAGACAATCAGCATATAGAGTGAGCACATTATATCATTAAGCAGCATCTTCAAATGCCAAACTTATTTACTGAACTTACAGTTCTATGTTATCTCTTACAAGCAATGCAAAAATGTAATATGCTTCATGTAGATTAATCCTTGTAATTCTACACTGCTTACTCACAGAGATAACTCTCACTCACTTTGTCTTCTCATTATCTAAACAGACATGCCTTTCCTTAAGTCATCAACAGAGGTCATCACACAAATGCCCTTGTGGAATATTCATTAATCAAACAACTAATTTGAAATGGATCTTCAAAGCATTATTCATTCCCCATCATTCTTCATACATCAATTTAAATGCTTTATGTGTATAATGATTAGGTTGATGTTTAATTAATTGTGAAAATGTGAATTAAAGCTAAATTACAAGACAAATTATTCCACAGCACACAAAAAGCTTAATTCTCTACTGTTAAGTTTCAAAATCCTGGCAAGTTTCTATAAACACCTTTGTCAGCTTTGTATTGTGAGATTATAGCAGATGAGTGGGCTACACTGTTTAATAAAGGTTGTAGTCACAGTGCCACTAATTTAGTGCCTCCAATGGCAGAATAAACAAAGTTTAATGTAAATACACATAATCTATTTGTAATTAAGAATAAATAGGCTATTTAGTATTTGAGACGCAACTCAGAGGGCCCAAGAAAGAGGGCCAGACACTGGAGATGTTCTACTTCACCTCAAAAATTTATCTAATCTCATAAAGCATTGAGATCTGATAAAAAATTTCTTGGAGGTCACCTGAGATCACTCATCTATAAAGTACACACTCTGTGACATATATGTCTCAAAGATGGCAAGAGTCAGTTGATTTTATGACAGAATAGCATCCAAATTGCATCACATTAGTTACATCTGTCCTGTTTACAAACCAATGGCTCTACATTTCAACTGGATAAACCATTATTACATTCCTTCATACAGGTTTTCACACATTGTTGCTCTTGCAGAATGGATGCTGCTTCTAAATGCCAGCAGGACATTTCATAAATGGATGGCTGATCTCAGTACACTGCAGCCCAAAGTACTTTTGTTATGCCTTCTGCTAAAAATCATAAAGTAGCAATCTAGTAATCTGATTTACAAAAATAACTTCCCAAATTTACATATGAAAAATAGTCAAATATTTTTATGTAACAAGAATTGGAACAAATTGAAAATTTATGTCTCAATAGAGACAAAATACATATGTATATATTTGTGTATATATATAGTCAAAGAGGCTATATATATCCAAAGAGGTGTATAGCATGGTGCATGATTAAAAAATGATTATGGCAAGTAAGGATTGCATCTGATTTCTATTACAAAAGTAAATATAACTTCTAAATAGATTTATGTTCAGCTGACCATTTAATGGAGCTAGGATAAAAAATACCATATTTCTTCTGCTCACAAAATGACTAGGACAAAAGCTGTGCAAAAGGCATCATACTGAATTCGAACGAAATCAGAAGAGGGAATGCATTTTGCAGAATAGGGTGATGGCAATTGGTCCCAATGTGGCAAGGCAGTAAGGACAGGCATTTGTTAGCACTATTCTGAGCCTTACTTGTGTAGAGGTCACATATGCTCCAGCAACAAGATCTAAACCCACATCCTTTAGGCCTATACATATGCAGTATTGCACCAAAGTGAGAACTAAGTTTCCATTAGATATGTGCTTAAATGTATTGTATGATAAGCCTACATTATTGGATGGACAATGCCTAAAAGATAAGGTAGTAAGATTTGCACAAAGCTGCTCAGAATAAGGGAAACCTTTTTTTTTTTTTTTCCAGAAGCCTGCACAAGCTAGTTGGAGGTGTTTCCTTATTTGTATGGCTCAGTAAGAGAAATGCTGAATGCTCTCACTGTACCAGAATCAGATACACATACAGTAATAGACCAACTCTCTTTAGATTTACTTTCTGTGAGCACCCAAGATAAAACACCAACTTTTACAAAACACTGCTATTTCAGCACCAAATTCTTGAGTGTACAGACCTAGATCACCAAGGCAATAAGAATATTATGGATGCTGACTATTAGTCAAAATGAAATTTCAGATCAAATTAATGTCAAAACAGAATTCAGAAAAAAGCCAAATAGTCAAGCAATATTTCATTAATTTCCCGTTTGAGGAAACTTCAGTAGAGGTTTTCAGATGAACCAAAAGTTCTCAATTTGCTCAGCTGTCTTGAATAATAAGTAGCATTCAAACCCCACCCACCCCCTTTTTTTTTTTT
>VWZY01006813.1:214818-233898 GCA_013399075.1 Chloroceryle aenea
CCATCCCTGGAGGCGTTTAAGGAAAGATTTAATGTGGCGCTTAGTGGCTTGGTCTAGCTGATGTCATGGTGTTGGGACATGGGCTGGACTTGAGGATCTTGTAGGTCTATTTCAGGCTAAGAAATTCTATGATTCTGTGATTTTGTGTGTGTGGTCTTCAATACTCCAGGGTAAAAACTGGGCAGGAACACAGATGCACCCACAGATAGTGCTTTTATCAGAACCAGCTACTGGCCAGAACTACTGTGGTGCTGGTATCTGTGCTTGGAGTTACAACTTTGGGAGACAAAAAGCTAATACCCCTATCAAACAGAGTTGCAGCAACTAAAAAACTGCAGTTTGGGTGGAAGCCCAGAATAACATAAGCAATACACATACACAAAAGCTTATAACATTTTGCCTTTGTGGACCTCAGACCAGCTGAGAGTACACAGATGACATGTGCCAACACCGTTAAACAGAGTCGCAGCACTCCTGGCCACCTCCCAGCAAAATCACATATGTACATTTCATCATTATCAGCACAGCTGCTTCTGCACCACACAGCAAATCAGCCTTGGGGTTAATTGGTTGAAAAATTAACCAAAAAAATGAAGAGGAGGAGAAAGTTGTGGAGTTTTTTGCCTCAATTTGAAGAACTATCACATGCAAGTGGTTGAGTTGGCACTGCTGGAAGGAGGGCACTCCCTTTGGAGGGCATTATCCTGTTTTGTTAGCAAAGGTTATGCACTGTGAAGATGTAAGCTGTGACACTGCCTTGTCCCTATCCTAGTTTTGACGCATTATATGGATTCATTGCTAGTCTATCTCTCTAGCCAGATGCAAGAGCTACTTCCATTTCCACATTGTCATGCCCATTCCCCTCCCCCCCAAAACAGAGCACATATTTCAAGTTCTTTAACACTGTAGAGGTTTTCATCACCACCTCCTATTTCACTGCTTTCTACCTGTTTTGGAAAGGGGATAGAACTTTTATATCCATATTTACACATTTTACCTTTAGTTGTCAAGGACTCAAGTGCATGGATGAGTATCACAAGGCTCTTGTAATATCAGTCTGTGAAACCTGTATGTATTTTCAGGCAATACCTGCCTTTCTTTTAGTCCTCTGTTGCAGTCTAACCACTAACCACAGTTTCACTTATCAAAATCATGTCTACTACAGGAACATAAGAACACTGGTAACATTCTTGATTCCCCCTGATGTCTTCCTAAGTGCTACATAAGTTAATGAAAGATGGACTGTCATGTCTTGCTGGGATGCCTTCCAACGTTTTACTTGGGGATATGGCTTAGTGTTGGACTTGGTAGAGTGGGGTTAATGGTTGGGCTCAATGATCTTAAAGTTTTTTTCCTTTAAAAGATTCTATGATTTTCTGTGTACTTCTCCCTCAGAGCAGGGTTTGGCTGAAAACATCCCTTTGCAGAAAACAGACATCACCTTCAAATTTCTAACTATAAGAACGTGGAATTTAGCATCAGAATAGGCCTGGATAGGATTTAGAAATGATTAAAAAATGTCAAACTGCAACAAAACTGTATGACTTCCAAAGCAAGTGATGTGGAAATGCAGAAAGACAAGCTGCTCTTAGCTTCATTGGGGATTGGTGATTCTTACTTCTTTGAGAGTCTCTGTTAAGCACTTTAACAACCACAGAGTCTGTATCTCAGTCTCAGTCACCACATCCATCAAGCTAGTGTCGCATCTTCCCACTCTGGACTACAGCCATTATTTCAAGTATTTGCTAACAATTCAAACAGAATCATCTTGGAATTCCTCTATATATCACAATATTGTTCTAGTTTTGATCACATTTACTTGATCAGTGACTAAAGCAATAAACTCCTAAAATTCAGTGGAATATGAGAAAATCCTTCATAAATAGGGGCAAAATTCCATTTGAACAGTGATGGCTATACTTGCTGGGAGGAAGTCTCTAACTTCTGCAGTTAAATTCTGGAGAAAGAAAAGTAAAATGCTATTAGGATTCTCTGTTCTGTTTCCCTTCAGCAGACAGTTAACTGTTGTCTGTATAAGTTAAGTAGTACTGGTTATGTTGCCAGCTCTTATTCTTAGGACTAATGCATATTTATTTTCCTGTATGTTAAAAGATTAAAGATTTAAATAAACCAAAGAACAGCAGGCCACTCAAGTGTAATAGCTGTCGTTAATGGAAAGACAGCATAAGTCTCACCACTCCTTGGGGATCATAATTTCTCTAGTTTAAAGTAGAGGTCTCTCAAAGCTTCCATTAACTTCACTGAGAGTTGTAAAGCCATAGCACTTCCCATTTTAGAAACTGGAGTCAGAAGCTTTCTGCAGCACTGGAATATTCACCTCATATATGAAAAGCACAGGCAAAATGTTGTATTGTTCTGTAGATAACAGGTTCAGATGTTACTTACCAAATACAGATGATGTCTCCTTGCAACATAGTCCAAAATTGTCTTCATTCCTCAGATACCACAAGTGCCAGAAAGGAAGTCCTCTATAAGCTGAAGAATCTCTGAATCTAGAAAGATTTTTTTTGATGGGTTCAGAAAAGCACTTTTATTGGGAGTATTTCAGGACTTTAACAGCATCAGACACTCAATGGTAAGGAGATTTGTGGCAATCACTTTTAAAGTTGGGAGCCACAGGGATACCTTAGTAGCTCCCATCTTTTTTTTCTTTTTCTTATAGTTATGAGATAAGGATTAAGATTTTCTCCTTTGTGGACTGAGTCAATATCTGTTCCAAAACACTTTGTGAAGTCCTCTGTTAACCTTGATGCTCCTTGCCATAAATTTTGCCTCACTGATAAGGATGAGTAATACTACAAATAAAATACAGAACTATTCCTTTTGTCTCCCACTGTGGCTTGAAAGAGCTATCATATTGCATCTCTTTTTTATTGAATGCTAAGACATTTAAGGAAAGATCTAGGTGTCACTCTTTTAAAAGGATTTTGGACTGTGAAGGGCATGCAATTATGAGGTACGTACCCAGATGCTGACTCAAGTGCTTGTTTTTGATATTTGTGTAGGGTATGATCTGGCCAGTTCCTGTCTACTCCTGAGTAAAAACTACTGAATGAATGTGTAGTACAACAAAACCAACAAAACCAACTAGAACCAAAACCAAACAAAATTACTGTATAATTTGTCACTGAAAAAAATGGATAAAACCTAAGGATGGAACTTTTTCTTTCATTCACTGTTTTCTCTCACTGCAGTGAAGAGATGCTACCTCTAAATATTCAACAGAGACTCATTATTTCAATTAAGTTGTAAATAGTATGTCACCTTGGCACACAAGTAATATTTCATCAGTAACTTTGTTTTTCCTGTTGGAAGATATATCAAATACTAAAAATAAAAATTAATGAAAAAAAGTGTTTCTTTACGATAAACCAGGCTGTACTACGGTAAAGTGAACAAAGCATGTCTCTCTTCTGTCTCTGGTTTCTGTAGCTCTGTACCAGAAGCAGAAGTGAGCATGGAGCCCATCATGGCTCCTCCTGACACCTGAGAGCAACTGGTACCCAGTGCTCCAGTCAGCACCTAAGTTTGACATGTGTTTGAAGCAAAGCAGACTCACCAATGAAAGTTAATGAGACAGCAGAAAACAAGTGTAAAAGCATTGAAAACAAGGACCACAATGATGAGAAAAGGCAAAAAAACCCCAACAACTGGGGGGTGGAGGTGTGTCTGGCATTTTTTAGGTAGTACCTGGGATTCTCGCATTCACAGAAAATGTCACAATAAATGTCTGACTTCTTTTCCCATAATGCTAAGCATTGGTAAGAATGCTATGAAATGGTAAGACAATACAGGAATTTTAACACTTTTTCTAAACCTGAAGAAAACTCAAGTCATATCTTCAGATACCTGAGTGCCAGGTCACCTGAATTCAGAATTTGGTCTAAAGGCTAAGATGTCAAAAACCAGAAAAGCTGGAATATCAGACTTTAACCTTCCCAAAAGGAGTCTGGGGTGCAACTAACATCCCACAGAGGCAGCAGCAAAGCATAAGACTAAGTTCAAGGCAAGTATCAGGGAAGAGCTGAGTGCCAGACCTCAGGAGGCTTGCACACTGCTAACTCCTGCCCTCCTCTCTGCACATCAGACATTCCCTCAAAACATTCACTGTGTAGTAAGCTGGGGAAAATTCCTACATGGATACTAAAACAGATGAGGAGGAAGGTGAATAACATTCAGTCAACAGCAGCTGCTTGGGGACATGAGAGAAGGAAATCTAGAAATACAGAATTTTTTATTTCTTAATAGGACAACTGTCCAACAGGACTTGAACCCAGAAGCTGGGAACTGTGACAGATTCCCTTTCCTTTCAGCACATCTTCGTGCTAAGGGCCAGGGCTGCAGCTGGCTCCGGAGCAGTTGCTGGAGGGGTGTTTGGATCATCCTGCCGAGACAGTGCCAGGCAGACAGGGACTAGCATGCCATCAGTAACAACAAAACTTTGGACTGTATTACCCTTAAATTAAAAGGGATGCTGCTCCTACTGATGGCAGCAAAGGACCTGAACAATCACAATTTTAATTGTGCTCACTTTGTTGTGATTTAAAGACTTGAAGAGACAGATTTCCAATCTGTCTTTGCTGACCTTGAGACCATCCCTATTTCAGGTTCACTTTTGTGCATGTACCTTAGGTCAGACAGATACAGAAGTCTCCTCCTCCCTGTGACCTAACTGCTCACACAATTTAATTTGTGGATTTGTTCTGGCAGAACAAGAGGTCAACTCTTGAAAACCCAGCCTTAACATGTTCTGTTGACAGCTTCTCAGATATTGCCTATCTGCTACCCATATCACAGCACCTGTATTCTCTCTTCATAATAGTAACAAACATCTCTTTCATTCTCCAAGCTATGATCTTTTCAACCTGTGAATTTCCAATAATGTGCTAAAAAAATCAGCAGTCTAAATGAAAGAGCTGAGAAAATACTGCAACTGATGCTATTTTTCAGCATAATCCCCTAAACCATGGCAGATATCTATATAAATCTATAATAAAAGTAAAGCCCTGCAACAAACAGTACAGATTTTTCTCTTGTTTATTTGTTTGGTTTTCTCTTTGTCATTCCATGTATGCTAATATAAAAGACCATAAGCAGCGATACACGACCAGTACATTACTCTCAGCTAATGCATGTCTATGAGGCATTCCAGCTGCTCCTTCAACCTGAGCTGTTTTGTAATGCATGTGAACCTTGTTTGAGCTGGCATGATATAGTATCTGGAAGAGCAATTTAATGCAATCTCTCATCTATTTCACTGATTGCAACCATTTAGTGCAATCTTAAAGAAAGATGATTAGAACTCACTGGTTCTTAATGTTTAATTTATTTACATTCATGTCTGCTAGAGAGTCATTTCATTCATCTCCTAAATGATAGCATAAAATCATTGAAAAATGATGTGCAATAAACATTATTATTATACTGCTGTCCTCGCTAGCAGATAACAACTGCTGTCATTCGTAACACTGATTGACCTGTATGGCACAGCTCTTTAAATTCTAGCCACAGTAAAACACATTACAAGCATAACAGTTCTGTATTGATGCCTGGCACAATAACAGGGGTTTAGTTAAAATAAAATTCAAGCAAGACTGGCATTTCTCTGCAGGTAGGTTGAAGTACAACCACTATTTGAAAGAAAAAGACCTGACACATAAATGTCATATTAGCTGAAAAGAAAGGGTGATTTTTTTGTACCATAACTGCATCCTAATTGGCACTTCTGGTGTTGTTGCCTGGTGCAGAGGCATTCATATTAAGCTGAGCAAATGCCACATTTGCATTTCTGATAAGTGCTAGCATTTTTCACATTTCTCATGCATCTCTTGTTTAAATAAGCATACCTGAAAAGTTACCTAGATTAGTCTGCCAAGATAACTTATCCCATTCTCATTGGTAGAATTGTGGATTTTTTATAATAATAGCCTTGATTCAAGGTAAAGAACCCTGCCAACAACACTTGGGGGATTAAAATAAGATCAACATCAAGTTAAAGTGGCTGCAATGGGTATCTTCTAACAAAGCAGTAGACAGCATCCTGTGCCAACAAACATGAAGTATTTAACAAAGTTTCCAGTAAATGAATGCATTTGTGAGAGTAATTTTTTTTTTTAACATAATACAGATTTTTTTTTTTAATTGTAATGTTATAAAACACTGTTTCTTTTATTTGGCAAAATCCAGTATTTCTTGTGTTGTTGCTTCTTTCAAAGGTACTGTACCATTCTGAAAGAAGGTATACATTTTTCTTGATGTATCAAAGTAATAGATAACTGAAAGTTATTCTTAATTCCAGCTGTGAAATGTGGCTTTTATATTTCAAGTAAAAAAAAAAGAAAGTGAAACTAAATTATTCCTGCATAATGTATGGATACATACATAGCTATGTAATAAATAAATTAATAAGTAAAATAAATAAAAGTATCATATTTTATATCACAAAAACATATCCCCCTCTCACCCCCCTGCGCCTTCTGCCCAAACAGAACACTGACTAGACCTATCCGAGTGTTCCGATAACAAGGAACCTGAAATCGTTCATTCACAAAATGACTATGTGAAATGGACACTCTCCACTTAAACAAAATCGATAGGCATGTTACTTTTCCTAAAGTCCCAACATTGAAAAAGGCAGACAGAGATATGATGGTATGGATGGACTCCGTTCTCTCCACATTATAGCACATTGCCCTTTGAGTTACTTGCAGGGTTCCAGCCTGTCACTCACAGGCAAACCCTTGATGGAGGCTGCCTCTGTGTCACCGTCTTAAGCCTACCAAACTGATATTACTAAACTAATATTACGCAGGAAAACTGAGCCTATCTCTGACTTTAGGATGAACTCCCGCAGCTGAAAAGTAAAGGAAAGACCTATCTCATCTGATGCAGGCTAAATATACTGCAAAGCTAGTCAAGTGAAAAAAAAAACAAAAAACCAAACCAAAACCAAACCAAAACAAAAAAAGAATCTAGAAGCCACTTTATGTCCCTTTTCAGAAAAAAAGGTAATGTTAGTAAAATAAGAATACTTGGGAATTCACAAAGTTCTAACTAAATGATGGCTAATAAGTAGTCCCCACCACTATTTTTCATTATTGTTATATTTAATTATTTTATCTCTGTGCTTGTTGATATTATTTCTGTATACACCTACAGACCTACACATACTTTTATAGCAGAAGAGGTTGAACGAAGAGTTTGGAGAGAAAGCTGGTGAGCTTGTAGATCATGACATGGGAGCAACACCACAGGGATCTTTCAGCACCAGTTTCAACATTGTAGAGTAATGGCTTTCTGGTGGGTACAGAGCCTGTGAGTTCCTAAGCAGCTGTTCCCATGCAGGAAGGAGAATGTTCTTATAGAGCTACACTCTCTGCACCTCCATAACCAAAATCCCATACTCCCTCTATAAATGACATTTCTCTCACATAACTCTTGAACATCTAGCCTCTCTAAATGGAAACACAGCTACTTATACAAGAAAACAACTCAAAACCCCAAACAATCTACTCCAAAGAGCAGAGTTTCGGTCTAGTGTCTATGCACAAATGGTATTGGCTTTTTCTTACAGTGTTTGTTTCTGTTACTAACTTCGATGGCATACTCATAAAATGCTGTTTCTTCCCTTCTCTAAATAGCCATTGGGATTGCTGGAGTCAAGAGTTTTGAAGCAAAGACTGTTCAGAACATGGTGGAGACTCTTTACTCTTCTAATCACCAAAGTAAAACTCTTCACGTATCAACAGTGGGCTGTGCCATCTTTCAAAATTCATGCCCGACTTACATTGTATCAGCTGAAAAAGAACAAAACAAGAAATGTTTCTCTGATGTCCTCACAGCGTACCTAACTACTATTTGCTAGCCTGAGGTGGCTGGGGTGGTAGGCTATCAACTCTGGTGGTATCTTTGGGGTTTAGTTCTCTGGAGATTCTTTAAAACCATGTAAAACTTGCTGGAAATGCTAGGGCACACAATGACCTGCTTTGTAAAGTGCAGTAGAACCACCCCATCACTGGACAAGGAGCATTTAGTTTCTATTGGAAAAAAAGGTCCACCTCTTTTGAGTGAATTTTGAACAACTTTCATTGCTTTGGCAAGAGACTAAGAGTCACTTCCCCACTTTCCTACCTTTGCCAGCAGGAAGAAGAGAGAAGACCAGATACTCCAGCTGTGTTGCCTCTCCAGCATGGTGTACACATAGTCACCAAGAATAGCTTTCAACAGCAGGATAGCAGTCCTATCCTAGAGAAATTAAGCTTTGTTAGATAATGTAAAATTAGGGGTAGGCAATGTTTGGTGTGAAAAAAAAAAAAAATCCATTTCCCTGGTTTCCATCAACCATTATCATTGCTGCCTGCATCCAGCTGTACTAAAACATCCTGACAGCTCCAGCTGTGCTTGTTCTTGCTTCAGTCATGCTAGCACAGGTCAATAGAGTGGATTCAAAAGCTCTGGGACAGGCACTGTAAAGATCAGCAAGACTTTACATCAGTGCTATGGGATCTGATCACTGCTACCCTGAGTGCTACCCTAATCTCTACAACTGTGAAGGTGGCTTTCTAAAAAAACCCCAGGTTTTGGTATCAGGTTAAAAAAAAAAAAAAAAAGTACAATTAGTGAAAAATATGTATATAATCCAACAGAGCTGGAGGATTGGTGGAGGTAGCCATCAGTCAAACAAGTTGCTCTGAACCAGAAAACTCAAAACCAGAGATGTGCATTTGTACTGACCAAGAGGGGACCTCCTCTACCTCCAGACTCACACAAGTGGCATTCATGCCATTCTAGCCTCTTCTCACTCATGCCCTGTGATAGGACAGGGAGGAATGGATATAAGCTGGAGCACAAGAGGCTCCACCTTAACATGAGGAGGAACTTCTTTACTGTAAGGGCCACGGAGCACTGGAACAGGCTCACCAGAGATGTTGTGGAGTCTCCTTCAAAACCCACCTGGATGTGTTCCTTTGTGACCTTGCTAGAGTGTATGATCCTGCTCTGGCAGGGGGATTGGACTTGAAGATCTCCAACGTCCCTTCCAAACCTTGACACCCTGTGATACCTGTGATGCCTTCAGTGCTATTCCACCCTTCCTGACTACTTAGGCTATGGGAACATAAACAATTTAACTTTTGGCAAGTTACCTCAATTTTTAAAAGCTGAAAATGACAACACAACTCTTAAAAGCACTGCAGCTTACCTGAAGAGCAACAAAACCACCAGTGGATGAATCAGGACAAATCATGTCACACTTCCAATCACTTACTTGCACAGTGTAATTTGCTTCAGATTTGTGACTTCCATGTCGGCTTCTTGCTCAGAGATGCCTAGTCTAGTCTGAGCTAGTCACACAGCAAGATTTAATGCCAATAGCTCTACTTCCCAAATCCTTGTTATATGCGTGCTGTGGATAGCACAGAGAAGAGAAAAGGCAGCAGCTACTCTCTTAAGCTCCTTTTGAAGCTTCTGGTATTTCATGGCTATCCGAGTACCAATTAGGACTCTGATTTAAAGTTTCAGCAGTCCCCAAGGACAATAGCAGCCACAGCAGAAAAGTAAATAGCTGAATTTCCTTTGCCTTACACTGATCAAGGAAACACTGACACCAATACATTTTCTCATTTCTGTGTGGCTATTATTTGCAACCAAATAACAATATATAGCCAAAAGTGTAGAGAGAGTCAGGGAGAACTGTGAATTTGGCCCAGTATTTTTTTTGCTGTTAGGAAACAAAGAAAATTATTATATTGTGCCAACTGGAACAAGGCTGCAAGAGTCAACTTCCGTGAATAATTCCTTTTATTTGATTGCCTCTTACACTGTACACACAAGCAGAGCAGTCCCTCTTCTTGCTAATCTGGCCCATTTATTCTCCATGCTTCTTTAGAAATTATTGAGAAAGACAGGCAAATTATGGGCCTGGAAATCTACATGGCTGTGTTTTGTACAAAGTGTTGTGACCTTTTTCTGCTCTCCAATAACTACAAAGTGTCTTGATTTTAAAAGTTCAAATTTGTCATGTTGTTAATCTTGGATGATGACAAGTGCACACCATATATTTGAAAGATATTGGTTGGAAAATAAGAATCATATTAACATTCAAATTGATTAACCTTTGCAGGGATGTCATATTATACTGGCAGAAGATGGGCTGAATATCAGCAGTACTATTTCAGGTGTCTGATTGAAATGCTCTGATTCACCACCCCTGCAGGCAACCATTTCCTCCCTCTGGTTCAGGGGGAAAGCTGACCTCCTTATGGCACCTCCTGCCTCTTCCACAGTTTCCTTTATCATTCTTTAAGGCATGACACACACCATTAAACCACCAGCAGCCAAACAGTGGGCCAAGGATGGAAGACCAGAGTAGCAGAATACCTTTGCTAATCTGCCTAGGTACTTACGGTTTTCACTCTTGGCTGGTCATTCACTGAAACACCACCTCAGGTGCCAGGGCTCAGCCCAGCAATCTTCCCAATGCATTTTTGTCATGGCCACAGCCAGCACTGGGCATAGCTTGTGGGGGTGGTGGTGGTGGGGATGTTGCAGCTGCTGCTTCCCGTGGAAGACTCAAATTTGGTTTTGTGAGTGTTCCACTGGTGTTTCAGTGCAATGTCAGTCAGTTCAACTTAAAGGCAATTGTGTCAGTCTTGTTTCTCTAGCAAGCAAGGGAAGGACCAACCTGCTTGAACTTATTCCCTAGACAGGTACAGAGTCCAGTTAGAACCAGCAAAGCCTTCCTTATGTAGAACTAGAGGGTCAAAATGGCTCAGAATTACTTATGAAGATATTTGTAAAACTTTTAAGTTTTCTGAAATTCAACACAAAAAACAGTAAAAATATAGGCATTTATGCCATTCAGCTGAGGTACCAGAAATTGGAATTTTATGAGTTTTGACAAAAAAAATACATTTATTTTATTTTTTCTTTATGCAGAACTCTTATATTACTTCTTTTAGACACAACTACTTCCCCTTTCTTTTTAAATTAATGTCCAGGACTGTAAAATAAAGAATAAGAAATCTCAGATGCCTGAGAAAGGGAATGAAAGCTGGTATCCACAGTAGTAGGAGACAATATATTTTCACTCATTTCTTTTTCTGAGTCCAAGTGCAAGATGGGGCTCACAGTCCGGTATGGAGCAGTATGAACCAGGAGAGCAAACTATGAGAATGAACATATCTTGGAAAGACAAACAGGAATTAGTGANGGATTTAAAGGGTATTCAGCTTCTCCAGCCTATGCAGCAATTGCCTTCTCAGGTTATAAATTGTGAGAATGGGAACAACTGGAACCTGAAAGTGCTTTTATGATTACCTCTTACTGGTTTTGGAGCTGGTGTGTTTTCAAAGGCATCACTATTACATGACAAACTCTGATGAAAAAGATGAAACATAAGTGTTTTATTTATAACTAATACTAAATAATCTCCAGTTCTTTTTTTTTATTGCACATAAAAGCTAGGTTAGAGTTTAGAAGTTTTATTGTTAAAGCTGCTGTTACTACCTACACCAAAAATATTAAAAGTATGTGCCAAATCATATGTAAGGCACTAAAAATGCACAGAGTTCAGATCCTGTTTCTATTTAATTGAGTAAGCACTTTGCCCCTGACTTCTGGAGGAACGGTTGAATCTGGGAACTATGTAGGCAGCACTCATCTGGTACCTCTTCTTTGTTTTCTACAGCTCCACTGCCAATCTCTGCCTTCTCATCCTAGTTTCAGCTTTCTAATATGCTTCAACAACTTAACAAAAAATTAGAGAATGAAGAGGACTTCATCTCCCCATTGTTGTAAACACCAGTGTGAGGTAAGGAAAGGTTACAGCGTTATCAGAAGACACCTCCTCCTATTCTGCTTTTGATGTGCTAGACAAACAAATCACCTACTGAACCACAATCAGCACTACACACCAGCTGCTAAACATACCGCCTTCCTTTCCTTTGATAATTCCTGGGATACTTCCATATTGATAATTCTTCTCTGAATGCAGCCATGCTGTCACCTGCTGTATTAACATGCCAGTTTATTTGCAAATCTTCAATAACTTAGGTATCACCTGACTGACCATATTCTAAAATATCATCTTGTGAAGGCCACAAGTGCTGCTTTAATTTTATGCAGTTGCAATAGATTTACAATTGAGCTACCCTTTAATTGTACCTTCCTCCTTGTCCTAAATCCTTACTTTATTTTCTAACAGCAACTTAAAGAGGCTGAGCGCAAATATACATATAAGCAAAGCGCACAATGCTGTATCTAAACACCCCAAAGTGTTTTGTCTCTTGCCCCCAAAGAAAGGGAGAATAAGAAAAAATAAAATAGCATCTTTACATCACTGAATTCAATGCCTCTTGAAGAGCCTCCAGTCTTTCATTAGGCTATTTTTAAAAATAAAATGGCTGCTCTTTCAAAATGGGTTATGGAAGTTTATACATTCATTAAAATCATAATGAACAGAAATTTTCTTATTGCAGTTCTTTCTCTTCCTTAATTGAAGAGGATGCTTTCAACTTAGTTTGAGCCAGGACATAAAAATTCTTCTTCCTTCCCCTACCAAGACTGCAAAGCTCCATCCAAACCATTAGCTGAAACATTACCAGTTCACATCAAGGCCACTGTTCCATGTGTGCTGCTGCAATCACTGCCAGATATCTGGTAACCAAAGTATCTTTCTGCTGTACATGCTGCTTAATGAACAACCCAAAATAGTACAAAACTAGGGCCCATGATCTAATCCTAATACTTCAGCTTCTAACATTCCATGTAGAAACAGGTTGAATTCAGCTCCATTTCTTTCCCGTGACTGCAACTATGTTACTGAACATTGATCCAATAGTGCTGTGAACTGAAGGATGATGTTAGTTTTGCACTGGAGACATGTCTAGACATTAAATGTTTCCTGCTTCCCCATTGTCCAGCACTAGCAGCTGCCAAGACATAAAAATATCTGACTTCTAGCCCAAAATCATCCACTGCTCTTCTAAAAACATCTCTGAAAGAAAAAGCACCGTGAATAAATTCCTGCTTTTTATGCATTATGTACAAATGCAACATATTGTTACTAGTTCCCTGCATGTGTTTTGATACAGAGAAATGTGGAAACTTTTTAAAGAAACTATGGACATATCAGCTCCAAGGATTCAAAGTAACACACAAATGTATGACCTTCAGGAGTCATAAATCAGCTTAAACTCTAAGATGAAGACTTATTCTCAGTGAAGTAGATGGCAGATTTGATTTCAACAGAGTATGGATTCCACTCTGTCAGGTATTATAGAAAGTTTCAGGTTGATTTTATTTGCAGGTAAGGCTTTTAAGCCTGCAAGATGCATTCAAGTTACATTTTCAGTTTTTTTTCCCTGCAGAATAGCTAAATCCCCCCCCCCATACTCAGATTTTGGAAGACCTGAGATTCTCATTTTAAAAAAAGTAAAGAGGCACAAACCCGGAAATTTAAAATATGTCACTTTTGAGACACACAATGAGGCAACACTTCCCCAGTTCAGGGCTATTAAAACCTGTCTAGCTGAATTTTTAAAAATTTAGCAGGAAGGAAGTGACTAGTGTCACCAACTCTGCTAAAACCCCTTTGTTTTTCTCTTTCTTTGGTTTTGGAATTTTGTTGGGGTTTTGTTTGTCTGTCTTTCAAATAATGGGTTCTAAATTAACCCAGTAAAATAAAATGCTTAAGTCTAATTTCAAGAAAAGTCATTATGTAGTATGGTAAAGGGGTCTCCCTCCTGACCTGCTATGTACCAAAGGTCTGGAGTTTCAAAAAATCAGTAACAAATTCCACTACAGGATTTCACATGGGGCTGTATTCTCTTCTACCCAGGCAGATTATTTTTGCCAGCAACTTTTCTGAGTAAAAGTTGTATAGTGCTAAAAATAATAAAACCACAACTTGTTACATTTATCAGTGATCTGATACAGTGACAAGAGTCATAAATTGAATGGTGTAATCAAATTTAGAGAAAAAAGGAGTGCAATGTGCTCTAATGTATTTTTGTTGGGAATGTAATTTTTATGCACAAACACACCAATTTAGGTCATTACAACTTACCAAAATGGAGTTTTTGTAGACCATTAGGAACGAAACAGATAGGTCATCTTCCAAAAGCTCTGGAAAGATAAATCAAACCCTCACCAAAAAAAAAAAAAAAAAAAAAAGAAAATATTTCAATCAGTCCACCCAAAACATTACTTGACATAACAATCTAGAGTGGCCCCAGTACACGACAAACTACAAGTCCCCCAAAATGTTCCTATGTTCGCCATGAGATCATAGAATCATAGAATGTTAGGGGTTGGAAGGGACCTCTAGACATCATCGAGTTGATGCACTAAGTAGTAACTTATAATTGTGATGAATTGCTTCTCTGTTTCTCAATTTCTGCATTCATATCTCTTAATAAAACTGATTAAATTGTGCTTGCTTAGTGAAGGGCAAAGGAAAGAGGAGATGGAACAGGCTAGGATTGAAAAGAAAAGCAAGGAAATGAAAAAGGCAAGAATTCGAAGTTGGGCTGTTTTTTTAGAAACCTTCTGTACCCTATGACACTTAACACTGGGCAACTTAGAAAAGGTTTTGGAAAAGTTCAGAACAAGTACTGTAAAAGAAAAGAAAAAAACCAGCTCTAGTTAAAATATTTTACTAAGCTCTGTGCCCAGATTACATTGTAATAACATAAGCAGAGGCTGGTTTTTAAGTTACCTGTTAGACTCCAATCTAATCGACCATGATCAGTTCTTCATAAAGCTGTATAAGCCTGTATATCATGACCACTGAAAAGAGTTCTCCTGAATACATTTCAGACATCGGCATGGAAACCAAATTTAGAAAGTAAGGGGTTTTGTTTTAATCCCCTGAATAAGAAATCACAAGCTGAGAAGGGAGGTGAAACCCAGCTTTCAAACCCCACATTCATTCAGGTCAGTGTTGCTGTCAATTTTGTTAATGTCTGCCATGTAAAAGAATTTGCAAAGGATTTTCTAAAAAAACAAATAAATAAAAAAATAAATAATTTTAAAATATAAAAAAAAGTCCACAGACCTTGATCAGGTTCATGGCCACACTTTTTAGCTGACTGCTCCATATGATCTTTTATCTGTCTCCACTTCTGCCCGTCTGTTCAGATGGAACAGTGCCCACTCACAAATTGGACAGTCCCTGTTGCAGAGATGCCAGATGCAGAATGAATACTTGAACAACAGGGAAAAAAAAGTATCTCACAGACACTTCTGACTGCCAGCAAGACACAGCTGCATTGCACAAAGCACATTAAAAAACTCCAACAACATAAAACCTACATCAAAAAAAAACCCCAACATCTCACACACACAAAAAACCCTCCAACAAGAAACAACCACTAACTTTCAAAAAGATGTAGTTGAATTACAGTTGCAAACTAGAGAACTGTCTCCTCAGTCATGTGTGTGAGTGCATTTGCAGGCTAATAGGTAATGGCAGTAGAAAGTTAATATGAATTAAGATTTGCTGGATGCATTAATCAAAGAAAAGAAAACTTCTAAGTGGGTAATCTCAGAGGGTGCAATATTTTCAACATGCATCTGAATGCCAGAGGAAACCCTGGTTAGCAATGGTTTATCCCAACTAACATTTCTCACGCTTCTGCTCATAGGGTAGTGATAGGCTGCAAACATCACTAGCTCTGAGAAGTAACATTTACTACATTTTTTTACTACACTAGAGCCCCAGGAAATGTCACTTGCCTGCACACCTACTTCATCAAATACTGAGACTGACATTTTGTTCAAATCTATCTCATCTGTTTGTTTGTCCTGGTTTGAGTGAGAACAGAACTTATTCTGTTCAGGGTTTTTAATTTTTAGCTCAGTTCTTCTAACTCACTGCACTGTCTGAAGTCAGCAGCCTGTTTTCACAGTGTCTGCCGCTGGCAGTGATAACACCCCCTGTTCAGAGTTACTACCAAGGATTGGTGTGCAGACAAAGGCCACTGCTGGATCTTGTGCACCACATTGGGGGGTGCAAGAAAGTGAATGGCTGCACCTGCAGGGAGGAGAGGTGACCCTAAACTGACCAACAAGGTATACCATCTCATATACGTTGTATTCGATACAAAGCAGAGGAATCTGGAGGGTCTCTCTCTCTCTGGAAGGCTCCCAGGCTCTTCTCCCCTCTTGGACCGCTTTGCCAGCTTTGCTTGGCTTGGCTCAGGTCCTCTTTCGGTCCTTCCTCGGAGCATCCAAAGAGGACTCTGTCCATTCTGCCTTCAATACCAATTGGTGTGTTCCTGAATCCAGTACCATTATCCAGCTCCTGAACACAGCTCCCTATCTGGTGCAGGGCCCAGGCTGGGACTTCTCTGTTGCCTACTCCACAGCATCAGTGCTGACGGTGATGTGATTACCATCAGGGGGTTCGGGTCCGATAGTGGTTTTCTATATATTTGTATATATTCCATTTTTATTATTATTATTTTCATTAAAGCTGTTATAGTTTTCTTTTTCTAATCACTAAGTCCCTCTCCCTTATTGCCTTTCTCTTCCCCCTCAGGGAGGGAGGGGGGTTAACAGAGAGTGTCTGTTACAAGTGTAAAGGGCCGCCCTGACCCTAAACCATGACATTGTTAAAAAATGCAAAGCAGTATATTCTATTGTACAATAGGAGAAAGAGAAAAAACAACAGGGACCTAAGGTGACAATCCAGGCACTGAAAAGTGCACACTGAAACTCTCCAGATGCAGTGATTTTCCTTCCTACTACCATCCAGGAGTCTGCACTTGTAAAAGATACTTTTATTTTCAGATTTCTTTCAGTCTGTGTGGAAAGGGGTTCAAGGAACCACAAAAGGCTGAGTGAGATATATAACCAGCATCACATCCTGTCAGAAGTTCAGGGAAAGATGTCTAGAAGAGAAGAGTAGCTTTTGCTGATGGCTGAAAGGGGGGTGATGACCCATGACGCTTTACCAGGGTGAGAGTTGAACCTGGAGGTACCATCTGTCTGTTTTACAACGACCATGTAACTTCATATAAATAGTTGAGATAGATACTGCTTAAATTCTAGGCTAGGTGGTAAAACTTTTAGGCACAATCTTACAAGGGCTCAGTCCCAACCAATTTCAGTGACCTGTCAAAAGCCCAGCAGCTGTCATTGTTTCCTGCCTTTCTCCTCCACTACAATTTAAAGTCTATGCCCTTTCCCTTTAAACTGCTATGAAAACAACTCACTAGGAAATACATTTTTAAACATGGAACAGTCATTAAATGCTAAATTTCCACCAGTATAAGTCATTTAGTATTAATAACTTCACTTCGTAATTAACTTTGCAGAACAATAGTAGCTGGATACCCTTCTACAGTGATAAGCATCAGGCTCCTCTGCCCTAGAGACAATACAATCAGAACTGACAAAAGAGGAAAAAAGGGTACTGTACATAAAGATTAAGTGAATGTCCAAGGTCACACAGACTGTGTGCCAAAGAGGCTGGAGCTGAAGCCAAAGATGTGGAGTTATGCTGACAGTTGTTAATTTAATGTTCCTAAAGCAGACAGACCTAAGGTAGCACATCAAAAGAAGGTGTATTACGGATCTAACTGCTATCTGAGGATTAGCTATCCCCGAAGTCAACCAAATCGACCACCAGAGCAATGTCTGATCCATCTGCAGTTTATAAGATGGTCCTTCATCCTTCACAGCTGTAGAATGAAGGCTGAGTTAGCAGACACCTTCAGTAGAATCATTTAATTTGATGCCTGACTGTTATGAATGCTACTGAGACAATGTGAAAGCAGATGAATGTCACAGCAATATGGATGTGGAGAAATGTTAATGCTTATTAACCTAAAAAGATCTAGGGACCATTAAGGAATAAAACCATCTGGCTGTCCTGCAAAATATTTTTTCCCTGCCAAAGCCTTGTCTAGATTCACTGTTTGCCACCATGAGTGTCACCTACACCACTGTTCGTGGTTTTGTCCCTGAATGTCTAAGCATTTTAAAGATCTGGTGAGATAAGGACACTCTGTATTTACATGATGACAAAAGATGGGAAGGAGTGGTGCTGCTTACCTGCTTTATTATTGTTGGAGTATTAGCAGATTATCAGTATCTCTAAATACTATAGCAATTTGATTTTTAAACTGGATTCATTGCTGCCCTTTCCACCTCATTTCTCAGAAGATCTGAAGTAACATTCTCCGTCGATTCTCCTCCTCTGACCCTAGGGAGATTGAAGAGATACTTAGGTTCAGATATAATGTTCACTATAAACTCAATAACAACTCCAACTTTCTCTATCAAGGCTTTGTTTTGATTGGTCTCCCAGCCTACTTATTTACTCAAGTTATAGACATTCAGCTGTGATTTTTAGTATATTTGTAGAAGTATCTAAGAGTTGATTATTAAAGTGTGTTCAACAATCATCTGCTACCAAAACTCAATCATAAATGCAAATAGAACTTAGAGACAACAAATTCATCCATGTCTCTGCCCCTATGGGCAATTGTACATTGCTTTTTCTTTCATTGAATTTTTTATACAGAGATACATCCAACTTTGAGCAATAACTTTTAGATCTGAATAAAACTAATGATTTTCAGTGTTGCCTTCCATATTTGATCATGCAGAGTAGTTGGAATTATTAATGATCATGCAGTATTAAGTTAGAAAAATTATCTTTAGAACACAAAGATGCTCTGAGGTGCATACTCCATTCCTTCTGCGCTTGGGAGGAGGACTGAGCGCATACCTGCATTACTCTGAGTAGTTAGTCTGAACAAGAAAGCTTTAAAATTAATCCAGTAAGTAAGCCAGCCCACTACTTTGCTTAATAAGTCCGAGCTACTGTCACAGTTTAAGGCCAGGGCGGCCCCTTAGACCAATAAAAGACGCTGTCTGTTAACCTTTCTCCCTCCCCAAAGGGGACGAGAAAGGGAATAAGGGAGAGAGACTTAGTGATTAGAAAAAGAAAACTATAACAGCTTTAATGAAAATAATAATAATAATAGAGTATGTACAAATATATAGAAAACCACTATTGAACCCGACACCTCTGATGGTAATCACATCACC
>VWZY01006814.1:1422-25894 GCA_013399075.1 Chloroceryle aenea
CCTCTCTGGGCAGCCTGGCACAGGCTCTGACACCCTCACACCAAAGAATTTTCTCCTTCTGCTCCAGTGGAACCTCCTGGGTTCCAGTTGGTGCCTGTTGCCCCTTGTCCTGTTGCTGGGCACTGCTGACAAGAGTTTAGCCTCACCCTCTTGCTCCCTGGGAGCCCTTTAGATATTGCTCACCTCCCCTCTGTCTTTCCTTCTCCAGCTGATCAGCCCCAGGGCTCTCAGCCTTTCCTGGGCAGAGATGCTCCCATCCCCTCAGCATCTCTGTTGCCTTTGCTGGACTCCTTCCTGTAGTGAGGGTGTTTTCCTATACAAGTGTTTTCAAACAACCCCACGAAAAGCCTTTCTTCAAGATTAGAAAAGCCGAATCTGAAAGATCCTGAGGTTTTACACACCAGGGTGAAGGCCAAGCACTTACAAACAGTGTAACTGCCATAGCTCTGCCCATAGAAGCGAGTGCAGACAGTCCAGCTTAAAACATATTGTGTGTAGGCTGTCATGTGGAGGCCCAAGTCTACAGGAAATTAACTTCTTTTAACAGACATAAAATGCAACCTTCCCAGTTCTGCTGCCATTTTCCTCCACTTCTCACAAGTGTTCCAGGAAATAGCTGGCACATTACTGCCACTTAATGCGTTTGCTTGTAAAGGGAGGCTGAAAGCAAGTCAATGTAGGTAAAAACATTGAACCAGCTCTCACAACCCAGGCAGCCCCAGTCCCAAAAAGCCTGTCAGCTGGCAGCATAAATGGAACCCTTCACCCTTCCTCTCCTTGGCACAGAAAAGACAAGCAGAAGGCAGTTTGACAGGAGTAATCCTTATTCAGTATTGATGCCAAAGGGCCTATGTTTGTCTCGAGAGCACAAAATATTTTTTGGAGGCGGGGGGGAAACCATACTAGAAGCCATTTAACTTCTTGCATTTTGGTGGTTGGTTTATTTCTTGTTTTCTTACAATTGTTATGTTCAAATATAAAAATTTCTGGGCAAAGTTGGTTTCCAAAGTGATCCCATCTGCGTTGGTACGTGCTAAACACCACTAAATTCAGGTTCTGAAAACAAACTGGTCAGATTCCCTCCCTACAGTTCACTTTGCCTGACATACAGAAAAACCCTTCTTTCCAACCTGTGCAAACAGACCTCAGTTTGACAGAAAACAGTTACACCTGAGTGTTCCCATGCTTAGTTTTCATTATTTTTAAATAACTTTTCCCCTGGGGACCTTTAACAATTGGGTTAAAACAGTGCTAAGCTGCACAGCTGTGATCCTTTTCACCTGTACTGGGCATCCTCATGGAACATGGAAATAAGAGATGGGAAGATGCCACAAAGATATCTTGGTGACAAAACTGGAAAGCTCCAGGCACCTTTATTTCCAAGGAGGTGCAGTGCATTGTAGATTGGTTGTTATTAAGGCACGTGGTGAAAGTAACAGTTTATTGTCTCGGGGAATTCATCTCTCTGAGTGAAACATTCTGTGCCAGTAGTAGATGAAGGTTGGTGAGTTGCTGGCCCCTATCACAATTAGCAGCAGCAGGTACAGCAGCATCATGACAGCAAAACGGTGAGTGTAAAACCAGGAAGATTGACTAGAAGGCCTGGAAAAAAAAAGGAAAAGCAAATTCTGTCAGATGCACAAAAAGAGTCTCTTAGGTTTTGTTATTTTAAATGGCTAAGCTAATGCAATAAACCCAGAAAGCTGTTCTGTAATCCCTGTGACTAACAAAGCCTGATTCCAAATCCCTTTACCCTAAGTCTCCGTGCCCAGTGCTGCCCTTTCTCCCTGTGTTTGCACCTTTCTGTGGTTTGGAGCTGTAACGGCCTGGCCTGCACATGCGTGTTGAGCTGGTTAATGCTGCCTCTTAGGACAGGTAAGGGCAGAGTTAAAACTGCTCTACTTTCAGGAGCTGTGCTCCTCGGAGTTGCGCTGTTCCCTGCCGTGACCAGACGATTAGAGCTCTGGAAGTTATGAAGCACTTGTAGGTCTGGAGAAAAGGCAAATTTAGCTGAGCCTGGGAGGAGTGTCAGAGTGAGACAGTGGCAACATGATGGTGTAAGCCTTATTTCCACAGGAACCAGGCCAAACCCAAATCCTGGCAGGGCAGAGTATCTTTCTTCCTTGTTTTCTGTTGTTTTTCAAAGCCAAAATGCGTTTCTCTGGCTGCTCCAGCACTCTCATCACTCTAGATAGCATAACTCACCTCCGATGCTGTTTCTGGGAATATACTAGCAAGTATTTAACTCGTAAGAGCTGATTGTTTGTGACAACGAAGTATTTCTGTGGCACATCACCCCCTTCGCTGTTTCTCACTCTCGCTCTTTTTCTGTCTATCTCTTCTGAATCTGAATGGGAAGAGAAAAGAGGAGGTCTTTGGGGGTGGGGAGCAGAAAAGCAACAAATAGATGCACAACTTAAAGTAACTGTAAAAAAGCAAATGACCAACACCTCCCCTCCCTGTAAGAGTGGGAATGAGATAATCCAAGACCTAGTCTTGGTATTCCCCTGAATCCATAAGCATCCAAGAATAGACTGAGAAGTTTGTTTGAGGCTATACCACTCCCAGTCATCCCTGGTATGGATGGCATCATGGCCCAGACCAGGGTGAGAAGGAGGAGAGTCTCCCACATGATGAGGAGCTGCTCATATTAACAGGGTGTGGGGGGGGACACCCCAACATCAAAGGGCTGACTGCAGCAAGAAGCAGTCAAAGGAGAAGGCCAATCTGAGCAGAGGCCTCCCAGACATCTAATAAAGCTATTTACTGGTATATCTGTGATGCTTCTGCTCCACCATCACTGGTGAACTGATCAGGCGATCTAGAGAGGGATTTTTATCACACTACTGAAACCAGGGAAAACAAATCATGCCACCAAAATATTTTCTACCTGTTAAATGCACTATTTGAGCAGAAGCTTCCCAGACAAGGAAGCTGTTGAGGGGTCAACTGGAAAAGGAGCCTGTGGCCAGTGCCTGCTGAAGGGCACCCACCCCCATATACAGCACAGGTTACACAACAGAATGTAGCACAGAGCTGCGAGGTGAGGGGCAAACTGCAGGCAGTTGTTCTCATGAGAGACTCACCTTTCTTTTTCACCTGACACTTTACATCTGGGTGGTCAATGATCTCGCAAACAGCTACGCAGCTCAGGATGGAGCCCAAGGCACTTTGCTGCCAGCCGAGGCCGTGAGGGCTATAAAGGAGAGCCAGGCTCAGGTCACTGGTGAGATAGGTACCTTCCCCAAACAGGGATGTCTGAAATGGAGCAGAAATACACCCTGAAATCCTGCAGTGCAAACTATAAACAATGTACAAGTGCTCTTTACTTTGAGACTGGCAGCTCTGTTTCTGAAGGTAAACTAAGAAAGGCTTTTCTGATCTGCACTGAGCCTGGTCCACACTGGTTTAGTCCTGGCACAACTTCCCCAGGGTGGGGCAGCTGCCCTCTCCCATCCCTCAGATGAGCTGCTTGGCACAGCCCCTGGTGTGGATAGATTCATGCTTTCCCGGATTTGGGTTTCGTTTGCCAGCATAAGTAACTTTGGTCGCCATGACTGCAGAATTGTTAGAGGCATTTCACTGCTTTATGGAGGTTCACCCAACCTCCACCAGCACAGTGAGGCTTTCCTCGCATTTCAATCTATGCTTTGCTAGGAAAGAGGGAAATACTTTTCAAGTGAGTATTTCTTGTGACTATAACTGATTTAATATCAGAGGATTTGCCATACTGGCTAAAACTGTCAGTCCAGTAGAATCATAGAATCGTTTGGGTTGGAAAATGTTGGTTTGGATTATAAAGCCCAACCATTAACCCAGCACTGCCAGGGCACCGCTAACCCATGTCCCTCATTGCTGCATCTCTGTGGCTTTTAAAAGCTTCTAGGGATGGGGACTCCACCACTGCCTGCAGCAGAATGGGCCAGGCCTTGGCAACCCTGGAGGGGAAGACTTTTTTTTCTAATATCCAACCTAAACCTCCCCATGTGCAACTTGAGGCTGTTTCCTCTTGTCCTGTCACTTGTTCCTTGGGAGAAGAGACTGACCCCACCTGGCTCCAACCTCCTTTCAAGTAGTTGCAGAAAGCAAGTAAGCCAACTGTACTTGATAAGTAGAACATAGAGGGGGAAAACATAGTCTGGGTTGACTGGAAGCTTAAGCAGCTGCTGTGTCAAAGCTGCCTTACAGATATCACCAGAGGCTAGGAGCACCACTGCCTTTCCATTAAAATCAGAACATTAAAATGCAGACTCCTTGGGATCTCCCTTTACCCAGGTCATTTAAAGAAGGCTTCAAGTACCTAAAACTTAGTTGATCTAAACATGAAGCCAGGCAGAAAGAGACTCTGTCCTCCTTCTCTTTGCACAGGCACTTTCCAGCTGTGTGCTGTCACACTGGCCAGTATTTTCAGAGCTGTTACACTTCCTTGCAAAGGATGATACATCACACTGGTGAAAAGGGTTTCATACCTGTCACTTCCAGTTTTTACCCTCGGGCTGCACTGAAAAAATCCAGCAGAACCATCCCCAAAAGCCTATGCTGAAGTGAAACCAGCCGTGTAAGATCATCAGCATGTTTCATTCCCCTAAGGGAACTCAAGCTTATGAGATGGAGCCAGTACCAGGAGCCTCACCCTGTTCAAGTGGCAGTGCAGGCCGTTGTGCAGGATGGAGTGGAAGTTCTCCAGGCGGCTCCCGTGGAAGGCGTAGATGAGGTCCCGCTCTCCCTTGGTCTCAGCAAACTTGGTGTTCATTTGATCGCAGTAGACGATCTCGAAGAGGTAGTCTGGAGCAGGAACTGCAGCCCCAGACATCCCTGTGAGTTCTTGGATCTTCTCGTACTTAAAAACAGGAAGGCATACGAGCGATGGTTTCTAGGGTTAGATTAGTCACTGGAAATGCTGGTGGCTGTCCCTTGGTCTGTCATACCACTCTGTATTTGGATTGTGCTTTCTGTGTGAGAATTCCATGCTGTCACAGTTCAGGGGTAAGTGGACAGTAAAAGTCCTGACAGTTTCCTGCTATAAATCCTAAACCCAAACCACCCCAATTGTGATTATGCATTAACTGATGATGTAAGGGCAATATCACAGTTTTACTTAGGCTACTAAGCTGATACATTCATCAGCTGATTGTGGAAGAGAAGGTCTGGGTTTTTTTTCAATCTTTCTGCTAATCTCTCCAACTATTTTGATCCCTGCTACAGAAGTTCCTCAGTGGCTCTCGCCCTTCCCTTTTTTGGGGATCAGGCAGAAGTACAAAGCTGTCTTTCTTAGCAAGGAGCAGAACCTAGCTCTGTGACACCCAAGTTGAGCTATCTTGGTCTAGAACGTGCCCGTGCACGCTACGTTAAAGGGAGCAATCGACTGCAATCGCTGCCTATCATCAACTACTGACAGCAATTATTTCTTCCAACCAGTGCTCCTGAATATGTTATTAAATAAAAATAAATCACCTGACCCTCACTATATACAGAAAAAGCTCACAGTGAGCTGTCAAGCTCTCAGAGCTGCTGGCAGGAGGAAATACTCTCTCAAAAGCAAGTCTGCCTTAAAAGATAAAGTCTAATTGAGACTTTCAAACTTACCTCCTGTTTCTTAGTGCTTTGTATCGTGAAGACCTTAGATGATAAAATCCAGCTAAACAAATCCCAGGTCCTTTTCTCTCTGTTTGTAGCAGTCTCCAGAAGTTCTTTCAGGCTTGGCAGAGCGTTGGTATCTGCAAGCTAACAAGACAAGCATTTAGTACAGGCTCCTTCTTTTCATTGCGACTAAACAGAGACCTCTAGTGAAAACAAAACAATATTTCACCCTGAGTGCTTGTAAACGGAAAACCAGCTTCTGTTTTGAGATAGAAAGTTTCCCACAAACTGGATACAAATGTTTGTTACTTGTCCTACAAATAAATACCAGACAAGTTACAAAATATTTGTATTTACCGACACTATCAGTAGGGTACGCACAGAAATAACCCAAGAAGCTCCGGGAGGGAAACAGCCCTTCACAAAGCAGTACCTGCAGCCGGGCAAACGGGTGTGGGGGTGGTCAGGCCACCTAAGATCCAAACCCAAATGAAGGTGAAGGGCCAGCTCTTACAACGCCTTGTCTCCCGGCACAGGGCGTGCGGATGGTTCCCTGCGTGGGTTTAGGGTTGAGGATCCCGAATATGCTTTAAACCCTGGGTTTCTCGGCGAGATTAAACCGTTTATTCCGCTTCGCTCGTAACCCCGAGGCGTCGCCGCCCTCCCCGGAGCAGCCTCGGTGCGCTCGGCCCCATCCCACCCACNATGTAGCTCTAATTTTAACAGACTTTGGTGATCGTAGCACAGAGGTGCCGTTACTCCTTAGCAGTTCTCTTTACCGCCGAAGCTTGTAGCCTCGAAGAGTGAATTCAGGTTTGTTCAAGTCATCTCCTGCAGGCTGGCATTGCATAATTAAAGGAGGGTGATTTAACTTTATAATTAAAGCTCTGACCAGTGGTTCTGCCAAGTTGCATTCACTATGTCGTTGCCTGAGACTGGGGCTTAATATGCTCTGATGAAATAAGGGCACACTGTTAGTCCCCTGATGTATTAAAGATACATTAAAAGTCACTATTGGCAGGGTGATCTCCTCAACCCAAACTCTCCTGACTGCACGTTACTTAGACTGACCCATTTTGGAAACAAATAACCACATTACTCCTCTTCTGAAAACATCTTCCTTGGTTCCTTCCTCCAGGAGGGATATTGCACATACCTGTGGAGTAACTGATATGGGCACAAATAGAGTATTGCTGGTGCTCAGAAGAATGTTAAGGTCACTTGTGGATACCTGTTACTGGGCTCTTATCCCACAACTGGGTTGCCAGAGCTGCAGTTTGCAGTGGATGAATGCTGTCTGTATTAAACACTGATTTAAGGTACTGGCAAACTGGTACCAAAGCAAACAAAATGGGAACTTGGTTCCCAAGTGCAGAGCTCATGTTCTTACCCACTTGAGTGGCTTGGAAGTACAAAGAGGTTTCGTAGCTCTGGATAGAACCAAGTAGATCATAGGTTGTGTGCAGTTGCATTAAACAGAGAATGATTTCACAGTGATGTAAGGAAATCAAATTGACTTGTAGGAATTATTTACCTGCTTTTTACTGTTTTATCAAAAAAATAAAATAACAAGCTGCACAAACAATCAGTGATACAAAGTCATCAGTTCTTGGCCAGCACAAATGTGTGCTTAGGTCTGATGTATTTAAGCAGACAGAATGATTTTAAAGGTGCCTTTGGTGTAGGTTACCCAGCTTACTAGATAACTATATACACATTCTTATCTTTAAAACATTATCCTGACTGAGGTTTGTGCTCTTTTCCCTCTTGACATGCTGGTAATGGATTATTATTGTGCAGGTTTGGGATGAAAACTTGAAATCTAGATTTTGTCTGCTTAACCTCTCACACCAGTAGAGGTTCGTCTGAGGGTCACAACCTGCACATTTCCAATTCCCTGCTGTATTTCATGCTGTTGGCTTTCTTAGAGCAGGTAGCAGCCACGCTGCGCTTGGACCAGAGGGTCTTCCCTCACACTGGCAGCAGGGATGGGTGGCTTTAAGAAGAGATCTGGCACCACACAAACCTCCTTCTCAGGAGTCATGGAAATTACCCAGACTTGAAATGCAGCTGGAGATTCCTTTCCATTTTTCTATATCCTTGAGAGGATGTATTTTACTTTATCTGATGTGGTGCCTTATTCTGCTGTAAATATCTGCTATCTCTGACAGGCTGTTAGCGACATCATTCAGTGATTCAGCTCGGGACATGTTTATTATCTTGCATTATATTAAATTGTTCTGTGCGATGCCTTTGAAAATCAGCTGTCGTCTGTCTAATTGGCTGATTTCACTCACTGATAAATCATTAGATGTAATAATTTTTGGTGCCTGGTGAAGAACAGTATTACAAAGTGGTAGAGGTGTCTCTTTCAATGTGTTTGGGTGCAATTTTATGCTCGTGAATCGGTCCGTCCCGGGCTCACCGTGTTACCCTAAGAGTGTCTCAAGTGAAGGCCTTTTGTGGACTGGTTCTGGTGTAAAGAAATTACCCTAAAATAGATCTAAAATATTGCTGGCATCATAATAGTTAACAGAGCTTCTGAGAGCATTGATCCGAAGCAGATGGCTACCGTTGGGATTTCAAATGGATGGCGCTTCCATTACGGCAAGCTCAGCCGAGTTTGGCGATGACAGATATCGATGAGATAACAAGTTTGCCGTATCGATGCTGTCCGGTCAAACTCATCTAATGCTGGATTAAAACCCTGGTTTACAAAGCGGCCCCTAAGCTGGAGATGAAGTGCTGAAAGCTTCTGGTTTTAAGGGAGGTGCACCTTTGTGTGGTGGTGATGCTGAACATCAACCTGCTGTAGACTTGGGTCTGCAAAACAGTCGCAGAACCACAGAATCCCAGAATGGCAGGGGTTGGAAGGGCCCTCTGGACATCATCTGGTCCTACACCCCTGCTCCAGCAGGGTCACCCAGAGCAGGGGGGCCAGGATCACATTGTCCAGGTGGGTTTGGAATCTCTCCAGAGGAGGAGACTCCAACGTGTGAGGATAGGCCAGGGTAAGGTCATCATTCATCTGGAGGGGAATTCCAACTTCCCCCTGGTGTCAGCTATGGCAGATAAGGTCTTCCAGCCTGTGCCTCGTGAAAGCCACCAACCCAGATCATCTTATTGCATCCCTCTCCTGACAGCTCCGTGTCAGCAAGGCTTTGGCAGCAGAAGAAACTCACACCAGCTGCTGGTTTAGCTTGTGTGTTGGTGCTTTTCGATTAAGTGCTGCTAGTGCCATGGGCTGGAAGCTGCGATTCAAAAGCACCTTTCCAGTCCTCTGACAAACAACCCGCCGAGCAGCCTTTGAACACCGTGACGTGCACCCCAGTGTCTCGGACTGACTGCACCCCACACCACCAAGGCAGCTTGTGCACTTTCCCACCCCTGCTTGGAGTGCTTCTATCCTCTGATACCTCCAGGCAGGCGGGACTGGCTGGGGACACTTACAAGGAGCTCTTTTGTGCTTTTCGAGAAGTGCCCTTCAAATGATTTCCCTTTTCTGATTTTATTTTTCCTGGGTAGCAAAGCCATCCTTGGTGGTTTGCTGCGAGGCAGCGCAAAGATGGTTTTGTCAGAGGTTCTGACAGGGTGATTGCTGGTGGAGGGGTTTGAATAACGACGCTGTACGGCTTTGGGTGAAATTGAAGAGCTGATTATTTAACGTAGACCGCAATAAAAATAGTTTCTGGTGTTGGCGGATGCATTTCAGCAGGGAAATGTGGCTTAAATGTCTTCATTTAATTCCAGTGTATTTAAAATTGATCTCATGGACCGGAAAAGAGATTTTTTTTCCCCCTTAACTAGGGCCTGTGAAGGAAATTAATACAGGGAAGGGAAAATAGAAATACAATACTGCACTCAGTGAAACAAATGCTTATGACCGAGGGGTTCGTTGCTTGCTAGCACCGCTGGCAACGCCAGCTGTGGAAGGTATGTTTTATTATAGAATTAACCTTGACCCAGGGTTCAAAGAGAAAGGTTAGTTTGAAATAAATCAGTAGGATGGTCAGGTCACTTCAAAGAGTCTAAAGCTGAGCTGGAAGATTACATGCTGTTTATGTGTATCCAGTTGGAATGGAACATATGGTAAAGATAATAGAAGTAAACTATTTATCTCTTCCCCGCTCGCCCCTTTAGGATTTAACGCCTTTTTGTCCTTTGCCTGTATCTGCTGCAGGGGATGTTTTTGTCCCGAGATATTTATTGAGAACAGAAATGTGGAATAAAGTGACTTTCTGAAGTCAGCTGGGTGAAATAGTCTCGCCTTTAACATTTTTCCAATAGCTCAGAGAAAAGTAAGAGCTGTTTTGGCAATAGTCGTGTGAATATGATGAATTGTATTGCTCTGCTACTTGTCTCAGTGAGATCATGTAAGAAAATCAAAACAAAATGAGTTCAGCTCTGAATTATTGTGGCTCCAATCAAAAAGCAGCTCCACAGTTAACTGTTACATGTGGGTTAGGTGGATTTAAGAGCTTCCCAAACACTTGATAATTCATGTAACATCCCTGAAGAATTATCCCAGTTAGCTCAGGGAGTCAGAAACAAAGTTGGTTTAACGATTTGCTCAAAGCTACTCATCATCTGGAGCAAAATGCAGATCAGTCCTCCAGCCTACAGCTGATTTTTTGTGGAGTGCTGGAATCCCCCCTTGAATTTCCCGAGCACCACTCTGCTTATCCATGAGACAAAGCTTTATCTTTTGGCCCATGTTCCTTTGTCTTGCTCTTTGTGCAATGTCAGGACAGGCGAGGTGGTGTCTCCTGCAGGCATTTGAGTCTGTGTTCAGCTTTGTGTAGGCCTTACATAGGGGAAATGAAGTTTTCACTCTTCCACGCAGGTCAGGGGATACAAAGGGCTGTCAGGTAATTCCTCCTAGATGGCAATTTTCCAGGGGTTTCTCATGACTCACATCTATGATCAGGCAGCGAGAGAAGCTATTCTCAGTTATTTAGGAGACATTCAGCAACCACTCCACTAAAGTGTGTATAGTTTTGACTAAAAGCCATGTGTGAAGAGGGCTGGACTTACAGTGTATCGAAAGGCAGGGAGATGCAGTCATGGGCTGGCATTTGCTGTGAGCCTCTCTGCTGTGAGGGTGTCAGAGCCTGGCCCAGGCTGCCCAGAGAGGCTGTGGAGTCTCCTCTGGAGAGATTCCCAACCTGCCTGGACACTGCAATCCTGGTGACCCTGCTGGATGGAGCAGGGGATGGCACCAGATGATCTCCAGAGGGTCCTTCCAAGCCCACCATGCCAGGATTCTATGGCTCTGCCTCAGGTGCAGAGGTTCTCCCTGTTTGCACTGCTGTAGCCTGCGCTGTGTGAGGCAGACACTGGGGTTTTTCAGCACCTATGGAGAAGTGGTGGGAGGAGCTGGGCTGGTGGCACTGCTGGGAAGCGGAGGCGATCTCCTGCTGAAATAAAAACCAGACGTGGTCACTCTGCAATAGCTTTGCTCCACAGATTGTTTTTCCTTAATGCACTACACGCAGTGTGCAGATAGCAGCATGGTTTAAGATTTACGATTGCCTGATTTTTCCCATTAATAGAGAAGTATGATAATTATCCATTTTAAAGCAATTGCTGAATGATAGGAAGGACTGTGCTTGTTAAAAGTAAACATAAAAGCAAGCCGGATTATCTTAGGGTGCTGAGCTGTTGATAGACTTGCTCCTTACAGCAGTCTTTGATCTGCCACACTAGAAAATAAACTCAGTGGGAGACTGGATATGGGATATGGAGCAGTTCACCTCCAGGTCACGGGCTCCAGTCCAAGCCAGGTCAGGAGCAAGCCCCCAGGTCAGCTTTGGCAGGAGCTGGGGACAGCAACACCACTGCTGTCTGTGCTGGGCCTGTGTGCTGAGCACAGGGAGAAGGACATTGAGGGGCTGGAGAGTGGCCAGAGAAGGGCAACAGAGCTGGGGAAGGGTCTAGAGCACAAGGGTGGTGAGGAGCAGCTGAGGGACCTGGGCTGGACGAAGACCTGCTGGGAGTCTGTACACCTCAAAAATGGGGTTTTGAGCCCAGAAGGGCAGTCGGGACTGCCCTCGTTTGGAGCTGAATGTCTTGGGGCAGTCACTGGGGGGTGGTGTGACCTTTTGCTGGCCAGTCAGCACAGGGAGCACCATCTGCTGGAGCTCTCATCCTCTTTTATACATGTTTCATTTTGGATGGAGCTCTGAGCACCCTGCTCTAGCTGCAGATGTCCCTGCTCACTGCAGGGGTATTGGACTGGATGAGCTTTGAAGGTCCCTTCCAACCCAAACCATCTGATGATTCCATGACTGTTCTTTGCATCGAATGGGCTGTGTAGCTCTGCTGCAACTTCAGCACTGTGTGTAGGGAGCTGCCTGAGCAATCCAGCTTCTCCTGAGTTCCAAAGCACCCAAACTGAGACCCAGAGAGGCCCGTCCACACCCTCACTCTGGCCTTAAACTTCTGCAGTTCTTGATTCCATGGCATTGGAGAGGATAAAGCAGCACTTAAAGGCCAGATTTGCATGGAGAGGTCATCTGAGCATCCCATTTGCTGTGTTGCTCTTTTTCTTCTTTACACCGAGGATGCCTCTTCAGGGTGAAAACAGCAAAAGGAGGGTGTGCTGTGCCTGGTTTAGCTCTCCTCGGACCAGGGAGGGGATCGTGTGCTGTGCTGGTTTCCTTTTGCCGGCTGATGGCAGCAGTGCATCTGCGCAGGGGGACCGAGCTGGGCCGGGCAGGCAGCTCTGCCTGCTCTCCTCTCTCTTCCCTGTGCTGCTTATTTCCCCAAATATTGCAACTTAGGGTTATACTGCAGCTTCCTGCTGCCCAGTTGCGAACCAACCATCGCCCCTGATTAAATAACTCATAGGCAGGAGAGTTCTCGGAGAGCGGTGTGGAAATCTGCTGCTGCTTCCCAGGGGAAAATAACTGCAAGAAACTTTCCTTGTCCGTACACCCACCTACCGGTTTGTCACCTTCAAGCACAGCAGAGCTGGTGACTCACCTCCCAGGATAAATGCCAGGCACTGAGTTGTTCCTCTTCTAAAGACAGGGCTGATACTTCCTTGGGAGCTGGGAGGCTATTCCCTCTCCCCGCTGTTATCCCGCTTTTCCCTGGGACACGGCATTACACTGAAGGGAGAAGAATCTTCCCCTTTTGCCTTCCTAAAGAGGACAATGTGCTGTTGTTACATTGTTCCCCACCTCAGCCTCACACTGAAATATTTAAGCTCCCCCATGAATAATGCAGCTTCAGCCCCAAGCCTGTTTTGCACTTCACACTACGCGGGCCCATAAAACAACAGGATTGCTCCCGGCATACATTATGCCATATAGGACATCTCCCACCGAGCAAAGCTTTGTCTTTGCTGCCACAAAGGCTGTTGGGATTTTTTCCCTCTGTCTCCAAGAGAGATAACGAGCACGAGAGCTCTCACTTTCAAATATTAGTGGAAACAAGCGACCTGTGGGGTTTATTTTACCTGGTGCTAACCAGCCATGGTCCGCACCGCATCTCCCACTCGCAGCTGATCCTGTGGAGTTTCCTTTTTACCCAACTGCCATGCCCTGTAGCAGGAGTCACGTGGCACTTCATCTACAGGGAAAATACTCTGTCCGTGGCTGACAGGCAAAGCCCAAACCAGCCAGGTCTGTGCCTCAACAGCAGCAGATGCATTTGTGTGATTTAGAGAAGGAAAAAACCATGCTGGGTGATTGTGTAGATTGAGTTTCTTCTCGGAGTAGTTTTGCCCTAGCATAATCAGTGTCTGCAAGGGAGTGTTAGCTCTGATTGACATCCAGCTGAGGTATTGTTGAGCACCGAGAGATAAACTGATACATAGGAGTCAGGATTGCTCCGTAACCCAAAATAGGAATTATTCCTGTCTCTTGGCTAGGAATTAGGTCCCTAAGGTGCAGCGATGAGCGTGGGCAATGTGCTCCAACACCCTGAGGCTCGTACATACCCCATCACATGGAGTTATCCCTTCCCATGTCCTCCTGAAGTTCAAGAGAGATTTTTGTGGCATTTTAACAATGCTGCTGTTCAGAGCAGGACTCCTTCGGGGTTGGGGTTAGTCACTCCCAGTCATGCTGTGAGCAGCTCTTCCCTCCTCAAAGGAAAAATGAGTCAAGAGAGGGGGGAAAAAAAAAATGTGTGTGTGTCCTTCCCATGAAGATACCTTTACACTCACCCTAAATGACAAAGGTGAGGCTCTTGATGAATTTTGGATTAAAAAGGAGCAATATACCTCCCTGGACATCTGGTCTGCCATCAATAATGACATTAGGATCTGTCACATAGGAATTGCCATCTGTGATCTGGTCAGAGGCCTTTCAAAGGGAAGGAAATGGGAGGGTGGAGATCAAGGAATGGTTTGCTGCAGGGAATGGTGACTTGAAAACCCCAGAGGTCCACGTCCCCTTCCTTCTGCTCTGCAAGTCACTTCATTCCTTCATCAGGTTGAGGACAAAGGTAGAAATCTTGGGTTTTGGAAAAATCTTGGGAAGCCTGTGCTGAAGAGAGGAGATGAAGCAGGGAAAGATGGAATTGTCTGCAAGGGGGTTGAAAAAAAGGGATTTAATACTGAGTGCAAAGTTTCATCCATACCTCAACCCTCTCCCTGGAGGAAGATGAGAGTCATGCTTAGAGAAGGATAAAGCAGCAGAGAATCATGCAGGCTGTTCCTGGTGGGCTCTGTACCCTCTGTTGTGCTCAGAGACTTTCCAGGTTAGATGTGAGATGTTTGAGTTGAAGGGAACCCACCAAGCTCTGAGGTCTGGTGCAAACTACTGCAGCACAGAAGGGAAATTAGAAGTGCTGCCTGGACAGGGGGCATTGCCCTCTCCCAGACTGCTCCCATCAGGCCGGCACATCTCCAGAGCCTGCTGCTCACGATTCCCATCCAAAGGTTGTGGTAGTGACTCCCAGGACTGTCGGAAGGGAGGATGTAAAGAACAGCCAGAGACCTGAAATAGCTAACAGGGTTTTTGCAGCTGCTTTCTTAACATTGTCTGGGTTGCACCACCTGCTAACCCACTCCCAGACCAGTGCTGGTTGAAATGATGGGCATCTCTGGAAACTCACCTGCTTTAAAACCTCCTGGGACCCCGTGATGCTATTTTCCACACGTTTTGTTTTTCTCTTTATTAGCTAGGTATAAACTTTCCCCATAGAAACCCGAGATTAATCTGATCACCAGCCCATCAGCTATTTATTTAAAGAGGTAAGTCCTCATCTTGTATTTTGGCCATCAATCCCCATTAGTTTCCCTATATGGTTGATTGAATAGTCCATTGCCTGTACTAATAAGCACCCATTAGTTGTCCCACAGAGCTTTAGTTTTATTAGAAACAATTCATGTCAGTCTAGGCCAGATGAAGTGCTTTTAGCTGGATTGTTTTGATTGCATTACTTGGAAGGTGGCATCTGAGCTCCTGGAAGGTTAGAGAGATGCAGCAGCCGACCGAGCTGCTTTGGCGCGCACGCAACGCGGGAGAAATGCAGATGATCCCAGTGTGAGCAAGGCGAGGATTTGCTGCAAGGGCACCCAGGGTGTGTTGAAATCTGCAGAAATGGCTCTTTGCTTTGCCCCGTTTGGGTCAGCCTGGTAGAAATCTCCAAGGGTTTGAAGCAAAGGTTCCCATCATCTCCTCTCTGGCTTTGGGCTTGCGAAAGCTGGTGGATGTCAGGACTTGCCATTGGTGGTGTTCTTCCATTTTCATTCCTCACAAATCCAGAAGCTCCCATTTTGACAGCATTTTGGACTGCAGTAAGCTGTTTACAAGCAATTTGACTTGCCACTCTGGGAAAAAAACCCAACAACAAAACCCGCAAGTGTGGAAGGCAATAATTGCTGCAAATCACTATTCAGCTGCTCTTCATCACGCCAGCTCTGGCTTCCATCTACCCGACAGCCCTGCTAAAAGGATAATAATGCTTTAAAAATTAGAGTCAGCCAAACAACTACTTCATAAATTCATGGCCTTGCCCTGATCCTTTCCAGAAGTTTTTCTTTCAGACCGAGTCCATGTCAGACCTTGGATTCCTTCCCCTTGGAAATGCTGCTACTTTTCTGCTTTCTGAGCGCTCACTGGGTCACCCAGCTATGCAAAGGGGGTTACCAATTATCTGTCATTAGCTCAACATAAACAAGCCTCGTTTGGGGATAATCTTGTGATCTCTCCTTCAGAGAACACGGGATAATCTCTCCCTGATATTGTCTCATTGTGGGATTTTGTCCTTGATAGATAAACCAGTCCCGAAATCCTATTAAGAGCTATTCTGCTTTCCCTGAAAAGAGACAAACTCACAGATGAAACAAACTCCTGGCAAACTCAGAAGAGACCCTTAGCTTTGTCTACCTGATGGGAAACAGCTCTGCTCTGCAGCCCCTATTTCCATCTGTGCCACTTCTGAAAGCAATTGAAGATCTAACGCAGCCCCAGCTTTTATATGGGACTGATGGTCTTTCTCAGCTCATCAAATCCACCTCGAGCTACCAGCAGGCAACCAGGGCAAATAGAATGAGGGCTTCCTTGAGATGTGGTGGGAAGGCAGCACTTGGTGGAAAGGCTGGCTGAATGGGTGATAGGGCATCTTTTCAATCAAAGTTAGATCCTCTCAAGGGGTGAATTGCCTCCTTGGGTTTTCCAGATCCCCCAAAGTTGTGGAGGGCTAGAGGAGCTGGGCAGGAGATCTCCCACAATTGTCAATGAGGTTCAGCTTTAGTGTTCTCCTTCATAATTTGGGGATTCTCATCAGGATGAGTACCTGGCTGTCAGCTTCCAGTATTGTCAGCCTTGTCTGCTAGAGTATGTGTCCTTCCCCCAAAATAACCCTGACCTCAGTGTCTGACTTTATCTGTGTGAAGAGAGGGACAGGGCTCTCTAAAGATTTCACGTTTCATAAAATAGAGATTGCCATCCTTGGAGACAAAAAACACCTCTGTCTTCGAAGGTACTCAGGTCTTGCTACGCCTGGGATTAAAGAGGAGCCTTGCAGAGAGGAAGCTGGATAATACTGGTGGAGATCAGGCTCCAGAGAAGAGGTTCTTGGGATCCGCATTTCCTTGCAGTGCAGTTTTGTACCCTGCTGAAGTCAGGAGTTTATTATTAACAGCAATATTTTACATCACTACAGCTCCTCAGACATGAAAGCCTTGGAGCCCTTTGTGTGGTGGCCACATGAGTTTTAGCCCAGTGGTTGCTCTTTAATTGTGGGGGGCTTGTTTTAACATTTCTGCACCTCTTCTTAGCAGCACAACAAATAAACAGAGACATAGAGTACCAGATCTGAAAATGGCAATGCACTGGCTGGTTTCCCATAGCAGGTTCACACCCCTTGGTCAATGTGTAGATTTTTAAGATACAAAGAAATTTTATCTTAGCAGGGGCCTCTCAGACACTGCTGCAATAAATATGAGCTCTACCTTTGTTAGCAAACCCTAGAAAAAGTAAGGTCTTTATGTCGTTAAGGAGGTTAGGACAATAAAACAACCAACTCCATCAGTCATGAGGGGAGTTTGAAAGTGTTTTTTAAAAGGAAGGAAGATTTGATAAGAAAATATCGAGTGAGGTATAAAACAGATTTCTTGTTTTAGAAATCTGACAACTCTAGCAAAATCAAATTGCTTCTCAGGGGATGCTGACGGGAAAAGAAAGCCTATCCAAGCCTGAGATTCACAAAAAAAGGAAAGAAAGTGGTTGATGTTGTCTTAGATTTTTGTTTCTTTTATTTACTCGGAGCTGTTCAGGCATGAAGGTCTCCGGTCCCTGCTGTGCATCTGTAGGATTTGTTGTGCACGGGCATCGGTGCCTCCCTGTAGCTGTTTTCATGTCTGAAAATAGGGATGGTGATTTAAATCTCTTGGGTCCTTTTCCTTCTCAGCATTTTGCTTTTGGCCTCCTTGGGGCATTGGGAGACAGGGAGGTGCTTCGCCCATGAGCTGGGAAGCGAATCTCCTGCTCTCTAGGATGTACATGAAGGGATCTTCAAGCACCCTGCAGATTAATTCTGATGGATCTGCAGCAGAGTCTGGGTCTGACACATCTGCCACAAGCAGAGGCACGAGCAGCTGGGAGAAGGATCTTTCTTCCTTGCTGCAGAAACTGTGGGGTCTGTGACATGTCTCCTAAGCTGTGTCCTCTCCTGAGGATTGGCAAGCACACATCTGATCTTCAGAAATAAATCCATCACAGGGGCAGGGAGAGGATGAAGCTGCTGCAGATCTAAAGGTCAAATTATAAAGGCCATGTTAAAATATGCTCATAGGAAATGACAGCTTATAAGTACTCTGTTATCTAATTACTTCTGTCAGGCAGATAAGTCTGGACAGCAATTATTTTTAACCTAAATCACAGAAGGAGCTACTGTAGGAGCTTCCCTGTTGCTCAACATTTCTTTTTGTTATCAGTTTTGTAGCAAAACGTGGAGCTTTACAGGATAAACAGCTGTCCTAAAGGGCTGCTTTTCACTTTCCCTGGAGTCCAAAGGTGAGGATGCTGCTTTAATTCGGTTTATATATGATTTGGAGAGGCTGAGAGTTGGTCCTTACCCTGCCATGGACTCTTTGTGACCTTAGGCTGGCCATGGGGTTGAGCAGGGGGCTGCACCTGAGAGAGGAGCCACACAGGGACACGTGGGGCTGATGGTCAACACGAACACACAGGAGTGGAGATCACAGTCTCTGGCTCCATCTCTACCTGCACCCAAAGCAGTGCTGCGAGATGACCCCAAGTGCAGAACAACAGAGTGGGATGGGAAAAACTGGCGCCCTTTTCCCGCTGGGTGTCCCAGCCCTTTGCTCCATCCTGGCACACAAAATGCAATCCTCTTGGTCCAGCCTCAGCTTCCAGCCTCTAAACTCTTTCCTTATGTTGCTGGAGAATCTTTCTAGTCGAAAATATCACTGTGCTTTATGGAGAGATCTTGGGACCACGTATCATCTTACACAGCGCTTCAGTCTTGGCTCTTTGACCTGTGCCCTGGGGGAGCTGCCCTCTTTCTCTCAAGGTCCTTTGAATATCAGCAGAGACGTTCATCATCCCGGGGCCTCGAGGAAGGTATTGATCACGTATGATGAATCGGTGCATGTGTCATGCAGGAGGAATGATTAGTTAATGGATGAAAGATGCCAGAGCTGGTGCTTTCATCCCGGGATGCTGTGTGTTCCTCCTCCCTGACGCGAGGCTCTTCCTGCCCCTGGGGGAGATGCAAAGGAGAGTGAGAGATGGGCTGTAGGATGGGAGCCAGTGGGTCTTGACAGCACCTTCTCCTGGGGATGTAGTCTTGGGTCCTCCTGGGTGGCACGGCCAGAGGTGGCAGTTGGATTTTGGGGAGAGAGAAAGGATAAATGAGATGCCACTTTGGTTTGTGGCAGTGAAACCAAGAGGACCTGGTGCAACAGATGACACAGAAGGGCCTCTTGATAAAATAAAGTCTTCCTCCAGTTCTCCACCAGTGCCCTGAAACTCAGATGGCCATTTCATCTGCAACACAGCCCCTGCAGCTCTAGCCAAACCAGGGCAATGAACACCGCTCCAGCGGTGCCCTCCCAAGCCAGACTGATAACGGGATGTTTATTCTGCACACAGCATTGGTGTCATTGTACCAACCTCAAACTGGTAACAAGGGGCTTTGGCAAAGATCTGCGGGTTTAAATTGAATTTTCCCTCTCTCTCCCACTCTCCAAAGATCTTTCACGTTAAAGAAGCATATTTCTTTTCACCTCCAAGGTTAAAATCTTACCTTCTTTCATCTTTCCAACTGATGCATCCCTGAGCAGCAGGTTTGCAGCACATGTCACAGAGAGCTGCCACATTATATGGTCCATAGGGACCACAAGGGACACGGATGGGTGCTTGAAGCATCAGTGATAGAAAATATCCATAGGTGGAAGACCTTTGGAGACAAAGTGAGGAAGGAGGAGATGCCACATGCCTCTCGGTCAGGCTGCTCTCCCAGCCTTCAGGAATCCTTGCAAACAGTGATTTGTGAAATGGTTTTAAACCAGCACAGTGTCACAAGTCCCTGCTGGCAGCTCTTCTGTGTGAGGGATTATTCCAGAGGGCTGTTTCTGAGGGATTTTTTTCACCCTTGATTTTTTTCCCCTATCTGAATATTTTGGAAGGAAAGCACGTTATTGGAAATGTGATTAAGTAATTGGGAAGAGGATTATGGTGTTCTGGAATAACAGCCTCTTATTCCAGAATGAGATCAGTCACAGAGGGAGTTAATCGGAAACAGCTATTTTGGAAACAGCTCTGGGAAGCCTCCACCACTATGATGGACCAGTGTCCATCCCACCAACTGCTGGCCACTGGTGCCTCTTCCACCCATGAGGTGTAAGGCCAGTTGGTGCATTATTGTTCAATAACGTAGGGTTATATTGGAATTAATTCTGGGCTTGACTCTGGCCTTTCTGTAGTAGTGAAGATAGAATCACAGAATGGTGGGGGTTGGAAGGGACCTCTGGAGATCGAGTCCAACCCCACTGCCAGCACAGGAACACCCAGGGCAGGCCACACAAGTACAGATTCAGGTGGGTCTTGAAAGTCTCCAGAGCAGGAGACTCCACAACCTCTCTGGGCAGCCTGGGCCAGGCTCTGTCTCTCACAGGGAAGAAGCTTTTCCTTGTGNTGTCCTTGTGTTGAGGTGGAACTCCCGGTGTCCCTCTCATCCTATCACAGGGCCCCACTGGAAAGAGACTGGCCCTTTCTACTTGACACCCACCCTGCAGATATTGGTAAACATTCCTAAGATCCCCTCTCAGGCTTTTCTTCTCCAGGCTAAACAGCCCAAGGGCTCTCAGGTTTCCTTATAAGAGAGATGTTCCTGTCTCTTCGTTACCTTTGTAGCCTCCATGGGACTCCCTCTAATATTTCACTCCCTTGAACTGGGGAGCCCAGAACTGGCCACAATACTCCAGAGGTGGTCTCACGAGTGCAGACGAGATGGGGAGGAGAGCCTCCCTCAGCATGCTGGACCCACTCTTCTTCATGCACCCCAGGATAACATTGTCCTTCTTGGCCACAAGGGCACATTGCTGTTCCATGGATAACTTACTGTCCAGGACACCAAGGTCCTTCTCCAGATCAGAGTCCCCATAGAAATTGTAACCAGGAGGCATTTCATGGACTGAAAATTGAGATGATTCATAAAGGCTGTTGCCTTCAAGAGACATTTGCTTCCCCAAAAAGCCCCTCTATTCATTTCAGGAAGGGCTGGATCATCTGTGCTCCACAGCATCACTCTTCCCATCAGCCATGGGGCTGTGCTACCCCTTGGCCACGCTCCCAAAGAGCATCAGCATCGCCAAAACGCTTCATCCTCCGCGTGCGTGCCCGGCTCTGCCGCCGCAGCCATCGCGCTTCGTGAGGCACCAGCCCCGAAACGATGGGCTTGTGTATGCCACCAATTATATTTTTTTCATCCTCTGATATGTATTTATTATTGAAAATTAAAGGTTTTCCTGAATTTTTATTTCCGAGCTGGGCCAAACACAGCTTAGGCAATAAGCGATGCATATTTATTTCCAGCTCGAGCAGTAAAAATATCACTTCTTTCCTCGTGTTTCTATAATTTCTTTTCTGTGCATATGCAAATTGCTGGTTTATTTGTGCAAGATTTATGCAGCTAAATGATGGGGAATTATAGAGGCAATTCAGCACTTAGAAAGGAGAGAGACAATTGCTGCAATTTGCTCGTGCCATGCGCTAATTCCTTCAGAAAATGCTTTTGCTCATTTATTTGCACCGAGCACCAATTTCTGCACCCCGAAGCAAGCTTGGGAATTTTTTTCCAGGGTCAATATTCTGCAAATGGTTTCTATTTCTTGCTGCCTGTGCCATCGCCTCCCCATAATACTTTATAGCAATTAGTAACAATAATGAAATATAGCTGTGATTTCTCAGCGCCGGAGAAACGCAGCCGGCGCTTGTGAATCAAACACATTTTCTGGTCAAATTGGCCATTTAAGCTCAGTGCTCAGGAAGCTTTAAATCCACCTCGATGGATTGCTATGAGCTAAGCTCCAGGGGGGGAAAACACTCTTGGAAGCAGATTTTTTGCCCTGATTTTTTTCTCTGCCTAAACTGAACCTGGTCTGGGAGGTGATGCTCAGATGTTTGGGGGGACATATGGCTCCAGCATGAAGTGAATCTGATGCAGGGAGAGGTTGCCTTGCAAAGCCAGTGGCTGCAAGAACTGGGCCAGTTCCCAGGTTTCCCTCTATGTACTTCCTGGGTGAGGCCAAGGAGGGAAATACTATGAGGCTGGGATTATAGAATCATAAAATAGTTTAGTTTGGCAAAGACCCTGAGGGTCATCTAGTCCTATCATTAACCCTGCACTGCCATGTCCACCACTAAACNATCACCCATATGAGCCAGGATGCTGGTGGCCTTCTTGGCCACCTGGGCACACACTGGCTCATCTTCATCTGGCTGTTGACCAACACCCCCAGGTCCTTTCCCACTGGGCAGTTTCCAGCTCCTCTTCCCCAGGCTGGGAATGTTACAGAGGGTTGTCATGACCCAAGTGTAGAACCTAACGCCTCACGTCTGATGCCCAGAGGCAGGATGGAGACAGGACACAGGGACAGAGGTCCAGAACAACAGGAACTAACCTGGAGGTCCTGCAAAAGGGCTCCTTGTAGTTAAATGTCACAAGACAGCTGGTGCCCAGCACTTAAGAGAAAGGGAAGTGATTTAGGTTTGGCTGTTATCAGAAAAACATGTGTGGAGGACAGGCAATGAGAAGAGCAGCCGTTTTCTATTAGGATAAGAGTAGGTCAGGTGTAGTTAAAACTGGGTAAATGGAGCAGGAAATGTGGCTGTATATTACTCACCCAAGATATATTGCACACATTAGCTTTGTTTGATCAGGTTATTCGGAGATTCGGTGCTCCGAGTGGTGTTTTAGGGTGGCCAAATCCAGGCTTTGTACTCTATTAAAATAAATATATTGCCAGTGTTTAATAAAGTCGCCGAGTTTAAGTGTAACCCAAAGTCTGCGAGCAGCCTTTTCTGGAAGTCTGGGGTCTTAATGAATCCATGCCTGAGATGGGCTTTTGAAGGTGGAAGGCGTGATATTGATATTGTTTATGTAGCAAAATAATTTATGAATATTCATTTAATGATGTTACTGGTTTCCAATGTGGTTCTGCTCCTGGAAACTTTAATGTTTTTTCTGTCCTGGCAGAGCAAGGGATGGAGGCTTTGCTGCAGGCACTTGTGGGCTACCTTGGGCTGTAGGAATGTCTTGGGGCTGGAGGAGCAAAGCTGGGCTGAAAATGGCAAGGCTGGGCTGAAGTTCAGCTATGAAAACTGCACTGGTTTTGCAGAAGGAATAGGAAATGATGCTTTTCTCCATTCAAAAGCCACATGAGGTTAAGGCAGCATTGCTGGCATTGGACAAGTGAGAATGCGTTGTGGGTTTTTTTGGAGGGCTTGAAGCTTTTGAGTCTTAATAAAGAATTGCATGTTCACTCTGAAGTGGAGAAGTGGAGAAGGAGCCACTAAGGTGGACAGTCATTATATGCTAAAGTTAACTTTCATTAGGTGATCTTCTGAAAAACAATACCTTTTCTCTCAGCTGTAGCCTATGCAGCATTTACCTCTGATATTCTTTGACCTGCCCCTTGGTGCATGGACAAACTCTTTATCGTGTTCCTGTGGCTCCTTCCTAACCTCTGGCATACATACAGTTGATAAATGTGTTCTCTGGCACGGCAGCATCCCTTTTTCTTTTCAGTGATGGAGGACTGAAGTCCAGGTCCATTTAAGACACTTAGATCCACAAAGCTGTGGTCAGTCAGATGATGTGACAAGTGAGAGCAAACCTCCCTGGGACCTACCCTGCTCTGGGGCTCATCTCATCTCTGGCAGCTCCAGACTTAGCCATTCCAGTGGGAGGAGGAATGGGTCCAGGCAGGGAACTTCATTCAAGTGCTGGACCCATTCCTTCCCCACCTGGGGGAAGGTGTCTGGAGAGGAGCCTCTCCTGCAGCTGAAGGTGCAACTGAAGCAGGGCCTGTTTGACAGGGCAAGGGGGAGCCTGGCTAAACTGAAAGAGGGGACATGCAGACTAGAGAGAAGGAAGGTGGTTTTTTAAGGTGAGGGTGGTGAGAGCCTGGCCCAGGCTGCCCCGAGAGGTGGTGGCTGCCCCATCCCTGTCCCCATTGCAGGGGAGGTGGCCGGGGCTCTGAGCACCCTGCTCTAGTTGCACATGTCCCTGCTCCCTGCAGGGGGGTTGGACTTGATGAACTTTAAAGGTCCCTTCCAACTCAGACCACTCTATAATGCCATGCTGCTGCACATGCAGACAGAAAACCAAGCCAAAGTCCTGGCTGTGGGGAGCCTTCCCCACCTCCCCGTTCCCCAGGCTGCCCTGGGGTGTTGGTTGTTGCATCATCCTCAGCCACTGGCCCATCTGTGGGCAGTAAATCCAGCGGCAGCGTTGGGAGCTGACCGTGGCTTCATTCTCTCTTTGCCTCCGACAAAGCTTTATTGTTTTGGTGTGACCTGCTTTTAGGAGCCCCCTGAGTTCCAGCCATATATCTGTCCTTCCCAAATCCTGGAGGGCGGCTGGGACCTCAGTGGGGTCAGCGAAAGGGCACGTCACGGCTGGACGGCAATTATCCTCCGGGCTGGGAAAAGCCAGGGCCAAGGCTGTGCCCTGACCTGAAGTCTTTTTTTCTTTGAAGGGTCCCAGGCCAGCAAAGTGCTGGGTTGTTCTGCATCAGCGTGTCCTCCCCATCCTGACCCGGGCGTCCTCTGCAGAAAACTTTCCTTGCTTCTGCTTGATGGTTATTTTATTTGGACATCATTTAGGTATTTATTTGGGTGATGATGATCGGAGGGCTGGAGCACCTCCCCTTGAAGAAAGGCTGAAAGAGTTGGGGTTGTTCAGC
>VWZY01006814.1:44601-57613 GCA_013399075.1 Chloroceryle aenea
GATGGTCGGCAGGCTGTGAGAGGACTGCAGAGAGATTGGACAAGGCAATGAGGGTTGGACGTCACCGATGCTCTCAGCAGGCAGCCACGTTTGCATTTCCCAGGGGTGGACTTACCATTATTCCCTTGTCCTGCTGCTCCTGGGATGGGGATGCTGGGAATAACCTCTCCAGCTCGTTCATATCCAGCTGCTTTCCATTCAGGTCCCGGTCATCCCTGTCCCTGCGAGCAGCCCCATTCAGGACGAGGCCGGTGGCACTCCGCTGGCTCCTGGGGATCTGTGGGGTTGACAGCTGCTCCTGCACATTTTTGCACATCAGCAGCCTGAGAAGTAAAGAGATGCAGCCTGGGGGTGAGCAAAGATGGTGCCTTTCCCCACACCCCTCAAGCCTCAGTCTGCCTTAGCCCTGTGCCGTGTTCCTTTACTCCCTAAATCCCACCTATAAAGTATCTTCCCCTCACCATGAAAGGGCTTTTGCTTTACAGCTTGTCAGAGCAGCAGTAGTGATGCTCTCAGGAAGCAGCAAGTCCCTCAGTGGGGTTCAGAGCTGAGCAGATGTATTCAGAGAAGCTGTCTGTGTTCCAGGAAGGGAGGCAGGAGCTGTGCTGCAAACAGCACCTGACAGTCATGGGAGCTGAGCTGTGCAATGACACCTCACAGTGTGGGTGTCCTGAGATGTGCACAGCAAACAGCCCAGGGCACTGAGGGGCTGGAGCGTGGCCAGAGAAGGGCAAGAGAGCTGGGGAAGGGTCTGGAGCACAAGACTGGTGAGGAGGGGCTGAGGGACCTGGACTTGTTGAGCCTGGAGAGAAGGAGACTCAGGGGAGGCACTTTGGATCCTGACAACTCCCTGACAGGAGGCTGGAGCCAGTCTCGAGGAACAAGTGGCAGGACAAAAGGAAATGGCCTCAAGTTGTCCCAGGGGAGGTTTAGGTTGAACCCGAGGAACAATGTCTTCCCCTCCAGGGCTGCCAAGCCTTGTCCCTGGCTGCCCAGGGCAGTGGTGGAGTCCCCATGATCCCTGAAGGGGTTTCCAAGCCATGGAGCTGTGGTGCTGAGGAACATGGGTCAGTGGTGCCCTGGCAGTGCTGGGAGAGCAGCTGGACTTAAGCATTTTAAAGGTCTTTTCCATCCCAAAGAATGCTGATTCTGTGATCACTAGGGAGGTGTGAGACCTGCCCCCTGCCAGGATACCCACAAAACATTAGGGACCATTACCCATGTGAACAGCAGCATGAGCAACACCTACCTTCCTCTGTATCCAAACATGAGGAAAAGGACACAGAAGATGATGCACGTGACACCAATGTGGATCCCAATGATGATGCCAGTCGTGGAGGTTTTGTTGTTCTGCTCGTCCTTCATGCAGTCACAAGGGGGATTCAGCACTGCCAGAAGAAAGGAGGAGAGCAGGGTCACTGGTGCTGTTTTTCTATTGCTACTCCAGCTTTTCGGGAGCCCAGCACAAAAATAGGAGCCCGGACGGTGCCAGAAGCCATGTAGGAAGAAAAAGAGATGGAGCAGAGGGGGCAGGAGCTGCCACTGCAGCTCCCCTACTCCTGAAGCAGCATGTTTCACTCCAGGATGGCAGCTCTTAGCTTACACATGTGGGTTTGTTCGTGTTCATGGCCCCACTGCTGGCTTGAGTTTAAGGGACAAAACTGGCACTTACAGGAACAGCTGGGTAGTTTCCTTCCCCTTAGTAAAAAAAAGTCATCAGGTTGGACTGGCCATCAGGGATGGTGCAAGCTATGTGGCAGAGAAGCCACCTCTACCAGTACCAGGTGGTCCCAGCCCTGCAGAGTTTTGCTTCATCTTTATTTGTGATGCTGAAAATAAATGAGTGGCTAAAGGTGAGACAGGGATAGAGCTGCAGATGCCTTTGGGATGTGTCCAGACTCAGCACCCTCCTGCAAAGCAGTTTTCACCACCACCACCAAGACCAACACCCCATCTCACCTGTCCTCTCCACAGTCTCCCTCAAGGACACGAAGCGGACGGTTGAATTTCCATCCCCATGCTGGTTATAAGCGAGGAGCTTGACTTCATACACCACTGATGCATCTGTTTTGAAGGAGGCACAAGGACAGTTAAAGTTTAATCATTGACATCATCTCCCCAGTGATGCTATTTAGGAAACACATATCTTATCATAGAGGAGATGCTGTGACCAAGTACCTGCTACTGGGAAAGCACCCCAGAAATGTGGGGGAGAGCTGCAGTGTCTCTCGTTTAGTGGCCATGAAACACATTGAATAGAAACGAATCAAATATGATGTTCTGGTTGGAAGAGACCTTTAAGATCAAGTCCAACTATTAACCCGGCACTGCCAGGGCACCACTGACCCCTGGCCATCAGCACCACAGCTCCACGGGGGGCTTGGAAACCCCTCCAGGGATTGGGGGACTCCACCACTGCCCTGGACAGCCCAGAAATTGTTCCTCATGTCCAACCTAAAACTCCCCTAGTGCAACTTAAGTACATTTCCCCTTGTCCTGCCACATGTTCTGTGGGGACAGAGCCTGACCCCACCTGGCTCCAACCTCCTGTCAGGGAGCTGTTGAGAGCCAGGTCTCCCCAGAACCTCCTTCTCTCCAGGCTAAACAAGCCCAGGTCCCTCAGCTGCTCCTTACCAGACTTGTGCTCCAGCCTCTTCCCCAGCTCTCTTGCCCTTCTCTGGACACACTCCAGCCCCTCGATGTCTTTCTCACCCATGGTCAGGAGGGGACACAGCTCAGGCTGGCCCCATACTCACCCAGGTGGGTAATGTTGTAGGTTGTTATGTTGCTGGGCAGCAGCACTGGACCCGTGTACTGGGAGAGGTGAACCTTCCGGTAATACAGCTTGAAGCCTTCGTGCTGGCCCAGTTTGATGGAGGGCTCCCAGGTAGCCTGGACAGCGGTGCTGTTAATGACTTTAATAAAGAGGGATGGCATGGCTGGGACTGAAACAGAGAGAGAAAGACAGTGGGTTCCATGTGCTTTGTCAGTCTGTCTGAGAACTCCCCCCGCAGCCTTTCCCTGTGGTCACGGCATCAAAAAACATGCTAGATGAGACTGAGAAAAAGCAGATCAGCTCCTGCTTTAACACCTTTGAGCTTCTTCAGGGAGCTGTAGGAGTTTCCAAGGGTTTCCTCTGCTTGGTTCAGCAAGCAGAGGCTACTTTTACACTCCAGTTGCAATCTGATGCTCAGCCCCATCGGGTCAGGGCAGGAATGCAGTGACTTTAGCAATGCATTTCCAAATTCCACTTTTTTTTTTTGCCCTTGCCCTGAGGGTGGCGAGGACCTTTCCACAGTGATTAATCCCCCAGGGAGGAAGGAACCAGAAGGGATGGAGCTGGAGACATCTGTCTTATAAGCGTGCTAGGTACCTGCAGGGGCTTGCAGGCTGTGCAGGAGTTTCCTCTCCCCATCGGCTTTAGGAGGGAGGTTTGTGGGGCTGTGCTGGGGATTCAGGAGACAACGGGAGCATCTTCATTAACAGCCCTAAAGACTTGAGCAGCCTGAGATCCCTGCAGAGCTGTGCTGGCTTGTTTTGGTGGGCGGGCACTTACCTGGCCTTAGGGGCACACGGGAAGCTGTCCCTGCTGCTGCCCAGTGTCACTGAGGCCTGACTCAAAAGTACACCAGGATGCCTTTTGCTCCAGTCAGTGCCCCAAAATCCTGCCCACCTTCTCAGGGTGTGCTGCAGCTGGGGGAGGGGATCATGGCCAATCCCTCCCCAGGTCCCCAAAACACTGCCCAGACAGCCTTGCCACACCAGTCTGGGCTGAAAGGCAAAGATTTGCAAAAGCAAAGCCAATTATCTTGTGATGCAGCTATTTAGGGTTTCCAAAGCTGGTTCTGCTCCAAAACCTGCCCTGGAGACCTGTGTAGTGCTGGGGCACACAGGACCATGTTTGCCCCAAGCCTCTTCCTTCCCCTCTCCCTCCCCTGTCTCTTACACTGATCACACCCCAACTCAGAGATGTGTCTCAGCAGGATGACGAGTTTTGTTTCCACCACATTTCCACAAGACACCCCCAGGCCAAATGCTCCCATTGGTTGCCCAGCCTTCAGCACCACTTGGAAGGTGCAAAACACCAGGTGCTGCAGGCTCTGCCCTGCCCAGGGCTCTGCTTCCACACCAGGATGGAGAAGGGTTTCTGGGCACTGCTCCACCAGGCAGTGAGCTCAGCTACACCCTGCAGCAAAATTATCCAGCAGAACAATAGCCCTGCTTCTCCAGCAGCCTTCAGGCTTTGAGGGAGAGCTATTTGTCCAATCCCAGATGACTACAAGCTAAGAAGATCCCAGATATAAGGACTTGCATTGGACTGATGCTGCTTTTTGGTTTTTTTTTGTTTTTTTTTTTCTTCCCAGAGGGTCTCTCAAGGCTGAGCAGGGCAAACCCAGCCTTTGGCAGAGAGCTCAGCACGGCCACATCTAGGTGGTGAAAAGAGGATGAAATGTGGCCACCATCAATCTGAGGCTGAAGAGACTTAAAAAGGGCATTTCCTCAATTTAACAGTAAAAGCAAAACCACACAGCACAACAATTTGCCTTTTCCCAGGCACCAAGTGCTCAAGCTTTCTCATGAGGAGATTTAAGGAAAGGAAAGACATCTCTGGTGGGGAGCAGGAGGGTCAGGGCAAGCCTGTCTCTTCCCAAAGTGATGTCCTCCTCCAGGTCGTAGGGGCTTTGCCTGGTGCTCTCTGAATAAGAACAGGGAGAGGAGAAGTCCCTGCAGACTGGTGAGCATCTCCATGTGGATTCAGGAGGAAAGACTCAGCCACTGGCCCGGCTCCAGTAAATGAGATCCCATCCTGCCTGAGCACTGGCAGTGGGGAAAAAAAACAAGTGAAGTACATCTTCTGGCTAGGATTTATTCTGAATGGGCATTTCACTGATGGCAAGGTTGTGCTTGGCAATTTCTGGGTGCAAAACACAGAGAGTAAACTTTGGTTATACCACAATGTACCATTCTTCCCAAGGCTGCCTATATTTGCAATCCAATTAACAACTGTTGGTTGGGGTTTTTTTCCTTCTAATTCTCCCAATTCCCTTCAGAGCAAAATTAGGAATTGCCTGGATCCCCCCTCTGAGAAGCTGGACTTTTGGCTTTAAAGGACTTTTGGCTTTTCCCTCAAATCATGGGTGAAAACACCACGGAAAGGGAAATCACATCATCCCATGGACAAAGAAACACTGATGTGGGCCATCCCGATTTGCGAAGAGTTGGCTTTATTTTATGGTTGCAGAGCCTTACAGTTCATAAAAACCACAAGAATCTCTCTCCTTCAAAGTATGGAATATATAGTATTTATTCAAACTTTGAGAATATATATGTATAATATTGATTATATTTATGCACTCGCAGAATGCATGTGCTGTTTATAATGTTATTACACAAATAAGTGTATACAGGTGGAGTATATCTGCGTGTGTGTGTAAATATAGGTACACACACCAGTGTAGAGGTGCTTCACAGAAGTATATATAAGACATAATATGGATCTACTATAAGTGAGGCATCTCCCTCATGCTAAGGGCTGGGATACTTGTTTTCCTCTTCTGTGCTGTTTGGAATTTTCCCCAGGTCATTTCAACTTTCTTCTTGAAGGCGTCTTTAGCCGAAGAGGACTAAAGGAACAGTCTTCATCCTAGAGAAATGTCAAAAAGTCCTGGAGAAAACTCTAAAAAGCATTAAAAGACAAGAACAAGGAGTGTGTGCTGCTTAATGAAGTGGAGAGAGTTTGAGATTTAAAATACCACGGCGTAAAGGAGGACGACAGGGAGAAGATGGGAGGATCTTCCTAATGAGAGGTTTGTGGAGGACAAGGTTCACTTGGGTAGTTGTTCTACAGATTCTTCCCTTTTGCTTTCCAGCCAAAATTCTCACTGGCACAAAGGAAAGAGCATTGCGCTTCTAGAAAGCATTGGAGGCTTCGGCCAAGCACATTCTCAGCATATTCCTAGACCCAAAAAGCCAAAAGCAGCCAGCCCTGCTCCTCAGTACCTTCACCATACCCTGCTCCAGACACCACCAGTATAACACGGGCACTCACACCACTCTTTAGCTGGTGGCATCTCTACTGGCCACACCAGAAGCACTGTCCCAGCTCTAGGGAGCCATGCCTGGCTCCCAGACCCACCCGCCGTGTCCCTTCCACATGAGGCAGGACCCAGCAGCACGGTGACAGGGGGGTCCTGCCACCACAGGGCTCTGTGCACGTCTCACGCGCGCTGCACCGAGCTGGGATGGCAAAGCCAAGACGCGGAGCGTTGGGGAAAACTCGTCCCTTTGCAAGGCTGTTAGCACAGAACCAGGGGCTCCCTGAGCCCAGGGGAGTCACAGCTCTCTGGTGCACCTCAGGGAGGCACAGGGTGAGATGGCTTGGCTGGGAGAAGAGGCAAATCTGCAGTGAAACCTTAAAGCTACTGGATCCTGGCTCTCTGACCCGCTCTCTCCTGCATGACAGGAACCTGAGTGAAGCAAAGCGAACAACTCAAGCCAGAAGTGGGGCTTTTAAATCTCTTTTTATCCTCCTACAAGGCAAATGCAAGCTGGGCTTGAGTGATCTTAACCAGGCCAGCGTGTCCATCCTGAACATGAGGCTAATTGCTGAAGCTTCATTAAACAGGACAAGCCTTTTTAAAGGATGGCAGAGCGGGGGGACTGATGCCTTGAAACTTCAGAGAACTGGGTAATTTATCATCCCATTAACTTGTCCCTAACTATTCCTGTCATGATTGAAGGTAATAATGACAAAAAGTCATCTCTAGCCTGACCCAGACTTCTGCAAGAACACCAAGCTCTGTGAAGCACAGCTGGCTTCTGGCTCCAGTAGCTGAACTCAATGCATTGGGTCAAGGAGTTTCAAGTTTTGCCTTAGTCCATCCTTCTGGCTCTGCACTGGAAGGGAAAACAAACTCCAAGGGTGACCGGTTCCCCGTGGAGTACCAAGAAAAATAAACTTTCAGGGTAGCAACCCAGCAGGGCGAGGATTTATTGGTGGTGTTGCTCAGATGCTGTGGTAAACATCTGCAAGGGCTGAAAATGGAATGAGACCTGGATGCCCTACCTGGAAGTCAACACACTCTTTCATCTGATCCTAAGTAACATCCTCACACCCAAAGCCCTCTCTGCTCAAAGTTGTAATTACTGAGTGTGAGAACGATGCAATGCTCCTACAGTCTCCATATGTGAGCCAGAATTCAGAGGTGCTGGAGAGGTACAGGAGTCTCTAGGAACACAACCCTAAAGAGCTGCCTGATAGATCACGCTGGGGCTGTAGTTTCTGTCTGGTGTCTGCATGCAAGAGTCCTGCATTAGAGCACCCACTTCCTTACTAAGGAAGTGAACTGGTGGCCACATCTGGGAGGCCAAGTCAGGGAAAAAGCCTTAAAAATCATCCTAACTTCCCACTGAAACAGAAGGCTGCTGCGAGGCAGGGATCTGTAGGTCAGGACAGCTCAGGTCTAGTGTGATTTCTCCAGGGTAGAGTAGGAAAAAACCTCAAATTTCTAACAGTGTGGCACATATGATGTTAGAGAGGTGAGCACCAGAGCTGCTGGAGGATGCTGAGATGCTGCTTGAGCATTTAGCAAGCAGTGCAGGAAAAGCCCAGAGCAGCCACAACACACAAGACCGGCCGGACTCGCGCTCACCCCCTGCTCCAGCACCAGCTGAGCGAGGCGATGCTGCCTTTGAGGCACTCGGTCAACCCCCACGAAACGATACAAGTGAGTTTTACACAATATCCCAGAGTATGAGGAGGAGCAGGAACAAGGAGCATCAACACCACGGGCAATGTGCCAAAGCTCTCCGGAGCCACTATCAGGGTGACCGGCGCTGCTGCTACGCACAGCGGGTTTCAGCATCTGATGGCCCAAGCTCAAAGCGTTTCTTACCTTCTCCCAGCGTGCTCACCACTGTGACTTCGGAGGCTTTGCTGGCACCCCGGGAGGTGTAAGCCTTTATATAAAAGCTATAGCTGGTGGAGGGCTCTAGATCAGTCACTAGCTGCTGGAAGGTGCTCTTGCTAACGGCCTCCTGATACTCCATCTCTACGGGATCTGAAGTGCAAAGAAAGAGAGAAGAGAGAGCTGTCAGGCTTTGCAAGAAGTAAAGAGACTAAAGGGATGTTGCAAGTGGTAATTTTGCACCCTCATTTTCTACTTAAATTTCTGTGCTCTTTGCCAGAGACCTAAGTGGGCAGCAAGATCTGACCACGCAGCTTCAGCTGCCTCACCCTTTTGGCATTTAGAACAGCGTTACTGCCTCATCTCTGTTAGAGACTTGGAGATGATGGAGAACATGTGTGGCAGCACTGTCCAAAGCAGTGCAGACCCGGTTCACCTCACTGGCCACATTGCTGAACTATGGGAAGGCTGAGAATGCCCTGGGCAGTGGGTAGAGCACCGTACCTGCAGCTTTCCGAATGTGCAGCACGTAGCCGATGATCTCCTTGGTGTTCTGCAGAGGTTCTTTCCAAGACACCTGGATGGTGGTTGCAGACACTGTCTCTGCCTTCACGCTCTGCGGAGGCCCGGGCAGCCCATCTGCCCACAGGACCGTCAGGCGAGCGCTGGCTTGCGTGGAGCCGGCGCTGTTCTCGGCGATGCACTGGTAGATGGCTTCATCTGTCTGGTTGATCCCGTAGATGGAGAGAGTGCTGCGTGGGGACATGAGAGGGACAAGTGTCTCACTGAGTGCTCTGCAGCAGACGTCCCTCCCCTCTGGCCATGCCATGGCTCCCATGCTGATTCTGATGGCAGGGCCATTTCCTAAGAAAGCTTCCAGGAAGCTTTTGGGCTGGTGGTTTTGGGGAAAAAGAGCCCCAGGAGGTGGGTGCATCGTTCCCCAGATCCCGTGACCTGGCAGATTATTTCTGTCTCAACTCACAAAGCTTGTGGTTCAGGTATAGCCAGATGGGGATACAGGGTGGGATGGGGAACAGCAGGATCTGAAGCCCTGAATTCAGGAAGATCCCAACCACACTACAGAAACAGCTCAGTGGCAAATGCATCCATTCACCCAACCCAGCTTCAACTGGCTTAGCTCCAGTACACCCAAGTGAGACTCATCCAGGCACTGCACATGGTTGCTAAGCCAAGTCTAATCAACCACAGCCAGAAAGCCCTCTGGTGAAGCTCTAATAACATTGGGATTAGCTGACTTTCCCGGCAGGGTTACAGCCTCAGCTCCTGCTTCTGCATCATCAGAAACGTGATCACCATGAACCAAAAGCCAAAGCTTCGGAGCAAGTCGCAGGTTTTGGCTGCAAAACCTTGGAGCATGTTTCTGATGTGCAGCAAAGCTTGCTCTCCCATTGCAGCAACCAGGACAGCTCCTCCTCCAGACTGCTCTTGGGGACCTCCACACAAGGTTTAGGAGCTGTTTTCAGCCTCCAAATAAAGACAGGCACTGGCTACCCTGATGGAAAGCATCTCTAAATAAACCAGTGATGAACCAGCTTCCTAAACATGTTCCGAAGCACAGTGGCCACCTCCACACCATCTCCAGCAGGTGTTTTTAGTGGCTCAGTGGGCACAAGGACAACCAGAGTCCTTCTACATGTGGCCACCTGAGCTGAAGGCCCTTTCTGAGCTGCACTGACCCTCCAGCAACAGCTGTGTGCAACCAGAGCAAGTTCAGGGCTGGCCCAAGGGCTGCACTGCCCAGTATCTTTGCAACGAGGCCGGCAAATATCGGCTCAAATTATTGTGCAACACGTTAGCCCTACCTTGCCATTCAGTGTGCAAATCAGCTTTTCTTAATAACATTTCTTCACAAACAGGGATCCATCAATGAAAGCTCTGCTCTCTCCAGGGCTTGCTCCCTTCCTCAGAAATCAAGCCTGGAGCGACGCGATTCAGTTTGTGTGAATAAAACATCTCCCACTGCTGCCCCCCCTCCCCCTTTTAGAGCATACGTGCAACACTCTGGATTAATCCCTATTTGTGCACCTGTATTTCCAGTCCTGCCCAGTTCATTTGGACTACAGTTTACTTTTGTCTTGGCATGAACATTCAGGAGACCACAATGCCTCCAAGCTTCAGCATCACCTTGGCAGCTGATGACAAATCTCTCAAGAGCTTTTCGCTTGCTGTTTTTCTGTTAGAAATGACCTGAACCTAACCAAATCCACATCCACTGCTTCCTTCTAGGGAGAAATCAATTTTATTTTCTTCTCCTGCAGTGAATACCAGGTGGACTTGGGACTTGACTGTGCACAGGTAAATCCCAAGCACCTCAGCTGATGCGAGGGGCACTGCATGGCTTTTTGGGGGTCATAATCAAAGCTGCCTTTTTATGGAAATAAAGATCTGTATATGGATAGTGGTAATGATAAATAACCTCCCACTGCCTGCCCCTATGTCAGAACGAATGCTTCTTCTAATTGCAGCAAAATATTGGTCTTCCTATATTAAAATTTATTATTGCTGTTGATTTAACATTCATATTTCTCCCTTGCAAATTATTGGGGCCATGGTGAGTGAGCAAATGTTTAACAGTCATCTATTTATGTCCTGTGCCTTTGTTTCCTTGGAAACATTGTAAATGGAATATCAAATGTGATGGTTTCAGCTGATATGGTGATTTTAGAGAATCAGCCCTAAGCTCCTCTCATAGCCATGGGCTCAACGTATCCGATTCAATGGAAGGAGAAAGGCAGAGCTGGGAGGGGGGCACAGGGAGGAAGGACCCCTATACGTGGCTCAACGGTGTCAACGAGAGGTGACTCCTGTGAGGACAGATGGCAGGAGGCAGGATTGCACCGTCCGAAAGCTGTACTCTGCACAAAGCAGATGTGTGGATGGAGCAGCAGCGCTGCCTCCTGCCCCCTCAACACAGGGATTGGATCCGGGCAGCCGCCGTGCAACTGGGCACCCAGGAGCAGCCAGGCTGGGCTGGCACAAGACTGCAGAGCAGAGTTAAGCTTCCCAAGCACAAAGCAGCCCAGGAACAACGAGGAGTCTTAAGGCTCTGCTGCGTCCAAGTGTACTGGGAGGTCATTCTGCTTCTCTGCTCCAACCTGGTGAGACCCGACCTGAAGTCCTGTTTCCAGCTATGGAGTCCTCAGCACAGGAGCAGGGCCAGAGGAGCCTCAGCAATACTGGGATGGCTGGAACACCTCTGCTGGGAGGCCAAGCTGGGAGAGCAGCCTGGAGCTGGTGTTCAGCCTGGAGAAGAGAAGGCTCTGGGGAGACCTTCTGGGGGTCTTTCAGTGCTTTCTACAGAAAGATGGGGACTGACTTTTTAGCAGGGTCTGTTGTGGCAGGACAATGGGTGATGGTTTTAAACTAAAAGAGGGAGATTTGGATTAGAGAGAAGAAATATTTTTTTTAAGGGTTGGACTCGATGACTGTTAAAGGTCCCTTGTGGCCCAAACCAGTCCGTGATTCTATTTACTTGATTTACCCAGAGAGAGGAAAAGATGCAGAAGAGGGGATCCTGTCTGGAAAGCAGTGCAAGGAACCTGATGGCAACAGTATGATGCTGGGGCCAAAGACATCTCTCTCCTGGGAGGACTGGGTGGGGAGTGAGCAAAACTCCTCTTGCATGACACAGATGATGTGCCAGGTGCCAGTGGTCGTGGTGCAGGACACCACTTGGCTACTGGGACCTAAAGCTGGGCAGAGCCTTGACCACCCCAGCTGCTTCTCTGCAGAGGTCCCAGGGTGGTCAGTAGTAACACTGTCACGGTTAAGTCAGAAGAGATAAATAAAATAAGTTCCCACAAAGTGTTCATGGCAGGTAGATGGAAATTTGCTTCAGGCTTTGAAAAGTTTGTTCTCCTTGAGATCCATGAGGCTGTGTTTGGACAAACTATGTGGTAAGAATCTCAGCCATCCATGACCTCGGGCCCACATTACCTGGGACGATGCGCAGGCAGCGGGGTTGAGGAAACGACTGGAGCTGGTGAGCAGAACACCCAGCATCTAAACACCAGCTTTACCAGAAGGCGGTGGGTTTTTTTCTGTCAGTCCTTCTAACACCCACGGGCAGACCTCGAAGGAGGCAAAGGTGTCCCTGCAGGGCACCAGTAGCTGCAGTGAGGAGGGTAGGAGCTGGTGGTGAGTTACACAAAGCTCAGCCTCATCCCAGCTGATACCTCTGCCACGCATCCATTTTCATCTTAACCATCAACAAATTCTTTCTGCCTTCACCCACCGCATCACTCCTGGGATGTGGAGGAAGCAGTGCAGCAGGGTCATCATTCGGTCCAGCAGCTTTCCCAGGTTTTGCTGCTTTTTGTCTTTTTCTTTTCTTTTTTGTTTTTTAAGGAAGCTCAAACAAAAGGAAAATATGTAGTTGCCGTGCGAGTGGGTGCAAAGCGTCTCTGCGTGTCAACCATCTGAAATATGCAGTGTCCTTTTATTTCTTCCCATCAACAGGAAAAAAAAAGAAATAAATCTGTCACTTTGGGACATCTGCTGTTGGAAAACTTTCCCGTGAGCGCCAGACTGGCAGCGCCGCGAGCACGTCAGACGAGGCGAGATGCCAGAAGGCTTTCTGCTGGTCACCAAAGCCGCTCAGAGAGCCGAGGGCTCCATCACATCTCCTCACAATGCCCTGACAGGCATTGATGGAAGTGGGGAGAGGAGCCGCTGCAGATTCACACCCGGCTGAGCTGAAATGAGAGGCCTCCGCTGCTCGAAAGCCGCCGTATTCCCAAGCTGTCTTCCCAGTTCATAGGCAATCAGGATGACTGATCTGGCTCGGGTCAGGGGTCTGGGCCGGTGACCGGAGATCGGCTTTCCAAAGGCTCCTCTGAAAAAGTCTGAGAACTGAAGGAAGCCTCTTCATCGCCTCAGCAGCACAAAGAGGGGCCCATCTGGAAGGCTATCGGCGTGCGCGCGCACACGGGCGCACAAAAGAGGGAGTGTGATGAAATTAAAGCAGTGAGCAGGCTGGGGCTAGCGGGGAGAGCATTTTAAGTGCTGGCAGCTACAGAAAGCCACCATCATCATATTCAGATGCCCCAGTCCCTGTGCCCCACTCCACCTCCGTTGCTGGTCAC
>VWZY01006814.1:57868-75326 GCA_013399075.1 Chloroceryle aenea
CCCAGTCCCTGTGCCCCACTCCACCTCCGTTACTGGTCACCTTGTGCCATGCTGCACCCAGCTCCTGGGCTGCTGGACGGTGCTGGGCTGGAAATGAGCTTCCAGTGCTGGTTGCTGGCAGCTTTGCAGGAACACCCAGGATCTTGCAGGTTGCTTCACAGAGGCTGAGAATTAGGTGTGTAGTTTGAAGAACAATGCTCAGCAGCCTGGCAGGACGCTGTGTATCATCCCCAGCCATCAGCAGGGCTGATGCCCCACTGCTTAGAGGGGTTCTGGGTGCTCTTGCAAAGACCCTCCCTGCAAAGGCCGTGTCCACGTGTCTCCCAAGCAAAGTCAAACCCATAAATTATTCTTAAATCAGAAGCAGCTGGTCCACATCCCAGTCCTCCACATACTTGTTCGTCATGCTTCAGGGAACTGAAATATGTCCTGCTATACGGTACCTTTGCCATAATCACCAACGAGCTTCAAACTCTGCATAAATAACCCACAGCCTTGCTCCATCCTCCCCTGAAGTGTCTAAATGCTTAAGAATTCAAGAGTTTGTGGGGTACTTGCACCATGAAGGGATGTACAAGCCCACCTGCATCTCTCAGCACCCAGCTAATGTGGCTTTTATAGAAAAAAGCCACCTTGTGAATGACAGGCTCTAGTTTCCCTGGATTTGGTACCAAAAGGGCTGTGCATGGATGCCTGTGCCTTGAAGGTCGCTCTCCGTAGGATTAAGCGGCACAACAAGTGCCAGAACAGCAGAGTTGTCCTCAAGTTTATTTACGGAGGAATATTTTCCCTGATGAACCTTGAACATGCAGGGCCCTTCAAGGGAGTCATTCCCAGAGCACTAAAACAAGCACAAACCAGTGAGGAAGAGTTTTAAAAGGAGACAGTTCATAAGCGAAGGTCACTGAGGAGAGCAAATGCCACCTGAGCCCAGGTCCTAACGAAGCCTTTTTCCAGTGGAACACATGAAGTCCCTTAATTACCATTTTGTAAATAAAATCTTCTTGGAAAATCAATATTTAGAGCCTGCCTTCTGTGAAGATGTTGGCCTTTGTTCCTTGCTATTACGGCCATATAAACCCCATAGTGTGATATACTTCTGGGCTGAAAATTACCTCCCTGAACCTGATTGGGTCACAGGAAGAAAAGCAATAAACCATTCAGAGCAGAGTTTGGGTACTATTTCATGCTTCCTTGTAAATTTTGAAGTAATAACCTAGAGAGTGTGATTTTGCACGAGCCCATGATTAACTCGGGCAGTAACCACCCCTTCTTCCTGCAGCGATACCCCTGGTTTGGGCCAGGCTGGTGATGCTGGCTGGGAATTTTGCTGGAAATGCCCATTACACCTCTCAGGCATTTGGATCCCAATGGATCCGAATCACCCCAGGAATAATATGGGAAAAATGGTTTCTCTGATCAGAGGAAGACAGACCCTAAAGCTGCTGGACAAGGGGATGGCTCCTTCAAAGTCAAAACGGCTCCAGTGCAGCATCCCCCCAACAGCCATCGGCTCCATCCCCAACCTGCATGGCAAAGCTCCCCACCATCAGCTCCTTCAGTGTTTTTTATTCACAGTTTTTAATGGAAAACCCCACAATTCCCTATGCTGGAGCCTTCATGCATTTTTCATTAACAATTATCCGCTATCCCAGAACTGCTTTTGATTTTTGCTAATCATCGATTGGATATTTTGTTCCCACACAGCTGGCATTTTCAAAACATAACAACCACCTCTGGAGAGGGCACAGCAGAAGGCTGATCTTTAATGCTAATGTGCCCAGAAACTGTCAACACATCAGGTGATGAGAATTCACATCAGAGGGACCACGAGGGAAGAGGTATTTATCGGACGCGGCCCGTGAGGCTTTACTTCGCTGCGCTGCAAGGCTGGAAGTTGCTAAGCAAGTGACTGATGTCGTACCAGCAGCTACATCAAATCCAGTCCTGAAGCCACTGTCCTCATCTTCATGGGCTTCTGAAGTCCCCTGACTTCGAGAGTTTGCTCTCCTTGGGATTGCAGCTACCATGTTCCAGAGACAGCAGGGGGTGATGTGGACACCAAAGGGACCTTCACAACTTTGCAATAATTAACTTTTATTTTTTTCCTCTCCCTAAAAATCCCTTTGGGGGCATTCAGACCTTTATTGCCATATTAAGCAGAGTTTTAATCCAAACGAATTTTCTGGGAAACCATATAATCTAATTAAAAAGCTCATAGTGCAGTTTAGTAGCTTCATTACGAGTAGATCCGAGATCCATCTTTACACGGACAAATATTTTCCAAGTGCAATAGACTGATAAATCCAAGGCATAATCACAAACTGATTCTGCATGGAACTAAGTGGGTTACACCACTTAGTCAAGCCCAGGAGAATGAAACAAAGGACAACTTGAAAAAGCTCAGAAAATAACCCAGCCGTTGATCTGTTTCCCCCAGTTCACGGAGCATCCAGCTTTGCTGAACCGGCGGGGGCATTTTTCAGACTGACAGCTTTGGAAACCACCAGACGAGGCCACTTGCCTGGAGCTGGGGGTCAGAGTAGACCAAGACTAGCGCGAAAGAAGCCAAAAGTTCACCACCGTTGAGTAGGATGGCCTAAGGGCTCAGCTTTACAATCACGTTACTCTAGCTTGAGAAGATGCCACGTGTCAGCTGAGCCCCAGTAACTGGCTGAGCTCCCTCAGCCCGTGCCAGATGTGATGTAACCTGATCATTTAGCTCGCAGTGGAAAAGCCGGACGCTAAATTGCATTAACTGATTCCCATAAGAAAGAGATTGCTGCGATGTTCACCGAGTCGCCGTCCACATGCGTCTGCAGGCGCAGCTCCGGGCACAGGGACCTGTCCAGGAGACATGACCACGACCCAAGACCCTACTCCTACCTTCCTCAACCAGTGAAGAGGAATGATTTTACAGGTGGGAGCTGGACTCAGTGGTAGTTTTGTCATGGATTTAATGACCACTTGTAAAGTCTTTGGATACTTCTGGCTTCACTTCCTGGTCACTAGAGAGGATGCACTAATTGCCCTTCTCCCATTTCTGCTCTGTTCACATCATAAGGGCAGACATACCTCAGAAAGCCAGTCCAAACTGAAGGTTCAGACCCTCCAGCAAGGTTGGGTTGTTGGCTGCGTTCATGAGGTGCATTTGTTAATGCAGACAGCAGCTGTATGACACCATAGAGCACAAACCTGCATTCAGGTTTACAACACAGGTACTATTATTTTTTCAGTATTTTGTTCCATTCTATTTCCATAGAAACTGTGCTGTCACCTTGCAATTTTCACACTAAGTGCATCCCACTGTATCATCTCCTCAGTGCAAACATCCCCATCCCCTCGTAATAAAAATGCAGTTATTTAGTACTCAGAGCAAACACCCTTCCCTGATTAGGGAAAAGGCTGAAGTGCAGTGAAAGCTTCCACACAAACACTATTTCAAATGTATTTGCATTTGCAGACCCATGCAGGTCAATGTTCAGGGGTTAAAGTGTTTCTCCACTCTGGAGGGAGTGTGGTCCCTCTCAAGAACAACAGTTGGTCATAGAATCACAAAGGTTGGAAATGATCTTCAAGATCATCGAGTCAAAGCATCGTTAAACGTCATCGGGCCCACTAAACCATGTCCTGAAGTGCCACATCTAGACATTTTTTGAATGCCTCCAGGGATGGTGACTCGACCCCCTCCCTGGGCAGCCTGTTCCAAGGCCTCACCACTCTCGCAGTAAAGAAATTTTTCCTGATATCCAACCTAAACCTCCCCTGATGCAACTTAAGCCCATTGCCTCTTGTCCTATCACTAGTTATGTAGAAGAAGGGACCAATGCCCACCTCACTCCAACCTCCCTTCAGGTAATTGTAGAGTGCAAGGTCTCCTCTAGGCCTTCTCTTCTCCAGACTAAACAACCCTCAGTTGCTCCTCATAAGGCATTTTCTCCAGACCCTGTACCAGCTTCACTGCCCTTCTCTATACTTGCTCCAGCACCTCAATGTCTTTTTTATACTACATCCTTCCAGAAATCCAGATGATGATCAGAGACACTTTTACAGGGTTCCTACATCATCAGTCTAAGCCTAATGCTGATGTCCTGGTACAATAAAGCAGGACCTGCTGAAGTACAAGCCTACAAAGGACAGCTAGTAGGACTGGAATATTTTAGAATATCAAAGCCTAAGCTGAATCCACAGATGTGCTGCTGAACACTAGCACCTTCACATTAGCTCTTCACTAATGCAGCAAGCAAGACAACATCTCCCCTTTCCGCTGGAGTCCAAGTAGTTTATTATAATGCCTTCTAATACAGCCTCTCTCAAAAGCCAGGGAGCATCACATCAGTCCAAGGGACACGTTGCAGCAACCCACCTCAGCTGCTGAAGCCAAGCTGGCCCTAAAACACTCCCCTTCCCTCTTCTGAAGGCACTCAAGCAGCAGGGGTGCAGTCCCTCTAGATCACTCATGCCCATCTGGTCCCTGAGCACTGCAGCCATTGCCCAGCACAACAGGTCTATGGAGAAAGCTGGATGTGCACAGCTCACTGGGATGTGCTGCAGGACCCCACTGCCCTCTGCCTGTCTTCACCACCCAGTCCAAAATGAACTACTGCAAACATCTGCCTCAATTTTGCTGCCTGCACAAAAGCTGAAGCCAGCGTGAGCCAGCTTGCTCTTTGTCCAAGAACAACACCCACAGGGACAGCTATTTCTGGACCATCAGGTAGGTGACGTCGGTCCTCCATGCGTGGTAATTCCAGATGGATGCCAGAGAACGGCGGAACCCAGCCACACATCTCACTCTGCCCTCCACCCCCCACTGCAGGGCCAGCAGCCAGCACACAAGGACTTACCTGTTGTTATTCTTCAGCTTTATGTGGTCACTGGTCTCCAGGATCTGCCCGTTCCTCAGCCAAGTGATCTGTGGTGGGGGTTCCCCTTGGGCCACGCAGGTGAAGATGGCAGTAGTCCCCACAGGCCTGGAAATGGACTGGGGATGCTGCACAAACTCTGCAGGGGCTGCAAGGAGGAAGGAGAAGGAGAAAGGTCACGATGACCTCACTTTATCCTGGTACAAAGAGAAACCTCATAGCTCAGGCTTCAATAAGCCTTGTGTGCCTGGGACACTTGGCCAAGCCCCAGCACAGGCAGCAGATAACTGTGGCTTGGGTGGTGTGTCTGCAACCAGTGCAATACTGTGATTGTGTTGTCCATCCTGACAGTCACGGCTTCACAAAATGCACCTGAAGTTCAACTCAGTGCTGGATGGAGAGCCCAGGTGAGTCCTGCAGGGTTCACACAAACACCATTGAGGTTTAAGCCCCCTCAGCTCTCCTCAGTCTCCCACTGAAAGCAACCCCAACGCTGCAAAATAACCCATAGCTGAAAGTGCATCCTGCCTGCTCCAGCAGCGCCCTGGCTTCGCCCAAAGGGCCCATGTGGCATTAGCAAACTGTTTGCAAATAAGAAGAAATGTATGAGTGTGCCTCCAGCAATCTGTCAGGTTGTTCTCTCCCCAGTAAACAGCAGACTTGGTGCAGACTGTCCCAGTAGTGATAGACCAGGAAGCTTTTTTACCCTAGATCTGCAGCCTGGGACCCTTGGGGTCCCACCAAGCCCGGCAGAAGATTCCACCATGCCTGGCACTGCTGCTCACCTCATAACACCATGATTTCACCTTTAACAATAACATTTTGAAACAAATTGATTTCCCCCTTTCCAGCGGCTCAAAATAGATTTAAAATCATTTATCAGAATAAACAAGTGTAGCAGCCCACAGATAGCAGGGCCTGAAAGACACGGCCAAACTGGTGAGTTTATCCAAGCAGTTCTGCTTCAGAAGGAGAAGTGATAAATATACTCCACGTTGCTGCTGAAAACTAAAATCAGGTGGAACTGGCAGCAGCCACCATGAAGACAACCAGATAAGAGACCCAGGCCTGTAATGAATTTACTGACTAGTGTCACATAATGGATGGCCAGTGACATTCTTCTGACAAAAGCAGGATTGTCCAAGGAGACACACTCAGTGCCACTCGCTGGACTTTCCCAAGTATGGGGACAGTGGCCTCTGTCACCAGCAGAGATGCTGAGCTGAGAGAAGGGAGCAAACCGAGCCAGGAAAATGTGTTGAGGGGTGGCCAAGCTGCGAGTGGGAGAAGCTCTGCAAGAGCAGAGCCTTGTGGTTCATGGCCAAAGAAACCCCATCGGGGTTTGCTGCAGGAGCAGGGGGTGATAAAGCCCTTGCCAGCTGCGCACACGCGAGGGAAGAGCATCGAGGCCAAAGCACACTGCGAGGTGCACATGTATATGAGCAAGTCACACACCTTCTAGGTCCTGCCAGCAGAAAGACACAGAAATTCACCAAAGAGCCCGTTTATCTTGAAGAAGCCCCCTCTTTCACTTTTAATAATCAAAAGGAAGCAGAGCATGATGGGTCTGACTTAGGTTAGCCGTGGGGGGTGTCCGCTGGCAGACTTTACTGTCAGGCCACTTCTGCCAGGGCTCGGGTCTACTAATGAACCTGATCTGGGCAACCTAACGGACAGGAGTTTCCAGAACCTCCTGCTAAACTTCCCCAGGTGCCAATCGATCCCTTGTGCCTTTTATTTCCCTCCTCTAGGCTTATAAATTCAGGATGGCTTTAATAAAAGTTGGAAGCATGGATAAGCAGGGGGAAAACCCCTCATCCCGGCAGTGAATGGTCTCTTTGTGGCGTAGAGCAAGGGCATTAGAGACTTGATTTTCAAGACTTCCTTAACCTCCCGCCCCCCGCTTTGTGCTGGCGCGGTTTTGCAGGAGCAATTATTTTGCAAGTGGCTGCACACCTCCCTGCTTTCATCTGGCCTCACGAGTTGCTCTCAGACTACTCGCAGGTGCAAACCCACGATGCCAAGGAAGGGCACAACCATCTTCCAGCTCCTCTCTGCAGCTTCGTTAAAGATCCTGCCGCTTGGCTCTTTGCCTCTGCCTCCCCTCCCACCCCGACTCGAGGCTTCACCCTTTCTCCAACCCGGCCGTTTGTTCCAGCAGAAACAAAGTTGAAATATGGAAAGAAGCATCCGGCGTAACCCTTCTGGAATCGCCGGCTCTTCTTATCCTCCCTTATTAGCCCGTGTCAAGAGGGAGTAATTGGAGCGGTGTCGCGTGTGACTCGGGGGTGGCGAAGGTGCAGCTGCGGCCGCTGGCTGGGTGCCAGCGATGCTATTCAGGACCGCGGCCCCTCGGGTTCCCGCTCCCCTCCGCCGTCCCTCCTCTTCACCGTCTCGCTAAACACAAGCGGATCAAAACCCCGGCCCCTGTTTAACTTGCTTAAACTCTCTGGGGAGCAGGCGGTCGCTCCTTTGAACAGCTCCCACCTCTGCCGTGCTGAGCTGTCCCTGCTCGGTGGCAGCTCTCACTGCAGGACATGGGATGCTCTTCCCCTCCTCCTGGCTTTCTCTGGGCATTGATCTGTCCTGTTCAGGTCTCACCCTACCCCGTTTGGGGCAGAAGAAGCAGCAGTGTGGAGTGCAGGGGCCAAAGGGCACAGGCCACAGCAGAAACTCAGGGAGTTAAAAGGATCCTTCTCTCCTCACCAGCTTCCAGCAGCATCAGAGAAAGGACATGGTCCAACTGTCACCAGGGTCTTAAGATATGGACAAACACTGCTGCAAGGAAATGTCCCTGCTACCCCAGACCAGGGTGCAATGACCCGGTGTTTGTACCAGCATCCCCAGGCAGGGTGGCCTGAGGTGGCTGCTGGTGCATGGTCCCCTTTCCTGGGCAGAACATCTGCTCTTCTCCTCCCAGATCTTCTCTAAACCCTTTCAAACGATTTCAACAAGAACCAAGAATTTGCCACCTCTGACCCTGGGTTAGCAAAAATAAGGAGAAACAAGCCCTGCCTTCAGCCAAGCCTTCCACCCTCCTCATCATTCATAATTAATAGAGCATCTTGTCAGTGCTCATCTCACCCTGCATGGAAGCACAGCAGCCCAAACACCTCTCCCCCTTCCACACTCCTGCCAAAAGGCCATCACAGGAGGCGAGAGGCAGCGCTTCTCAGCCCTCCGTAAAGATCTTAAAGAAGATATTAATGAAGAACACTGTCAAGAGCAGAGGATTCAAACCCGGCAAGGAGAAGTGGGCAGGATGCAGCCCTGGCTTGTGAAGTATGAAGAAACTAGAGCATTGATTATTCAGGACTTAATGGGAGGGAGGAGATCATGCAGTTTTAATGAATATTTAAAGGTGTGACACTGGTATCAAAAAGCAGTAACGCTTCAAGCCACCCCTTGAATCGTTAATGAAGTGCTTCAGGAGCTTGTACTGTGCTCAACAAACTGTGATAGCAGGAAGATGCACTGTAACAGCAGGTTGTAATGGGAGATCCGGATGGGGTCCATCTACTTAGGGACACGTCTTCGTGGCAGAGACCAGCCACCCGCAAGATAACAGGGAGCTTCACTGCCCTTGCTGTGATTTTGTGGCATGGTGCTTAGAAACACAGAGTCGTTTGGGCTGGAAAAGACCTTTAAGATTATTGAGTCCAACTGTTAACACAGCACAGCCAAGTCCACTACTGACCCTTGTCCCTGTCAGCACCACAGCTCCACGGCTTGGAAACCCCTCCAGGGATCGTGAGGACTCCACCACTGCCCTGGGCAGCCTGGGACAGCCCTTGTAGGGAAGAAATTGTTCCTCGGGTGCAACCTAAATCTCCCATGGCACAACTTGTGGCCAGTTCCTCTTGTCCTGTCGCTTGTAGGGGATAAGAGACCTTGCCCTGGCTCCAACCTCCTGTCAGGGAGCTGTTGAGATCCAGAGGGTCTCCCCTGAGCCTCTTTCTCTCCAGGTTCAACCAGCCCAGGTCCCTCAGCCCCTTCTCACCAGACTTGTGCTCCAGCCCCTTCCCCAGCTCCGTTGCCCTTCTCTGCACATGCTCCAGCCCCTCAATGTCCTTCTGGGAGCAAGGGGCTTATTGTAGCACCTGGCAGCTCACTGGGAGGGGCTGTCCTAAGGAACAGGGAGCACTGACAGCAGATGCACCGGTGCCAGACAAATCCTTGCCCCTTGCACCTCGGTACGAAGCTGTCATTAATTTTCAAGTAGCCAGAGCGGCAGGGTGAGGGAGGGAGGCTGGGGTGAGGAGAAGGAATAATAACACAGAACCAACAAAACCTCATAAATTAGGCTACTGGAACCTACCATAAGGGTATAAAGGAGAAGACAGGTCAGCAGGGAAGTCAGTCAAGCACAGCATGAGATGACAGGAGATTTAAGACGAAGAACTGTTGCTCACTTGGCTTCTCTCCACTGGCTACAGAGGATGTCCAGATGCTTATGTAATTTAAACAGTTAAGTTGTAGAGCTGGCGGGATTGCTAGGGCCAAAGACAGGAACTGTGACCATGTCTCCTGGGAAGCAGGCAGAGCCCGCTCAAGAAGGCTGTCATGGAGGCTGTCCATCAGTAGTTATCATGAACTTCTTGTCCCACCAGCAAGGTGCAAGCTGGAGTTCTGCAGCTGTTCCCACATCACTTACCAGCATGCTCCTGGGAGGATGCTCCACAGGTGTCAGGCACCTTAGCTCCCTTCAGCATCCCAACGGACGAGATCCAAACATCCCTGCACAGTGGCTTTTCTTGAGAAGGAAAACACGGGCAGGAAGGAGACTGCCCCATGGGCCACACTGCAGCACGTACCAAAGCTGGTTTTGCAGCATGAATTTAGGGCTAAACTCGAGGACAAACCAAGCAGCCAGAGAGCCCAGCCTAAAGCACGAGTGCAATACATCTGCTGCTGAATTGAACCTCGCAGCCAAGGCCAGCAGCGCCAGCGAGCAGGAACGACGGAAGGAACCTCAAGAAACGCAGCGGTGGCCGGATCTGCCGGACCAAGGAGCGCAGCCCGGTTCCGCCGGCAGAAAGCAAGCAAACAAGGCAGTCATTGTCAGCAGAGCCTTCAAAACCACATCCTTAAGATGGGCACTCATTTATGAGATGGGATCTCATTTTTCTGCATAGCTTTCAGGAGGAAATGAAGCGTGGAGTGGAGAACACTGGTGACCATCTGGCCATTCACAGCCCATCAGTTTGTTATGACACCAAACACATAATAAAGCACAAAAGATTGCGCAGGAGGTAGAGAGAAAGCGCTTTGATATATTTTTTTCTTCTCCCCCCTTTTGCCTTGCCACCGCAGCCTGCTCTTCCCTCGCACCACACGCACGGCCTCCGTTTCGGGCAGCGGCGCATTCGGCCCTTCGACAACTCCCCCCGTGAGACTTTCATTCGCAGCCCGGCACAAAGCAATATTCAAATGGCTGCGCTGGGATCTGAAGGGAAAATGGAAACTTTCTTGTGTGAGAACCTTACAAAAGAGATCAAAGGAGCCTAAATGGTCAGGGGAGGGCAGGGAGGGAGGGAGAGGGGGATTGACGCCTTCTCCTCTGAAGGGAGGAGGAATTCCCAGGAAGATAATAAGAGGGCGTTAGATGATCCGAAGGAAAGGCAGCGATGGGAAAGGACATTACTGCCGGAGCAAGAGCAGAGCCCTGCGCTGGGACACCTCTGCCCACATGGCCGCTGGGATGGGGACAAGGACCACAGCTGGCAGCAGGAGGGAGGAAGGAGGCGGTCTCAGTCCCAGACTGCCGCTAACTCCCTGCCTTGCAACAGGAACCATCTCCCTTTCTCCTCCGGTTTCCCACCTATAAAACCTGATGCCTTCAAAAGACGAAGGGCAAGTTAATTTGTGCCTCCAGGCACTTCAAGGGCCCCTGTATAAAGGCAGCAAGTACCTGGCCTGGTGCTTTGAGGATGCTGCATTGTCCTAGCCCTGCGCTCACTTCCTCTCCAACCAGGCTTTTGATAGCCCGCTCTTTGCTTTTATTCTCTTTACGGATGTAATTTGCATCGCTGACATCTTGACAAAGATAAAACCCACAGTCTCCCATGTCAGTCATTATCGCTGTTTTCTTCTCAGACGAACCTGAACAGCAATCATTTGTACCTCTCAGCTGGAAAATTCAGGCAAAATGAGATTCAGAGGAAGGAAAAGCTGCTTCCGGAGGGAGGGTGAGCAAACCTGGGATGAGCCCAGCTGCCTGACACTGGTTTCCCTGGGGAACCACATCCCCCGAAAAACATGAAGAGTTTTATGGAAGGGCTGGGGTCCTGGACACCGCAGCTCATGTCTAAGGCTACACCAAGGATGCTCTGGCCACCCTTCTCCATAGCACCTCTCTGCTAAAGCTGCAGGAGTATCCCCCTTCCATGGTGAGGCTGGGCTCCAACAGCCCTGTCATGACCATTTTAGGGATGAATCATCTTGGTTCCCTGGGTGAAAATCCACAGTAATTCTACTCCAGATGAACTCCAGCACTAGACCAGCAGCTGTGCAGGAGCCGATGTTCAAATCTCCAGAGACAGACTGGAAACTGCCCATCTGTAGCAATGAGAAGTTGCTCTACCTCCCTCCACCCCATCCAGTTGCTAACAGAAGCAGTCAACAGTGTTCAATAGCTGTATTTTTACAACTTCACGGATTTTCCAAGTAATTTCTTTCAGCTCTGTGTGCCTGCCTCCTGGACATCAGCTTAGCATTCAGGTTTAGTCGACCTCTGCTACATGCAGCACGTGCAGAGCTATCCCCAGCAGCTCTAAAGGGTTTGTATCAGTACAGAGAGGTTGTTCTTCATGCCTGGGTTGGTGTTTCTCAATAAGAGGACTCGTAGGTATGTCCAGGCCCAGCCAGCTGGGAGGCCCCCCTCATTGCACTGCTCACCCAGAAATCCAACAGCAGAAGAAACAGTGAGTTTTCACCTCTCATGTCTGATCGTGGGACTTGAGAGGCACGAGCACCCTGTCTAAGCACCCTTTCTACATTGCTCCTTACTGCTCCCAAGGAGAAGGAGAAAAGAGCTGCCAGGAGCCAGGAATCACTGCGGCTGCTCGAGCGGTGCCAGATCATCACCAGCAACTCCCAGAACCTGTCAGGTGAGCGTGAGGGCTGGAGCAGGGCACTTTCCCCATCACCAGCATGAAAGGTTCAATTAGCTCGCTCCGGCAGGAGGTGTATAATTTTAGATTCAGGATATCATCAGTCAATAGTTAATGAGTGAACTGATGAGAGCGCGAGATGCTTTAAGTGGACTAGCTTGAAGAGGAGGTGAGTGCCTGTAATCAGGGGCGGATTACTGCCATTCAGAGCACGCTGCCAGCTGGGTTTGTCTTCTGAAATACTTGCCTGGTTCCCCTCACCATGGAGACTGGTTGCACAGAGCAAGTGGAGGGGATTTGTTTGGTTTTTTAAGTGCTGATCTCTACTCTGGGCTGAATCACCTTTTACAAGTGGCATTTCAGGACAGTTGCTTTAGGGAAGGTGAGCCAACTTGCAACTCCTGGGCATGGCCCCCAAGGGGTGATTTATTCATATCATGGCAAGGGGCTCAGATAAAGCGTCAGCTGCTAACGAAAACAGTCTCACTGACTTTTTGGGTATGGTTTTAGACTTACTAGTGTCATTTCTGTCAGAGAGCAATACTCTGTGGGTGATATCCACTCCTGGCCATCACTGCAGGAGCGATAGCTATCATACCCAGTGTGAGATATTGATTATGATAGATGCATATTGGTCTAGTATGAGAACTGGGCTGTGTCCCCTTATTGCTCAGGACCATGCAGATGGATTTGATTAATTCAGCCCAGGCTTTCTGCTGAGACGTACAAGCATGACAACAATTAAAAAGCAGTGTCTGTTAAGTCAAATAAATGCCTGTGGTGGGGTGGGAAACTATTGCAACCCATGCAGCTGAGGCCTCAGTTGAATGCTGTCTGGTTCCCATTCATCTGCACGTCACACAGAGACAGGCAACCCACCTGAAATACCACGTGTCTAGGAAAGAAGTCCTCTGTCTGATACCATCAGAGAAGCAAAGTCAACATCTCTCCAGCCCAACCCATCTCAGTGCCCAGGCGAGACGTTGTGCCTGTGCAGAGGGCACGGAGAAGTGGGCATCACTGCTCCCCAAGTCCCAGGTTTGCTCACCTTGTACAACGAGCCTGCCCTGCGCGGTCCTTCGCACCCGAGTGCCGGGCTTGTTCGCGGCGCACACGTAGATGCCGGAATGCTGCACGGTGAGGTCTGAGATCATGAGATTTCCTGTCCCCAGCACCTGGATCCCTTCCACGCCAATTGGGCGGCCATCTGAAAGAAGGAGAAAAGGGTGAGAGTCACATGCTGGACCTTGGGAGTGTGGTTCTCTCCAGGGCACGGGGCTTGATGAGGTCTTATGTACTTATGGAGCAGCATCAAGCTCTGTTACTGGGATTCACTAAGTAAAGTCAGGACTTGGGCATTTCCCGAGCCAGAAGTTGTGTCTTTTTGCCTGCTAACCCTTGATGGATGTTTGTGGCTTTGGGAACTGTACAAGCACTAGATTTTGGATCCCTTAGCTCTTGAACACAAAATAGCTCAGGGCCAAGGAGCCAGACTCTGAGTGGGGACAATCCCTACCCTGGTCCTGCTGGCCACACTATTTCATTTATCAGCTCACACGCCTGGACTATGAAGCGAGGGAGCCCATTTCAGATTAACAGCAGCATCCTGCTGGGAAACACCAGCAAAACATGGACTGAAAGCTACAAAGCACAAATGTATCTCCTGCCATGCTCTTCAGATATGGATTTTTAAGAAATTTTTTAACTTGAATTTTTCCCTGCTTCATTAGGCAGGCATTGCCAGACCACAGCGTTATTTGCATTGCAAAGAAAAATGCTTGGATCTTTTAGAGAGAGAAAAACAATGTCATTAAATGATTAAATGATCACATTGCTGGCCAAGCCACTGCAGCAGTAAATGGCTCAGTCATAAAAAGGACAGTAAAACATGACCTGTCCCACATTTAATGAGCAATAAGAAGGAACCATTCCTTTCAAACATCATTTGAGCTGAAGTGTAAAGAGGTCTGAATTAAATTCAGATTGAACTTGATTTCATCTTTTAAATGAGACCTTTTGGAGTTTCGTATTTACAATAGGCATAAAAATCAAATCTCTCTTTCCAGGGAGAGATGGGACCAGTGAAAGATGCAAAGGGGCCAGACCTGGATGTTTCATCACATCATTGCCTTAAGAAATACCACAGAAACATGACTTGAATGTCAGTAGTTTTACTGTATTATTTATAACATGCTACATAATTTAAGCATGCAAAGACCCAGCCTGCAGCAGGTACCCTACACAGGGAACCAAATACCAGCATCGGTGCGTCCTCGGCTATCTCTCTAGCTCCAGCTCTTAATTAGAGGAGTGGTGGTGTGAAGAAACATCTCCTGTCAACAAAACATCTTTTGTTTCCATGAAGAACAAAGCTCTCCAAGCTCAGAAACCTCGGAGGATCTGCCACTTGATTCAGAGAGTGCAGCCACCTCTAACAGCCAGCAAAGATCATTGTGCCAGATCATCCCATAAGCCTCTTACTCAACTCCTCCCTTCCAAAGAGTGCTAAAAAGGGCTTCCAGAGAAATATCTCTGCTCCATCCTTCTTTTTCTAACCATGCCTCACTCAACCTGAGCCGTCCTGTGATCCGTTAGAAGGTCTTCTCCTAACGTCAAGTCCACCTTATCAACACTGACAACACATATAAATAATACAGAATGTTTACACAAGAAATTGCTTGCGTCCTGCAAGCTCAGCACTTTGCAGAAGTGCTGTGCAGAGGGACTGATGTTTCACAACTGCTTTGCAAAGGTTGCTATCTATTAACCCCGTTTCTCTTACATGGAAACCTAAAGAGTGGCTTGGATTAAGGGGTCTAAACCCTGGACACCCACCTTCCTGGCCATCACCAAGTCACCTCTCCATGAAGGAGATCTGAAAGCCTACAAAAGCTAACACAGTTGCTGTGCTCCCAAAGCGTTCAGGACCCACACAGGCTTGAAACTGCTTCTCATTTAACAGGACTTTCTACTTCTTTTTATGAAATCAAAAGCAGAAAATTTGAGGGCTGAAAACAAGCCAGTCTGGGTGGAAACATCTGCCAGATTCTCTGTGTCGATCCTCATCCGATGAGGGCAAAAGGGGGGCGTTTATCTCGTTGTGAGGAGCAGACGGACGACTGATTAAGGAGGAAGATTGTTCTCCAATGGGAGATGCTCCCAAAAGATGCTCTGCCTACGGACACGTTGAACCTTCCAGGTTCCTCAGCGGGGTGAAGCCTGGATGAAAGACGCCGGCAGTTTGGGACCTGCATTCTTTATTTCTCCAAGGTGTAAGCGATGCTTTCTGGAGCCCCTTCTCCGCCTGCTGCCCGAGTGATTGGCACACCAGCACCAATTACGGAGACCCGCTCAAACGTGCCAGGAGATATGAATATGCAACGACACGAACGCCTCTCTTTTAGAAGTAGCAAGTAGAAAGAAAGTAACAACTTTCTAATGTTGATCATTTAGGTCTTTTGTGAATTCTTTGTATTGTGCCATAGTAGCCCTCCACTTTTTAGACGCATGGGTCTCCTGCTCCGGCGGACACTGGGCACCGTGGATTAGCATATTTAGAGTACATTGCAACAGTTGACTATTCAGTCTGTGAAGTGGTGAAATTTACTCTATTATTTCTAAACACTTACGGGAACGGTGCTCCTGTCAACCAGTCAGCCATCTATTGCAAGCTTCTGTGTCCAATAAGTTACCAATTAATTGGCTCCTACAATTGTTGTATAGTTTACTTCTTGAATGGCTCCCTCTTTAGTAATTTCCTTCCCATTGTGCGGCCCTTTCTGACAACTTCTGTATAACGCTATCAGATAATCACTGTCTTTTCTTTCTCGCCCCTCACTTTTCTGTATCTCTCTAAATAGTTTATTATTCTGCCTTGGTACCTTTTATGGAGGCCAGTTCAGTGGCCTGTCAGTTAAAGGGTAAGGATACATTAAAATCGTCATTCATTCCAAAGGCTTTGCACTAAGTGCCCGGGATATTCATTTGTGCACACATACAGGTCCCAGCCTGAAGTGCGTAGCTCTAAAAGGAAAAGCCCTATCTCCCCTGAACAAACCCTTCATGATTTTACATTTCTCTCAGAGCCCGCTCCCTAATAAATGTTGACATTTCATGCAAGGCGAGGCACAGGAATTCTGGTTGTGGTCAGGGGCTACAACATATTCCCAAGGAAATTAAACTCAAAATTGATTGCGTGGCACTCAAAAACTGGCCCAGAATTCAAATGATTTCCTTCAAGCAAAATATAGCTGCTTTTCCCACTGAAAACCCATCAGGTTTTAGCAAAGCCAAAGCAAAAAAAGTGCAAATGTTTATGGCTTGCTTCCCCCTGCACCAGAAAGCTGTGAAATAAAATTGTTCTTTTGCTCCTTTCTGGTAGGAAAAAAAATGCCACAACATCAAACCTGTGAGCAAAGGGGTTCAGAGAAATGCTCTGTGACAGCAGCATGCCCTGCAAAAGACCCAGCACAGTGGCAATGCCACCACCACCCTGTTTCGACCGGGCAAGAAAGACATGCACTCGGAATTGACTTTTTTAGGGGGGTCTAAATTATGTCAGGCCTATTGCTAAATCAGCTGCTTCTCTCTCAGACTTCGTGACTGTGACTTTGTTTTTTATTTCTGAGAGTGGATTGAAAGTGGTTTTTTTCCTAAGTTGAGTAAATTAACTGGTTAATTAAGGAGGAACTTTGGGAAGAAGCCCTTCACACAGAAGGAAGCCACACGTACGGATGACAGATGCTCAGAGGACCTCCCTGCCCAGAGCAAACCCTGCTGTCTCCTCCTGCTCCCACAGACACGGAGACATGAAAGCACTTCCGAAAGAGCTACAGAGAGATGACAAACCCACCAACACATCTGAGAGCCTGCACGCCACGCTGCTGTCGAGACCGGTCACACCAAACAAGATCTTGTGATGCTCTGGACACGAAACATTCTTGCTGAAGGGGAGGGAAAATATCAAGATCTCTCACCTATTAAATATTTCTAAATTCTGCTGCTGTTCTGCAAAGCAGCGTGGAGAGGGTAGCTATTTTAGGGGGGAGGGCAATGCTAAGCTCAGACTTTCCAAACATTGCACGAAGCTTTTACATCTTCATTATTGCACTGCTCTATAGAGACAAGTGTTTTGAAGAAGGTAATAAGCACTTATAATTAAGGCAATTACAAAGTAGTTTATTATAGTTGAGCGCTAATGTAGAGCTGCCTTGTGTCCAAGAGAACCAAAACAGTGATACAGCCTAGCTGGGGAATTTTTAAAACAGCATCAATCTGACGGTTATGGCTCCAGAGGAACAAAAAAATCAGCTAGTGGCAGACACAAGCTGACTTTACAAGCCACCAGAGGATGTGAGCAGGAGATGTTGTGCCACTGATGCTGGGTATGTGTCCTTGTGCCCTGGCAGATGGCTCTGGAGAGGGAAGTTGTCCTTTCCCGTGAGCTGGACGATGACCACTGGAGAGCCACAGGGGTAAAGT
>VWZY01006815.1:7385-19705 GCA_013399075.1 Chloroceryle aenea
ATTTCCATTGTTTTATGCGTAATAATAGTAGCTCCTCTGACAAAGGTCTGAAAATGTCCTAAGAATAGAATTTTCAAGTTCAATGAATTTTATTAACCATCTCTTTTTCTTTTATTTCAGAAGTCACAATTCACCATTTGCATGTAGTTTTACTTGGCATATGTCTCTGTTGAAACTGCATTACTAAATGGTCCTGATTTCACTTCTCAGTTCATTAGATTCTCTTCATACCCCATTATTTCATTTTTCCATGTTGTTTGGTTCAGTCTAGTTCAGGATTTTACACTGCATTTGTGACTTTTTCAGCAAATGTTAAAAAGGATTCGGGTAGAAAACATAGCAGCAATGCCTTACATAGTAAAGGTATGTGCTCAAGATGAATAAGAATTACCCTTACAGAAGTTTTTTTGTATTTTGATAAGAGGTGGATATATTGATATAAGCTGTCTAAAGCAAACTACAGTAACAGAACTCTGAATCAAGTTATTCAGGTCTTAGAACATTGGTTACCAAACATGGGGTTTGTAGTTCATCCACTAGAACAAGGAACATCTGACTTTTTATTGCTATCTATATTTTGTTAGGGGTTTTTTGTTGGTGTTGTGTTGTTTTTTTTGTTTCTTTCTTTCTTTCTTTTGTTGTTGTTGTTGTTGTTGTTGTTGTTGTTTGTTTTTGGTTGGTTGGTTTGTTTTGGTTTCTTTTTTTATCTAACTGGTAAGAGGCCTGTACACTTCACCCAGCTGTAAATCAGAGTATTGAGCAAGTTTGCTTCAGCTGCAGCATCAGCTGCAGGAGGATGGATGAAGCTGCACAGTCAGTCCTGCTCCTGCATTTCCTTGCAGGGAGATCCAGCAGCACCAGCCCAGGCAGCTCCAGAGTGGCTGACTCCATTGCAGGGGCATCCAACTCCACTGTGAAAACAAGTATCTGGAGTTTGTGCACTTATTACTGTGATTGAAGATGATAAGCTGATGTCTGCAAGTATACAGGAAGGCTAAGCATTTCAGCACATGTGGAACTTGCACTTCTGTAAAGAAACCCCTGGTATCGTAAAAAGAAAGAGGCTGTGCTCTAAAGGCTGGGTTCCAGAAGCAGGGAATATTTCTCATCTGTTCCTTTTGCATGTGCTAGTAAATTCCAACAGTTATCCACATCTATAGTAAGTCCATGATATCTTTATTTCTAGCTAAATATCAGATAATAATTGGCATCTGGGAAATGCAGAGGTCCTCTCTACCTCACTTTATAGAATGACATATTGTTAAGTTCCTGGAGTAATTTTCAGTGCCATAGCAGCAGCTTGATCACAGTATGATCACTGTTCTTAAAGAGCACATTAATAAAGATCCCACTCAGCTACACTAGTGTCACACCTCTCCAGACAACTAAGAAGTTGTTTTTGTTTTGTGGGATTTTTTTGTATGTGTTGTTTTTGTTTTAAATTACTAATTTGCAGGTACTGTTACTCAAAAAATTGTGTAGGGCAACTTTTTACTGGGACAGACACATTAACTTACCAATGTAAAGAGCATAAGCTGAGACTTCAGATTTGGGTCCTACAGAAACTGCAGTCCCACATCTTCCCAGCCAGCTAAGCAAATCAGGTATCATCATGCACACATGTGCTAGATGCTTATGTCATGACATGTGTACCTATTTTATAACCACACTCCAAGTATTTGCTTTAGTATTTTAGGCACACTATCAGTCTTCTCCCTTGAGTTTGTATTTCTGAGAGCTGATTTTAAATTAAGTAGTGTAAAAGAAATCACTATTTTAATGATAATTTTCACAAATTATTGTTCTCCCAAAGGCCATAGTCACAGCACACTGTGTTAAATTCTGTAAAAAGTGATTCCAGAAAAAAACAGTTTTGCCCCAAAGCATCTGTAGTCTATATTGTAAAAGAATGGGAGGGCATATGTATAAGGTATCAGAAATAATGGGATGTGTTTGAAAAATTTGTGTTCTATAAATTTGAGAGCCAAGCTATTTGGGGCCAAATTTAATGTTTTTTCATTATGTACTTGATAATCTATGACAGTACAAACATTTGGGTTTTGATTCTTGATTTGTAGCAAAGGTTGGAACAGATATCCCTGGAATTGAAAGGCTGCATTTCCATGCTTACTTCCCCCTTGTTATTTTTGCTGGTTTTCACCAAGCTGAACTAGGATTCTTTATGCTGATGCCTAAAAATGGATTTAGAAACCTGCCATCATCTGGGTGATGCATTAGAAAGTTATTGCCTAGAGAAAATAGAGAAAAATATAATTTAGTTGCATGCTACACCGCAGCTCCCAAATTTTGATTTACCCATTTTTCCTTTTTGCCTCTTTATTTCAGCTCAGACTTGAATCTTTCAGCTGCTTTCTTCAGAAAAGCCTGAATTAGAAGACAGTGTTGTGACATTAGAAAATTACTTCAATTCCTACCTCTAACACTACAGTATATTAACCTCTGATTTCAGCAGCTGGGAAGACCTCACATACTTAAACAAATTCACAACTGAAATCTAGAAAAAAAATGCATGAGATTAAGAAGCAAAATGTTCCAGCTTCAAGATCTGGTAGTTTACCAGCTGTCAGGACCAGCAGCATACTGAAGGATTTGATACTTTATTAGAGGACATGTCGTTGTCAGTGTATTGTGTGAGTGCAGCTGAGAAGACAGAGGAGGTAGAAATAGGATAGAGACAACACTACAAAGGCCTTTGTCTGGGCCAAAGTATGTTTTCTGAAAACAGATTAATGTGCCCAGTAAACAGATACCTCATGCTGTACTCACAGAAAGACTTCAGATACACTACAATGGAAGAATACAGATTCTGGTGTGACAAGAGAAACTTGTGAAAGGCTCTTGGGAAGCTCCCAGTGTGATAAATGGCAACGTTTGCTGATACATTGCCAATGTAGCAGCACAGCTGCTGGTAAAGGGGCAACCAAGTAAAAGTATACTAATGAATTCCTACCACAGCATCAAACTTTTAGTGAAACATGTCACAATCACTCTAACTGTGGTCAAAGCAGGTGGGTAGGCCTCAAACGGGCCAGTGCTCTGACACATAGGCAATTATCTCTCATTATTATTAATAGTAGTATTCACACAGCATAATCACTTGGGCAAATCAATTGTTTTTATAAGTCAATATAAAGATTCAAAAGATATTTATGTGGTGTTATTATAAAGTCAGTATTAAGAGAAATTAAATCAAAAGAAAGAGAGGAGTGTCATGCAGCAATCCAAGAATAAATGTTTGGATTTAAATGTAAGACTATTAATTGCCTATCCTCTGCTCTAAACACTAGACAACACTCTTAAATAGACCTTTTGAAAGGATAATCTTGTTTGTTCTCAGGTAGGTCTGAAAAATCAAGAAACACATAATGCGCTGATCAACTAATATGTAATATCAAGAAAGTACATCTACTGACCTGACCTAATGCATTAATATAAGCAGGAAGGAAGTATGAGAATATCTGTCCAATACATTAAGGACTTACAGGTACTGTCTCTGTCTGCCAGTGTGCAGACAGATCTAGCAAAAGCAAGCATTTAATAAGCTTATGTGCAATTTTGTATTACTATGTGAGAAGACTAGAAAGGAATCAGGCCATAAAATTGCATCAAAGACTGCAGATGACTTTACTTTTCCAAAACATGAATGATTAGGATTGGTCTCATAAAAGCAGTTTGATTACAACTCCACTTTTCTCCAGATGTGCTGCTAGAGATCAGGTACTAATTTGGCTGAAACAGACACATCTTGAGGTTCAATCCAGCAGACAAACACGCCAAGTTGAGCAAGCTGAAATCACTTTTCAGAGATGGAGTTTTATATTATATGTAGTAAACGTTGCTTATTAAGAAAAAAAGAAAAGAAAAAAAAATTTAAAAAAATCACCAAAAACCAAACCACCAACTTTGTTGTGTTGTGCTTTATTTATGGATTTATAAGGTTGTGCCATGTGATCTGCAAAACTGAGAAAACACCAACCCTGGACTACTTCAGTGGTCTCTGTTGCATAGACATGCAAAAGAAACAGTATAGCTAAAGGAATGTTAATGTCTCTGACCTAACTATTTTCATTGTTGTAACATCAGCAAGGTGTAACTGAAATAATCCCAAAGTTATTTTCAAAGTAGTGGAGCAAGGTTGTTTCAAAATCTCCTTAACAATGTCCTTGCCTTTAGCCATAGCTATGGAGAAACTTCAGTGCTAACTGAAGCCACACCTCTCTATGAAATGCCACAATACTTGTACTTTTGTATAATAATAGAAAAAATGGCTTTTGAATAGTAAGACTTGCCTCACATTCTTTTTCTACTTCTTATTAAGGGTATGTATATGATTTTAAAGGAGTTTGGGACCAAAATAAAAATTATGTTTTGGTGACATAGCTCTCACTTGGTTTCTGCACGAGTGTGTGCTGCGCCTGCAGTGTATGAACAAAGCTCAAGCTATTTTGAAAATGATGAAATGTGTACTGTGACAGTGATTGTTAGGTAAATCCTTCCATTTGTTTCTGTGCCAGGACTACAACTCTCCTAGTCATCAACTGAAAGGAAAGAGAGGGCCTCTTTTTCTGAGTCACTGCTTGATCTTAAACTGACAGATATTTTAAATGTCAGCTGAATGATTTGCAAGTTTGAAATCAGATGACTAGAATTTGTATAAATGGTCTGTTCCATAATGGAGTGTAAAGGGCTAAGAAACTAGGAACAGAGGTAAAAGCACACAGTGGACAATCCCATCAGGAAATACTGCAGTAGAACTGGGGCCATAAACAAATGGCTGTATTACAGGACACATTTTAAAAATATTTTTTATAGGAATCAACAAACTCTGTAAAGGTATCCAAATCAGACATCAAGGTAAACCCTAGTATCTGTCAGGGAGTGGAGGCTGTAAAGCTGTGAGCCTTTGAAAATATCTCCATTGCCTGAGCACTGGAATGCAGAGAATGAATGCCTCATGTATACTGCAAATTCAGAAACCAAATGATAACTTTTGCTTTTCATCATTCAACAGCTTTTGGTTCTATATATGCAACACTGAGTATAACACTCATTACAATGGAGACACTGCTTATGAAAAATGTAGGTTTTTTTTTCCTGTCAATTAGCATAGTTTATTATAGCATCTATGATGATGATCCACAAAACAGCCAGATTCCTTTGCATGAAATTCCCCTTGAAATTTCTTTTTAAGAATGCTTTAATTTAGTTGACAATTACAATCAAAATGTCTTCTGAAGCTGTATTCCAAAGATATTGTAGAAAGTATGTAAAAGATGGGAGGAATGTAAAGGAAAAACAAATCAGAGAAAGTATTTCTTCTCATAGTCTTCATTGTCATAGCTCAAAAGGAGATCTAGGAGTTCTCTAACTAACCAATAATTACTCAAGAACAGGACCTACAGAAAGAATAATGTGTTTTTCTATGTTAAAGCATCAAATGAAGGCTTGAGCAAGATAATTTAGACAGTCTGATCATTCCTCAGCTTTTAGGGTTTTTTATCTTAATTCTGTGAAGATTCTTTCTAAATTTGCACAACATGCTAAGAAAACAGTTATAGATTTATTTCTTTTTAACTATATTTCAAATGCCTTTTTTCTAAGAAATTATAATTATTCTAATCTGTAAAATCATATTAATTAAAACACTGGAAATGACAAGTTTCAGTGTATGTGGAAATGTTCTGGGAAAAATTTGGCCCTCTGCGGAGCACAAGCCACTGCATCTGTCAGTCTTTTTCACATGTAGATAATTGGGATACATTATAGTTGTCACAGAATCACAGAATGAAAGGCCATCTGGAGATCTAGTCCAAACCCCATTCCAAAGCAAGCTCACCTACAGCAGTTGGACAGGAATACATCCAACTGGGAGATTCCAATCTCTCTGGGCAGACTGTTCCTGTACTCCATTATCTGCCAAGTAAAGAATTTTTTCCTTATGTTGAGATGGAGCTTCTTGTGTTCTAGTTTTTGCTTGTTGCCTCTTGTCTTGTCATGGCCCCATCCTCTTGACATCACTCTTCAGATATTTATAAACATTGATAAGATCACCTCTCAGTCTTCACTTCTCCAGGCTTAACAGACCCAGTTCTCTAAGCCTTGTCACATCATTCTCTGTGAGGATCTTTAAATGAAGGAATAACTATACTAATGCAATACATGCTGACCAAAGCCAGGAAATTCAAAGTCGGAGAATCAATCTGCAAACATCAGGACAACATCTGAGATAAGAGTAGTATATCTATCTGAAAGTCCACCTTTTGTTAGTTTGTGAATGTCACAATTACCTAACTTTTCTCAGAGAGGACTTTCATAGCATATATATATAAGATTATATATATGTAAATAATATAGATACATATATGTGTACAGATTTTCTTTTAAAAAGAAATTGTGTGTGTTCTTTTACAGCAGACTTCATTTTTCACTCTTTTCTCATATGGTAGGCCATGCTGGCATGATTCTCTTATTATGACCTAACTGTATTAGGTCTGAGCATTTATTTTAAAAACTGTATAACCCAACACCTGTGGTGGACATTGATAATGCTATTACAATTCTCAGCATCCTCAGAATGATGGGACAACATAGGAAATGGGGCACTTACCAGACTGCATTTTATTGAATGCTCAGCAGGTGACTTAGAGGAGGAGAAGAGAGCAGGAGAAGTGAGCATAAGTGCACATAACATTTTTTTTTCTCCCTTAAATCTATTTTTGTGCAAATATTTGATAAGAAAATAATTGTGAGAGGAGCAAGACTTAATTCTGTACTTTTGGAATGCCCACCTGCATACAAATCATGGTCATCTGCTTACTGGCTGTTTTGTTTTCTCATTATGCTGCATAAAATTTATGGTTAATGTGTCTACTTAATACCATGAGAAAAATAATTTCCTGACTTTGATTGTAATGTCTATTACTTGCATACCTGAAAATAGAGTAAGGTTTGGTTCTTGCATGTGCATACAGAGTAACTATGGCCTTTTAGTGCATGGGAACTAGTAAACCTTAACCAACTGTGTGACTTTTCCAGGATGTGATATCCCAGAGGATGTTTATAAGGAGAACAATGAATTCATCTAAGAGATAAGTTTTGTATTTTCCACGTAATTGTTTTCAGGCAGCTATTTTTGCAATTAATAACTTGTAGATTTAAAAGACAAAACAAAACAAAACAACAAAAAAATCACCATCACAACTAGAACTTTTTCTGGATGGCTCTTAATTTTTGAGGTCATACAAAAAAAAATGTTATGGTTCTGGTGTCACAATGTCTTATTTACATGCATTACTTTTTCATAGTAAATGAAGCAGCAGATCTTGGCAAAAATGCTGCACGTACAATTTAACTCAGTGAGGTACAGCCTGAAAAGGTATTGTGAAAATTACTCAGCATTACTCAAACAGTGAAGCTAATTCTTATTCTACCAGACCTTTGTTATTCTAATCTCAACTATCTCTTGAACAGAGGCTTCAAATTGCACTGTATTTTGTAATCAGTTTGCATGCCCAACAGATGAATATGAGATCAGACTCTGGATATTGTCCCAGGTGTTACTTAGTTTTCAGTCTCCAGGAATGCTGTCACCTTCTCTGTTAGCCACACATTCATTGTAGCTGTTTCACTGGTCAGAAAATAAAGCACGAAATACAGTAGCCTCATTAAGCTTCTTAGGCTTTTCTGTCAGGATGAGTGCCTTAGCTGTGTAATGGGATTCACAACCACTCTGTGTTGGACTAGGATTTCTAAAGTTAATTTATTTGTGTACCACCATCAGTGTTCTTGTCCTGACCTACACTACAGGACTACAATCAGCAGAATAGTCCTGAAGGATGGGAACAACCACACAGAGTGACTTTTATTTATTTATTTATTTATTTAACGTACGGACTGATAAACATACAGAATTCAATTTTTTACTAAAACCAAGACTGCCTCACATGAATCCAATTGTTCTGTCTCTTGCGAAAACAAATAAATAAAAATTATTCTTCTTATGCTCCTGTCTGATGTGTATATTAAGAGCCTTGCATTTTTATATATTCTCCAGGTGAGGAAGGATGGAACTGTATAGAATAAAAGTCCATAAAAGTCTTTTCTCACACTTAGTGATTAAAAAATGTTTCCTAAATGCATTAGAAGTAAATTTTACTACATTCTCCATTCCTAACGGTCCCAGACCTCGGAGGCTGAGAAATACAGGCTGCTTCTATCTGTGTCTTCTATCATGTACAAACTGTCAGGCAATCATGGATGTCATTATTTACACTCCAGTTGATATCAATATAAAGAGTTGAACAGGCAGAAACCAAAGACAAAGCACCATTAAGACACCAATTTTTTCCAAGTCTTTCAAGGGTCACATATATGTTTTTACAGATTAAATTTTGTTATATTTTCCTGGCATTTATTTGACTATAAAATCAGTAACCACAATTATTGCAGAAAAAATTAAGAAACATTTTAATTGTTCAAGTAATGTGAATTCTACTCTTTCCTCATCCAAAATATGTAGTTACATTATATTGTGATACTGCCTGTGTTATTCCACTAACATGGCAGAAAAATGTGCTTCCATTCTTGCCAATCCTTCAGGTCAGCACACTTAAGATGCCAATGATGTGCTTCAGAAAATATTTCCAATAAAAAATTAGTACATGCTAAATGCTTTTACATATAGGCTATGAGCACTCTTGCAAAAATGAGAACACAAGATAGTACTCATGTACTTCTGTAATATGGTATCACCAGTGTATCAGGCCATAAGCTTTGTAATGAAGTTGTAAAGCCTCAGGCCTAAGGCTTGTCAGGCTAGCTCAGTCCAAACTTTCCTTGACCTGCCTGCAGCTTTGTTTTACTTGCTTTAGCTGTGACAGTAATGAATAAAGAATTGATCACGTGTCTATGGCTAATTTGTTTCCTCATGTTAGGTTTGTGTGGTACAACCACAGTTTTATATAGCAAAACCAAACAATTATTCTGTAGAGAATGAGATGTTTATAACTCTAACAAAATGTTGTAGTGTAAAGAAATACAAGGTCAGTATGACAGTAGAGGCCTTGAGAAGCAAGGACAATGGATGATGCATAATGTAGTATAGGCATAAGATTATAAGAGGTGGGGCACAAGATTGACATTGGAGACCTATCAGCTACAAGAAACTCCTCCACTGTCTGTTAAAGAGATGGATGAAAATAGTTTTAAGAGTGACAATCAATAATACCTAACATACATTATAACCACATTTCACAGTGTACATGGATGCAATACAGAGTTGCAGACCAGTGAAGAATGAAAAGGCATGTTAGCAACCACAGCGAAGTGACCCCAGATGGATCCTGGGGTAAAGAGAAGAAACCAGCAACATGAACATCATAATCTATTTGGCAAGATTCCAGGTGCTGATAACTCACTGTAACATCACTACCACAACAAACAGAATGAAACTACCTATCTTAGGATCAGAAGACCAGTGGAAGGGTTGAATGTACAATGAGGAGAAGGGGTAGAATCTAAAAAGAGTGTATATAACAGTTTAAACTGTATAATTCACACCTTTATTGAAGTGTTCTAATTTTTTTTTTTCTGTAACAATTAGGCATGGACTAGTAATGATTAGATTCTTATACAGATGAGATTAGATTATTCAATTATACAAACAAAAAAATTCTTGACTGTGTATTCAGATAGGTAGGAAGTGCATCCTCATTGCCTATATACATTTGGAGTGTAACAGTGTGACTGGTAAAAGTGAGATTGATGTTGCACCCAGTGGTACAATACGTATCAGTGGTTCCTGAGATGTTTAGTTTGGGGCAGGTATGTGTTCATCTCATACCTGGAATGCACCAGTTTGTTAATTTCAATTTGTGATTAACATATGGAGGAAATCCAGTAAGTATGAAATAATAATGAAATCATTACATTTTTATCCACCAACAGAGTCTGGAGAAATAGGAGGGAGAGAAGTAAACACCAGGTATTCCTACAGGCAAGTGCTGAGTCCCCATCCCACCATGACATTGGTCAGTGCTTCCAAAACATACTTCCCTGTGTACCCTGAGGAGCAGAATGGCATGAGTGCTGTGTTAGATCCAGGTGACTGTAGACCGCAGGAACAGGAACTTTTCCATCACTTGGCCTGCAGAGATGAGTCAGCGCTATCTGGCTTATGGGGNATCTGTCTTATGGGGTCCCTGGACCTGGAATGGGACTTATCATGCTTGGCTACAAATAGATTTGCCCTTGCCCATTTCCCATAGAGGACCAGAACATGCACCATGACTCAAGGAACACAATTCACCATTCAAAGGTGGAAAACCTCCATTTGCCTAAGAAAATCTTCATTTGAACTGCTGTGGAGAGTCAGGTGGAGTTTGGAAGATTTCCTTCTGGAAATACTGCTATTCAAGATGTAAGGGGAACCCCTGTTCCTCCCCAACTCATGCTGGGAATTAAAACTGCTAGTCAAATTGCTTACTTCTAAAACAAACAAAAAAATAATAAAATCCAGCGATTGTTTGGACTGTTTGTATTTTTTGAGTCTCAGGTGCAACAACAAAATATCAGTTTCATGCAGTTAACCTCCCTAAATTATTTGTAGGGGAGTTAATCTAAACAGTGTATTGGGAATAGGTCTTGGTCAATCCTGAATACCGGAATAGGTTTTATTTGCAAACACACTATCTAATCCAAATCAAAAGCATGACAGGGACCATCATCACAGTATGGATGATTACATGTCTGTCAGGCCTATGTCATGACTATATTTTATTTATTACTATAGAGGAAAACACTGAGAGAAATTCTACACTAGTTTACACTGTAGGCAAATTCATTTGGCAAAATATCTATCTTTCCCTGTAATCTAGCTGAGCAAGGCAAATAACCTGCTGTGTTTGGAGCTTCTCTGGCTATGCTAGCTGTGCAATAAATGGGGAATCTGCTGAAAGTTTACAACATTGTTTGATTCAAGTTTGAAGTTCCTGCTCTGTCACAAAAACTCAGCTGTACTGCAGCCCTTGTCACAACTGTGAACAAAATATTCTTGTGACCATTTCTTGGACTTAATAAAGATAGAAATGCTTCTGATACTTATACAGCTGATGAAGATTAATGAATTATTCAGGCAGTGCAGGATTCATATTTGGTTATAACTCCCGACCTCAATAGCAGTATGTTCAGAAATGTATTTTAAAAATAGTTGTATTTGAATACACTCTGTGATGTTTATCAATGTAAACACAAATATCATACAAAGTTTATAAAAACTTTGCTGACAATGGGGCTGAAAAGCAGTAATTCTACTCATAATTCAGTACTCTGAGCTGAGTTATGCACCTCAGGATTGTACAGAGCCTGCAACCTCTACAAGTCCACATACAGAGGGAAAAATGTTACACACATCTTAGGTTACATCATTGGGATTCATCTTTCCAACTCTGGTCATTTTTTAATTAGATACCTGCAGGGCAGAGGACCATAAGCACAGCATCTTATCTGTCCTGATACAAGGGAGGCATGCTTCAGCTTCCTTGAAGGGAGAAGAGTGAGCCTTCACTCCTTTGTCCATCACTGCTGAGGTTGGCAAGCTGTGCCATACCTTCTCCTATCATACCCCAGTGAAAGAAAAAAGGCAGAGGCAAGCAAGCTGTCCTGGAGTTCTCAGAAGGGCTGGCCTGCACTTCACAGGGCTATATAAATGCAGGTAGCACGATAATGTTATTTTCTAATAATTTCAATGTTATTGATATCAAATGAATTTATGAGCATGACACTACTTCACCTAATCACATCATCATCTATTTCAGCCCCTTTGTATTCAGTGGTGAATGGCACAGCCTTAGCTGGAAGTTGCTAAACTGTATACAGTTGACTGTTAACAAATATGTGGGTATCTGCCCGATGTTGTTCTCCCCTCTTAGCAGAGAGTGCAGTTTGCAGAAGGACATACGTAGCCATGACAATGGAAGAGAAAGACCACAAGTCCCAGTCTGTGCCACTCTTGGCTTTCAAATTTGTTCAATGACTTATCTGAAGTCTTAGCTATTATCTAATCAAAGACACAGAGAATCTGATCTATAGCCATCTTAAAATGTCCATGATATCATAGAATCATTATGGTTGGAAGTTCAACCTTCATCCTAACATCTCTCTATCCACTAGACCATAACCTCATTTTTTAAACACCTCCAGGGATGGTGTCGTGGTTTAGGGTCAGGGCAGCCCCTAAGACCCAACAGACGCTCTCTGTCAAACTCCTTCCTTCACCACAGGGAAGAGAGAAGGAATAAGGG
>VWZY01006816.1:12754-27170 GCA_013399075.1 Chloroceryle aenea
AAAGAGACATAGCAAAAGAGAATATAGCATATAGCTGTTTTTTGTTTCCCTTAGAGAAAGCAATACCTTCCTCATGCAGGAACAACCCAGCATACAAAAAAGGACTCCGAGCACTGGATTCATTGAACTGCAGTGTGATAGCAGAAAAACGCTTATAAAGCTAATACAGTATGTGAACTTTCACAATGTACCGTTAAAATCACCTCTGTGAAAACACAGCCAGAAGAACGAGGCAAAGATTTTGCAAGAATCTATATCCACCAAAGGATTTATAATTGAGCTAACACAAATTACCTACCTGTAGCAAATCAGTCTGAAAATATCCTGAACGTTTGACCTTTAGAAAAAGGGTATTAAGGAAATTTGAAGTTGGGGTACCATTGAGCTCTTATCTAATTTGGTTCAGCTTGACTTTTTACCCTTAAGTGTTTGACTAAACAATATTCTGTTATCTCTGTTATTTGAAGGGGCAGAGAGTGCTCTGTTTTTATAGCAGTTCTCCAAGGCTTGTTTTTTTGTTTTATTTTCTTTTTTTTCTTTGCCTNTTCTTTCCTTGCCTGCTGTTAGGACTATGTACCATTTGCTGAATGGAGTTGTGTATATGCTACAATACACAGCCCTTGTATTTTGCAAAGTAAAAGGGATGGAAGGGATGGGGGAGGGGGCTATGCATCAAATAACTTCAATCTCCTATCCATTTATCAGAATCTTAGTCTACAGAGATTTATAATCCTGTATGAGTGCTCATTTTTAAGAGCAAAGAGAAAGATGATTTATATTTAACTCAAGTGTAAATTTATTTTCATTTCAAAGAGGGTATTTCAAATCAGTCAATTGAGTTTAATGTAAAACAAATATATGAGGGAAAGTTAGAATCGTTTTTGTTTTTTTTTTTAACAAAAAAAAAAATCACAGAATCACAGAATCACTGAGGTTGGAAAAGACCTCTGAGATAATCGAGTCCAGCCTATGACCTAACACCACAACATCAACTAAATCATGCCAGTGCAGCATCCAATAATTTCTTAAACACCACCAGGTATGGTGAGTCTACCACTTCCCTGGGCAGTCCATTTCAGTGTTCTATCACCCTTTCTATGAGGAAATGCTTCCTGAGATCCAACCTAAACCTCCTCTGGAGCAGCTTCAGGCCATGCCCTCTTGTCCTGTCACTAGTTGCCTGAGAGAAGAGCCCGGCCCCCGTCTGACTACAACTTCTCTTCAGGTAGTTGTAGAGAGTGATGAGTTCCCCACTGAGTCTTCTCTTCCCAAGCTGAACAACCCCATCTCCCTCAGCCTCTTATCGTAGGACTTTCCCTCCAGACTCTTCACCAGCCTCATTTTTCTAAGGCACTCACATTTTCCCATATCTTGATTTCTAAAATGGATGAAGTTTTTAGAAGGTCAAGATTTACTCTGGAGTGTGAAACTCAGACTTCTATGAGAAGCTGTGCTGAAGCTTATGCTTCACATAAGCTATGGGCAGAAGGCCCAACATTTTAAAGTGTACAGTGGCTTCCCGTAACTGACAGAGAAGAACCCTCCAAAAGCCAAAATATGGGACCCTACCTAGTGCCCCAACATCTTGTATGATTATGCATTTCTGTTAAATACTATTCATGTAAATAAATAATGTTGCACTTTGCATTTCACACACTTGTGTAGATGTCTGGACAAGGCAAAAGAAAGTATAAATATGAGTTTTTGCTTTCTTACTGCTATCATCATTAACAGATGCAGTAATCATTTCTCACCTACTGCTGTGGGGTATTTATTACTCATTCCCTCTTCACACAACACATGTGTCTTTCCCTTAATGCCTCAAGCTTTTTCTGTATGTGTTTCTTTTCTCTCCTTATTTGTCATGAATTGGTAACATGTTAATTACCATCCAAACTGGACCATTCCAAATAGTGGAATGAAGCGTCCCTTTCTTCCAGTTTCTTGTGAGATTCTACACTCAGTTTTCTTTTCTTGTTAAAAACACCCATTCCACAATAAAATACCTAAATACCTCAACCTGCAACATAAGCCTTAGTGCTATCAATGGAGTGACATATGGATGCAAGAATTATTTTGTCCTAGAAGAATTTGATGAGCATGAAGTCCTACTAGCTAAAATATGCTTATTCTTTACTGACACTAGAATTTTTTTTTTCCATTACCATTGTGACATAAAGACAGAATCCAAAGTAGACCTTCTACCTTTACCTAAATTTTTAGTTACTATAGAACTTTCATTTCTACAGACAAAGAAACATAAGCCCCTCCAACCTGAAGATATCTACATTTAAAGCGCTAATATAAGATATCAGTAGATTTCTCCTCCGTTGAATTTATACTTCCTCTAAAATGTAACCCACATTTAAGAAAGTAGTCCCTACAATTCCTGCAGAAATTAATGTGAGATTCTGTGATTTGTGATACACAAGATTATCAGCATCTAAAAATATTTGATCCTCTGATTTTGGGATACACATCAGAGTCATATTCTTGTTGCGTACTTTCCAACTATAAAAGTAGACTCTGCAGATAAAAAGGGCTTCTGGGTTTGCTGTTTTGTAAATTTTTCCTACCTTCAGAAGTACTACAGGGTTGAAGAATAGTCCAGTTAACAAGAAAGAAGGCATGGATTTGCAAACATTTCCCTCTAATGAAGATTTGTCTATGATAAAATCAGAAACCATTCTTATGAAAGTATTTTTCTAATGTGAAGCAGCCTCCCAGTAGTATTTCTGGAGAAGTATTCCTCCAGCCATTTGTAAGAAGGAAAGATATGAAAATCTAACCTCCTTTATGTTCTAAGACAAACTACTTTTTTTCACCGGTACATGTTATACTTTTCTCCCCAAGAATTACTGCAAAGGAGAATATTTCTGTACAAAAATATGGCTTCGGTTTTGGAAGAGAAACCAAACAAAAATTCAAATAAAACAATGTTTATGTTTGGTAGTCTTTTTTTTTTTTTGCCAGGAAAGGGGAAAAAATACCAAAGAAACAAAATATGGTTTGTTTTTGTGTTTGTGTTCCACCCCTCCCCGAAAAATACTGAAACATGGTTTGCTGTTGATTTTCTTCACTGAAATCATATCATACAGCTTTACTGATCAGTAGATTGCACACTCTAAGGTTGCTCTCAGGAACAATGACTGATTTTCATCTGTTTGAGAAGTCTTGATTTATAAGTTAAACCTCTATTCATCAGTTAAAATGAAGTTAAAACAGTAAAATTATATCAATAAATTTAGATTATAATAATTTTGGACCTTTGTTTGTCTTTATATGTAAAAAAGGATTTTTTAATTTTAGGCAACCTTAAGAATATAAAGTAATTTAGTTGTGTGATTATGTATTTGGCATACTATAGTCAACTGTGTCTGAAAAACAAGTTTCAAAATGTTTTGGGGAACTATTTGCATCAGGTTCTCCAGGATATCAATGCTTGCAAAAGCCAAAACCATGGCTTCATAAAACTTTCAACTTCTAATCACAGAAGGTCACTGAGGGTACAAGGATAACAGCTTTAGCAGTGGACAGTTAACTTTCCCTCTTTGATTTTGGCTCTGTGTAAGTACAATTAATAGGTATTTCATTTGTTGAAGGTTGATGGTGAAAACACCGTAATTTATATTTATTAATGCAGACTTCATAACTGAACCATGATTTAGTTCAACATTCATTCTTTCAAACGGGAAAAATTTCTTTACACTATGTATGTGATATTTCCACACACCGTTGATCTGTAAGTTCTTCACAAAATATTTTCAGTGAGTCGGATTGTCCAGTGAGGTTGTGGATTCTCCATTCTTGGAAATGCTCAAAAAAGAGCTGGATACATTCCTAGGCAACAAATTGTAGGTGGCCCTGTTAGAGCATGGGGGTTCAACAAGATGACCTCCAAAGGTCACCTCAAACCTCAACCACTTTGTGATCCTGTGAGTCGTCCCCTACAAATTCTTGGAGTTTGACAAGTTAGAATTAACTAGACTGGAAATTCTCAAAGAAATTTAAGTAAGTTAGATACCAAAACACTCCTGCCAGTTTGAGGCATAATTAAGGAACTTCAGAGAATCACATGAAAAGTCCATGACCAAATTAGAGTTACCAGTAGAGGGCACAATACCTCCTGTTTGGACAGACCAATTTTACCTTGCCCATATTGAATTCTATTTCCCTGCCAAGGGGCGGGGAGGAATAAATAAATTAAAAAAATTCCCTCTAAAATGTGATTGTTAAATACTCTGGCTAGGTGGAACACATCAGGACCTGCTGACTGACAATCAGGACCTGCTTACTGACACTTCTGGAAGTCTGGACTTTTATGATAGGTGTTGAGATATGAATTAGGAGGTGACTTTTGGTAAAAAAATCTTCGCCTTTCTTCTGTCAGAGTAAATGTTGCTTTGTGAAAATCTGACCAAGATACACAAGCTTTGATCTGCTGTCGATGAGCTGTAACTATATAATTTTCTAAATCTATAGATGAAAATTTTCAATAGCTGTGCTTTGCCTTAGTTTTGTCTAGGGAAAAAGGAGAACAAATCCAGACCAGAAAAAATACCTCCAAAAAGCCAACAACAAAAAACCTTTGTCTATATCATACACCTTTGAGGCATGTGTCAGATTACAGGTACTTTTAGCTGAGGCACAGTGAACAAATGGTGCTAAAGCCACTTTTATGAGAAATGATGTCTTGTGTTGGAAGCTAATAATGAACAATTCATAAAAAGGAAACTCTTTTTTAGCACAATGCAACTTTCTTCAACTTTTCTGGTTTTATTACTGGGTGACAAAAATGTTTTCAGCATGTGTTTCACATTAATGGAGTTCACATATTTTCTGTCACTGTGTGTTAATGGAATGTAATCTCACATAGGAAATATCTGCCTACTGCCCTCACTAAGAATAAACTGGATGTAGTAAAGAAGCATGTGTTTTTATATATAAAATAATGCCTAGAGGTTTCTTTTTATACTTAGGAACCACAGGGACTAGTTGTGCTATATACATACTACAGAGATCATGTAGGAAATATGTACCACATGAAGTTTCTAAGGATGCAAAGCCATACCAGTAGGAAGGACATTGTGCTCTCTCTGCATTCTGGAGCCTGACTTTTTTCTCAAGTCTGGTTCTATCTTTACATTTTTTCCGCCAGGTATTTATACAAGTCAAAACAATGCCCCTGAGCCTTCTGTTCTACAGGCTGAACCATCCCATATCTCCCAGGTTATGAGAGATGCTCCAATACTTTCACTGTTCTTGTGGTACTTCACTGGACCAGTATGTCCATGTGTCTCTAGTACTGAGTGTGGAATGATTACTGGAGGTAACTTATTGAGACAAAAGTTATGTCCACATCTTAAGAGAAGGTACAAAAGAAGCATTAAGGGAGCCTCCAAAGTGGAATGTGGTTCATATACAAGGGAACTGTTCCATGAGTATTTTACCTAAGCAACATAACCCATAACCTTCAGTGTTACCAGTGCCAGCAGATCTTGGTATGCTGACTCTAAGAGAAACAGCATAGAGGATGGAGTAGGGTGAAGTGGAGTGAAGGCACTGCATCCAGTCTTTGTGGTATCACTGCAGAGATGGGAACCTGATGATGCTATGGAACTCATAAGATGCATAGTTTCTGAGCCAGCAGTTTCTCATTTTTTCTGTCAAAATCATGTCCTCTGGTGAACTTGCTCATCATAATCTTGTTATGATACCAAAACACACCTCCATCCCAAAAGGCTCAGTGGTGTAACCACCCCTCACTGACTGTATACTCTGAATTTCTTCTAGTTCACACCTTTAATAGAAAAGTGAGGACATTTTATATCAATCATAATAAAGGTATGTATGACTAGGGTCACTCAAGCTCCACCTGAAAATAAAAAAAAGGATTAAAATGGCTTAAGTGAGGAGGGATGTTGGGGAAGATAGCGTCTCAAGTCAGGAAGTACCATCACAAACTTGCTGACTTCTGGGATTAGTCAAGGGGCTGAGCCTTGCATCCCCCTGGAGGGAGAGCTATTGGATGAGATTCAACACTTGGTAATACTGAGTGCTTCACCAGGAAAGTATAGAGTTCTCTATTTTAAGTTAACGCATTTGTAGCCAGGCTTTATTATTTACATTTTTGATACCTGCACATGCTTTGCAGACANATTCATATTCAACTTAGTGGCCACCAGAAAACGTTTTTCTGCAAAGTTGTTTTCCAGTTGGACAGCCTCCAGCATATACTGGTGCCTGAGATCCTCCTCAGGTTCAGGGTTTGGCATGATGTTTTAGCAAAGGAACTGTATGGATTTTCTGGCTCATAGTTCATAAACAAATTTCAGTATCTTCTGGTGCATGCAGGCAAATCAGTCTTAGTTTATCTATGTGTTGCCCAATCTATGCAGTAACTCACCTTGAGTACTGTGTCCAGNAGAAGAATCTGTATTTCTATTGCTTCAATAAACTGCACTATTAATTAATCTAGCCATAAGAGTTCTCAGTGGGCAATACCAGACTTCTTAAGTATGTCAGTGCTAGTTTATTGAGCATGACTAGAGTGAAGGTGCATTGTGGTAGTTCAATATATTCACCAGACTTCCAGTGATGAACTGGACATCACTCAGAATGTAAGGCCACCTGTTCCCAGCCCCTCTGATATCTGAGGACAAGCTGGAATGCAAGGGGGGTTATTTTATGCCAAAATTCTTTTCATGCAAGACTGCAGAGCTCAGAACCAGACCCAATACTCCAGGTGTGGCCTCACCAGGGTTGAGCAAAGAAAGGTAACCCACATCGACCTGCTGTGAGCACTCCTCCAAATGCAGCATAGAATACTATAAACTGTCTTTGCAGCAAGGACACTTTGCTGATTCATATTCAACTTAGTGGCCACCAGAAAACGTTTTTCTGCANTGTAGTGTTGGGGGATATGGTCTAGGGGTGAACTTGTAGAGTAGGGTGAAAGGTTGGACACGATGATCCTATGGGTCTTTTCCAGCCTAGATAATTCTATGATTCTATGATTCTATGACACACCGGGAGCTGTGTAGGTGGCTCAACCTTGAATTGTCCATAAGCCCCAGGCAAAACAAGACAATGCTACATCACAAAGAGAATGGAAACCTGGGCTGAACCTTGCAGTCCTTCTTTTGTGTATCCAGACAGCATAGCCCATTTAGGCATAGTTTTGCCACAATCTCCTGTAGGTTTTCAGCCACAACTGCATGTATTCAAACTGTATAATCAGTCATGTAACCAGGGCATAAAAGTGCTAAGGTTTAACTTATATTTTTGGAGTTGTCTTTCTAACATTCACCAGTACAGAGACCATTCCCCGTTGGTCAGGACATTGACCAAGGTGACTTTTCTATGATTGAGAACCCTTATCTGGAGTGGTAAGCAAATATTTTGCATGCTGTAAACTTGCAAACAGTGGCAATTAACTAACACATGTACATTATTTAGCATGCTTTCTAATTTGTTATAGTGTATTCTTGCATTCTTCCACTGTATTGATTAAAACTTGCATTAGTGGTGTATTAGACTTCAAATAGATGGTTTCCTTGGGTCTTACAGTTAAATCTGTACATTTAAAATAAATAATTTGCTTAAGCCTTGCAGTCGAGTCTCTTTTTGCCAGAGGAACACAGACCTGTCTTTGTAACTACAGCTTGTGAATTACAGGTAAAAGGAAAATAAAATAGAAATGATTTTTCTTGTTTTCAGCATGATACACATTGATGATTAGTATTTGATAGAGATGGTAGCTTCATACTTCCTTATGTGTTGACACATGAAACATTTTTGTGGTAGAAACTTGTCTGAGCAGAGAAGAACTGCTGAGAAGAACTGCAATCCACCTCAGCCATAGTAAAACCTGATTATATCTTTAATTGTTAATAAATCAGCTATTATTTTGGAGTCATTGTAGCCCCCCTTCTAGATATGAATATAACATTTCCAAGACCTTCTGAAAAATCAGATTGCACAATATAACTTATTTCTCCTGAAGCAGTAAACCAAATAAGGGATAGAGATGATGGAAGTCACTATGGTTTTACAGTCCTTTTTCTAACATATGCAAAATCCACCTGTACAGAAAGAAGTTTTGAGATACAGTGTGCTGCTCTAAGGAACTTTGCTTCAAGATTTATTGATTTGGCTTATCTCTGTTCCCAGTGTGGAGGGCCATGACATGGTATTTATCTAATTAAGACAATTTAGCAGAAACTGGTAAATTTAGTTTAGAAATCTAAAGAAACCCATATAATGCAATGGAAGGGCTGTGTTACAGAAGACACTAGCACACTGAAGTAATTTAATTAGGTATCTTATTTATACCTGACATCATACTGACTTTCAGTTTCAGGTGTCTGACAAAGAAAGACTTACTCTGGCAAATCTCAGCAAGACCAAAATTATGCTGGAAACAGTTTGAAACTAAGATCAGAAGATGCTTCTCCCTCTTTCACGAGTGGCCTGATACACAAGGACTCAAAGGTCCGTGGAATTTTCTAAGCCCTTTTATGGTGATTTCATGTAAGAAGCTTTTTCATGGAGCTTTATAGAATATCGGTGATGAATATGACAGTAGATGGTAATTTACAAAAGATTTCTGGTGTTATTTTTTTGGCTATAAGACATAAGTATCAATGACATTGTGAAAATGTCTTATCATCCCCCATTCCTTTGTCACTACTCCAGTTACAAGACAAGTGGATGCATAGGAATAATCTATATTTTGTTCATTATGAAAAGTAATGAAGAATCACAAAGTTGTAGTTTATGAAGTTTCTCTTTCATAATTAAACTAAAATTAAACTGAAGAAAAAGAAAGTAAAAAATATTTAAAGTTTCATTTAATTTTAAATTTTAAACTCTTATATGTATATGTAAAACTAAAATAAATCCTAACTGAAAACATGGATAAGTCAAAGAGCTTCATTTCTCTGTTTTCCAAACACGACATTTTATGAAAATTTCCTTCAATGTCACATTCTGCCAAAATTATAATGAACTTGAAGCATGGGATTTTTAACTTCAACCTTATTTTAAACGTCAAAAAAATTTATTGTAGAGTGTCTTGAAACTTTGTTCCAGGAATGGTCTTATGTTGTATTTGTACAAGACATTTCATGCCTTCACTAATTACACCTACCATTGTTGACAATGTGACTTTTTCTTATTTAATTATTTGGAGATAACATTTTTCAATAAACTCGGATAAACTGAACTGTAGAGGTGTACAGAAGACTTAAAAATCAAAACCAGATTATGAACACAGCAAGGGTTTCCAAATGACTCAAGGTCTCTGGAAAAGCTGAAGTGAAGCCAGTGCTTGGAGTGACTGATATTCTTATATGTAAAGAATGCAGCTGATATTATTCAGAGTGAGAACCTATTTAATTACATTCTGTAAGCTGGACAAATAGCATGGTGTGTATGTCAAAATTTCTGTATGGAATACTATCCTGTATGCAGGCTGGAAAGAAAGTAGACCCAGAGAAAATAAGGGTTGTGTGAAGCCAACAAAGGAAGAAAGTTACCCTCTCAAAACAAACAATTAAAATTAAAAAAATTACAATGAAGCAATCACAGAAAATGGTTTAATTCAGCCCTGAATAGCTGAAGCAATTTTTATCTGTCATATCTTTTTTCCATGGTGAAACTAAGCAATGCAATGCTGACAGATATGGAATCAATGTATATCAGAAAGACAGTAATTTTCTGCATTGATATAATTAGCAGATATGTCAGAATAAAGCTTTAAGTAAATGCAAAATAATTCTGCCTTATTCTTTCTAAATCCTAGACACATATATACACACTAGCGTATGTATGTTTCAATTCTCTTCAGAAGATGAAGAGAAAAATATCATAATTATGGTTAAACTAAACATAATAATTATGAGATATAATTCTTCTCAGCATCATGAAACATAGTAAGCAAATTATATTGACCCAAAAATGAGAATACAAGAAACAGAAATTAGGCATCTACACAACATAAGACAACATGTGTACTGCATTTTCTTGAAAAAATAGATTTGAAAAAAAAACGAGTGGAATTGTGCTTTCAAAATGGGATTTTGAAAACTAGCAATTTGTTTTGATTACACTTGGCTATGGGTAGCCAAGCTGAGATCACTTACAGAAACTGCTACCCTTGGAAATGTTGTGTAACATACACATATTCTCTTCTGAAGTGGCTTATGGGAGGAAATTAAGTATGAATGCAAGTTGCAAAAGCTCTGTTCTTCAGATGGGGATATCAAAACACTGAGAAATGACTTGCCTGTCCAAATGTAAGCACCTGTATACAATATAACACATATAGGAACCTTTGCACTTCCAAACTATTACTGAGGCTTCAAATACCATTGCAAGTGCAACTGCATTGGTATGTGTGTATATACATTGTTTGATGGTGGATTTGATAGCAAGATCTGTTGTCAATAATATAAAATTACAGTATTGTGTCAAATTTTTACTATGATTTGTCCTTTCATTTGAACCAGCATTATGAATAATGGTTTACGGGGGATAAATCACAGCTTCCACATCCCCATCTTATTAAAAAAAAAAAAAAGGAAAAAGATTCCAAGGGTTGGTATTTTATGTCCTTCTATAAGACACCAGAAGAGTATAAGTTCTTGTCTTGACTGTTCACCTGAAGCTGTAAACTAGAATAACGCTACAGAATGCTTACTACTCCAGATCTAACATTTGGTGACATGGTATCTCATTTTCAAATGACCTTTATAAAAAAATGCATATTCATAAAGATTTTAGTGTGATTTTCTTATTTTTTTATTTTTTTTTCCCCCTGAAATTTGTCAAATGGATATGAAATATGAAGCTGGCATTCAAATAATTGAACTTTATCACATCAAAGTGACTCCTAGCACTGGAATAGGAAACAGTTTGCATTTAATATCCAGGTAGCTTGTAATATTAATTCATATCCATTTTGTATTGTCATGAATCTTTCTACAGCTGTTAGTGGAGCTCGAGGGGAGGACCCATGTCCCCATTTTGCTGACAACTAGACCAGCCTTTTAAAGGTCATATCATTATTTACTGCTACTTTTCTCCTGGATCCCACCTCTAATACTGCAACCAGTTCTTGTGTCCCTATCATAAAAGGGACATAGATCTGTTGGAACAAGTCCAAAAGAGGGCCACAAAGATGATCCAGGGGATAGAGCAACTCTGCTATGAGGATAGCGTGAGGGAGCTGGGACTGTTCAGCCTGGAGAGGAGAAGACTCCGGGGGGGACCTTGTAACTGCCTTCCAATACCTCAGGGGATCCTATGGGAAGCATAGAAAGGGACTTTTCACAAGAGTGTTCAGTGACAGGACAAGGGGAAATGGTTTTACACTGAAGGAGAGTAGGTTTAGACTGGATATTAGGAAGAAGTTCTTCAGTACGAGGGTGACATAACTCTTGAATAGATTGCCCAGAGTGGTTGTGTATGCCCCCTCCCTGGAGCTGTTCAAGGCCAGGATGGATGAGGCATTAAGCAACCCAGTCTAGTTGAGCGGTGTCCTTGCCCATGGCAGGGAGGTTGGATTAGATGATCTCAGAGGTCCCTTCCAACCTAAGCTATTCTATGATTCTGTGATTCATCAACATGACATGGTCTGGGCTGTCAGTGATCTCTTCTGCTCCAATGTCACACAGAAGACCTGTAAACCTTACGTTTTACTAACACATATCAAGTAGAAGTAGAAAGATCACAACTAATTTAAGATACTACATAGGCAAATATCACTGTGTATAACAAATCATTATTCAAGCAATAAATGAAGCTGCCATTTTCTCCATAAGCCCACTGAATTTGTTAATTTGACCTTAAACGAGAGAATGCAAGTTTAGTTAAACATATTGTGTTTCATTATTCTAGGAAAATCTGATTGTATTAGGAAAAGACATTTGTGGTTGACATTTAATGCTGACTTTATTATGCTAATGAATGAAAATTGTGCACTTCACATCTGCTTAAATTTATACTAGTTTTTTCTTTTTCTTCCTTGTTTTGTAAAATTAGATACTAACACAGCTTTCTGAAAAAGTAACTGTTCATAGTGTTTAAATTAATTAAGCAGCACAGATATAAACTATGGTAAAAAAATTCTTGTGCTGAAAGATGCTGGTAACTCATGACATTTTAAAATTTTTAAGAAGAGAAAATGTAATAAAATCAATCAAGGGAGTAAGACATCCAGTTTTGGTTATTTATCATTTGGCTGCCCAACTCTAAGAGCTTTTTGATAGGAAGGACTTATTACTAAGGAAGTGCTTCAGATTAACTATATCTTTTGAACTTCTGTGAGACTTTCAGATACTTTTACAGTGCCTTATAGAACACAGGTTTGTCTATAGGCTAAATGCTGCCCTGATATTTTATTTGTGTTGTATTGAAACATTTACTAGCTTGATAATTGCTTAGTATTACAGATTGCAAAAAGCTCCTTGCTGATAGGGAGTATTTAGGATTTTTGTGTCACCTTTGAATGAAGCAGCTCCTGTATACTGGGGATACCACTGGACTGTTAGTAATAATGATTTCCTTTCCTTCCTGTCAGGCCAGATGCATGTAAATTGCTGGCTACAATATTTCTATAGCTTGAGTTTACTACATCCTGCCTCTAACTTCCCTATCTTCATAATTTCATTCTAATAGATTGCTAAGAATTCTAAGATTTTTTGACCTGTGTTGCTCATAGCAAAGACTGATGGGATATACAAGGGTTATCTTAAACATCTGCTCCCAGCCAGCTGGAACATGAGCAAATGGAATAATTGAAATTAGCTTATCTTACATCATTTTATCCATCTATCACAATGAACTTTTACCTCATCTTCAATGATGACTTTTAAAGGATGCAAAAAATAGTAATATATGATCTTGGAGTTTAAGAATGTGTTGACATTTTGGGGACTGTAAGGAAATAAGAATCTTTTCTTCCCCAATCTGTGATCTGCTGGATCTGACATCTGTTTTGTTTTTGAACTCTGAAATAATCACTGCCTGTAAAGTCCACATAATGACACAACTATTAATGGCAGCTTCACTGCAAAAAGTCTGTTTTACTTTCTTCTGAATTGTCTTTTTATCCAAAAGCACAGCCTCACATACAATGGACAAAAAAACTGGATGATGTTCACTGTGTAATCCTGTGATCTACACACTGAATAAAAACTAGTAGACAAATTAATTCAGTACACAACTGTAAGGCCTGAGAATAAAACCAGCTGAGTTATTTGGCAGGTCTATTGCTTGAAAAGCTCCATAAATAACAGAACCTTTTAACACACAGACAGAAAGTAAAACACTTGTGATTTTGCTGGCTGATCAGTAACTTTCTGAGCACATTCCCATGCTGTAATTTGTAATGACACAGGCATAATGGGCAAGACACTTACAAAGCTTTTTGTCCAGATTATTGACAAAAAAACAGTGCTGAAGGTTTCTTACGGCTTTACACATTTCCTACTCAAGCATTACTAGTATAACTTATTGACAGTGGCAACACTGATGCTCTAACTTCTAAAGTCAGAAAATCTTTCCTGAACTTACTTCAGTGAGTTTTGGTTTTTTGTTCATTTGTTTTGTTCTGATATTTAAGTTAGAATGCTTTCCTTTCATCACTTAGCTAACTTGCAGAATATTTCCGTGGACATTTAACTTCAAGAATCATAGAATCATTAAGGTTGGAAAAGATGGCTAAGATCATCAAGTCCGACTGTCAATCCAACATTATCATGAAGTCTAAATCATGTCTTGGAGTACCACATCTAAATGGCTTTTGAATAACTCCAGGGACAGCGAATACACCACATCCCTGGGCAGCCTATTCCAATGCTTCATCACTCTTTCAGTACAGATATTTTTCCTAATATCAAATCAAAAGCTTCCCTTGCACAGTTTATGCCCATTTCCTTTCATCATCATAAACAAAAGCCAGCATGAAGAAGGCCCAAATTCAGAGCCCTAAGCTATTCTTTAACTGTTTCAGCTTCATGATCTTGGTAACAGAAACAGAGACCAGTCACAACTCTTGCCTAAAATGAATAGCAGTGTAATCTTTTTTAAAAGTAAACTATAACTGTATTTGAATTGCAATTTCTCAGCTTTCTTCTCTTTAAACTTTACTGTCATTGTGGCACAAATGGTCATACCTGCTAGATCAAGATATAGACAAGTTTATTTGAGTCCACCATCAGCAAATTTATTTGAGTCCACCATCAGCAAATTTGCTGATGACACCAAGCTGGGAGGGAGTGTCGACCTACCGGAGGGCAGGAGGTCTCTGCAGAGGGATCTGAATAGACTGGAGAGTTGGGCTGACTCCAATGGAATGAAGTTCAACAAGGCCAAGTGCCGGGTCCTGCACTTTGGCCACAACAACCCCATG
>VWZY01006816.1:30473-46791 GCA_013399075.1 Chloroceryle aenea
ACTCTAGGTGGCCCTGCTCTGGCAGGGGGGGTTGGACTAGATGATCTTTCGAGGTCCCTTCCAACCCCTAGGATTCTGTGATTCTGTGTGATTCTGTGAAAATGTACATTGCACTTTAGATAATAGGTAAGCTGCCCATGGATATCCTGAATACCATGCATAGAATTCTGGTTTGTATGGGCCCAGTAGCAACTGATGAGCATTTCGATTTAGCCTTTACCTTCCATTTTCCCTTTCCCTTCATTTTCCCTTTCCCTTCATTTCCACACCTCTTCCTCTGCCTCTAGTGTCTTGTTTTTCAGCTACCAGGAGAACTGCAGTGATTCTATGATTCTGTGATTCTATGAAATGTCCTCCTNTGTGATTCTATGAAATGTCCTCCTAACCACTGAGGCAGAGATGATCACTGTCATTTCTTGCTTCTAAGGCCTTTTTCTCTCCATGGCTAACCCATACAGGATTTACTAGGTCCAGAAACAGCAGTCTGGAGACTTGGATTTTGTTTTGATTTGTTCATAGATTTTGTGTTTGTTGGATTTTTTTTGTCTGTTTGGTTTAGTTTTGTATGTGTGTGGTTTCATTGAGTGGTTTTGTTGTTTTTATTATGTATTTTTTGTTCTCTTTTGGTTTGTGTTGTTTTTTTCAGGGTAACAAGTTCTAGAAGGTTCTTTGAGAGGTGAAGAATCACAAGGGATGAAAACAAATGTTCACAAATACACTCCTCTGTAATCATCTCCCTTAAAACACTCACTGGTTTCCTTTCTGTAAAACATGCTTTCTACCTACTTGGCTCCTTGTGTTTGACAGCGAGGAAACTACAGTATCAAAGCTGCTGTTTTGAAACTCTTTGGGACTCACTGCATAAATCTCTCTTCTGCCTGGTAAACGGATTTATAATCTCATTGCATATTCCATAATTTGCCTTTAAAGAGAACAGAATTTTTCCTAGAAATGCCCCTGACTGATGATCACCCTTTGATACATATTAAATTCTAGCTTTCTGCAATCCTGTTTTGTTTTTTTTTTTTTTTTCTTTATTTAAAATATCTCCTTGAACTCTGCATTTCTGCATTATGTTTTCAGATCCTGGAGTGGATCTTATTGATTTATGGGGAAAAATAAACCAAATAAATATTGCAGAACCAGATGGGATGCTTCACAAAGTGCAATTCTGAGAGCATTTTTGGCAGTCATTACAGCAATCACTGAAACATAAAATATGCTGATTAGGTTTATTACTTTTTAGTGAATTTAAGTAGATTTAACACCTATAATTTTGTAGGATTTTTTTTTCTTTTACTTTATGTGAAAACTAGCTTCTNATTAAATTCTAGCTTTCTGCAATCCTGTTTTTTTTTTTTTTTTTTTTTTTCTGTATGTAAAATATCTCCTTGAACTCTGCATTTCTGCATTATGTTTTCTGATCCTGGGGAGGATCTTATTGATTTATGGGGAAAAATAAACCAAATAAATATTGCAGAACCAGATGGGATGCTTCACAAAGTGCAATTCTGAGAGCATTTTTGGCAGTCATTACAGCAATCACTGAAACATAAAATATGCTGATTAGGTTTATTACTTTTTAGTGAATTTAAGTAGATTTAACACCTATAATTTTGTAGGATTTTTTTTTCTTTTACTTTATGTGAAAACTAGCTTCTCTGTTGTTGTTGCTTAGTTGTTCACTGTGGCTAACTGATGAAGCAAATGGGTTTCATCTCATGAGTAGAAATATTACTAAAGACTCCAAGGTGTGGAATCGGAGTATTCATATGCTAGTTCTTCAAATATTTGTGTGAGATTTATTATCTGAAGACAATAACATTTATTAAGACCATAAATATTACCACAGTTTCTGTTTTGTTAATTTTGAAATCTGTTACCATTTTCATTGAGACCTAGATGGAAAATATTTTAAGATCCAGATAATATTTTAAATCCAGATTCACAGAGCTGTGCATTCATTCAATGCACAAAATAATCTTCATTTTGAACCCTACAGTTCTCTTTTCCTGTATATTGAAAGAAATATATTCTTAAAACCAGTGATCCCTTTGACACGAGTCACTGATGCATGCAATTTAGAGTAGAAATTGACTGAGCTGAACTGTGTATGGGTTCAGCTTCAGTGAAACATATCACAATTGTATCCATTTAACCCCAATGAGGACTTCTTGCAGAAAATATTAATTCATTGCAATTCTGAGGAGACATTGCATGAGCATTTTATGGTGATTGACACCTGAATTTGAAGGATTATGATCAGGGTATAATTGTAGGGATTCTGTGCACTGGACACTGCAGTTAATTGCTTACTTCTAGTTTCAATTAACAATCTTCTAGGGACAGTCAGATAGAACCTCCGTTTGTGCGGATCAGTATAGCTGCACTGGAGTGAGGAGAAAAATATCATTCATTTACACAAGCTTATTTCCTCACTTGGGGCAAACAACATGCTAATGAAGTCCACAGGACATAATAAATTGGGAAAAGTTATGAACATCAGTAAGGATACCGATATAATAAAAAGTGAGCCTAATAAAATAAGATATCTGAAAGGAAGATTAAATCAGATTCTAGTCTGGAAAAGACAAATATATCTTGGAGAAAAATATGACTGATATTGTACTCAGCAATAGAAAGAAAAATTTAGGAAGTGCTAATAGTGTGCAAACTGGAGGAAATCCTCAGACTGGAACTTGGCCCTCAGTGCTCATTGACTTTCAATAGGATTGGGGTGCTAGCTCCATTCTGTACATTCAGGAATCAATGCATCAGCTGGCAGTGATATATAGTGGTGCTTTGAGGTTTATTTTGTTTGTTTGCTTTAAAACATCTAATGGAATGCAGACTTGCAAAACGTAAGATTTTATTTTAGGAGCAAAAGAAAATGAGTCAGTGTCTCTCAAGAGGGTCTCTGTAATTATCCAGAATACTGCTTGTGCTTATCAAGAAATACTCCTGTTTCAAACAAACTATCTTACAAAGGAAAAATTAAGGATATCTATATTAAGAGAAGGAAGTAAATTACTTCCCAAATACACACCTCATGTTCTATGTAATGTCAGAGCAAGTGACATAATTTGGGAAAGGTGTACTATGTATTTTTAATATTATGTCTCACCATCTTCAGAATAATGTTCTAATGGAAAATTCAGGAAGTTATGGTTAAGTATAACCTCAAATGTATGTGCTAGTAGATGTATAGCAAATAATAGATGTTGCTAAAGGGGAAGACTGGAGTGGCTAATGTAATCTCTTCAATATTAGTTTTTAAAGTAAGCACCTACATGGATAGGCTTAGTATGTTAACTTTCAGAAGGCTTTTACAATGCATAAGGACTCTTTTTAGGTGGAAAGATTCCTATTTTTTGAAAAGGGACTCAAAATGGATATAAAACAGAATTAATGGAGAAACTACTTAATACTATATGTCTTAAGAAATAAGAAACATCTAAAAACATCTATTTCTGTCTGGCTTCTAGTTCAGCCATCCCACATGCCTTCAAAAACTTAACAGATGATGATTTTTTCCAGTTTATTCTATGAAAAATGCAGAATTGAAGAGACTCCTTGTTACCTCTCTATGCCTCTGCTTTTCAATCTCTAAAATAAAGGTGATGTTATGTAGCAAATGATTCATCTCTTCCCTTCTCCATTTTTTAAATTTGTCTTTTTAACCTTCAAACTTTTCCAAAACAAAACAAAAATCAACAAAACCCCAAATACCCAAAATCCACTAAATATTTTTTTACACAAATACATCACCTATGAAGAGTACAGAGGATGATAAGAGCATAGAGGAAGTTGGTTCTCTGTATCTTGATGGAGATCTTAACACATATTTTCAATATAATGTGGATAGTCTTTCTATAATTCCAAAAGAAGACTTTCTATACTGTAACATTTTTTCCTTTTCTGTTTCAATATGCATGTAGTTTAAATGTTACTTTCTGCATTATACTATTTATGCTTTCATTACATGATTTATAATTGCTACCATGAATCCCTTACTCATTTTTAAGCTTTTGTAATTGTAGCTTTCTTATTTCTTACACAAGACTATGTCTACCTCCCCTCCACGTCATTCCCATTGCCCTCTGTCGCCATTCATAATCCTGACTTTTGATCATTATAACTGCTGTAGTGTTCTACAAAATAGCCTGTAAATGTTCTAAACCCCAGAGGTTTAGCATTTTACACAGCATGACGTGAACTCATTAGGACTTTGGAGAGAAATCTGTCCTGGTCCAAGCTATTTCCTGCTTACCAGACCTTGCCTTGAACCTTTCCTTTTGTCTTCAGTTCATGACTGACTCTTTTGACACAAAGCCTTTTGTGTTGCTAGCTCTGAAGGATGCTGTTTAAGAACACGACGCTTTGTAATGTATTCTTTGTTTCCTTCCTCACATACTATGCTGAATTTTAAGCAATGTTTTAAAAAAATAGTCTTGAAATCCTATGAAAAAAATGACAGAATATTTGCAATGTAATGCTGCGTGGTGTATTGTGGTATATTTGGGGCAGTATAACTATCTTTTTTTTCTTTGCCTAAAAGATTGCTCTGTAGGAACAATCAAACCAAAATGTCTCAATAAATTATTTTTTAAGCTATATCACTGTATTGTTGATAATGTTTTGCCTCTACATGCTTTTTAATTAGAGTCTTGACTGTAAATAGTGTCTTAAATAGTTCATCCAACTGTCATCCTTTCAGAAGAATGCTCCTCCCTAAAATTTCTGGACATGTTTGGAGCTGTACAGGCACAGATGATATCTACTCTGAAATCCAGGCTCCTATTTTCTTCAGTAGTCTGGATCTTGTTCTTTGCTTTTTATTTGAGTAAAGCAACTGTCTTTTCTTGGAAGTGGAAAAGTACCAGAGATCACAAACTCTGGGAATTCGAGTGATCTTTCATTTTAAAGAGGAGGAGAATGGTACAGACTGATTCAAGAAAGTAACAGGAATGCTTCAGTCCCTGTGTCTGTGTGTCAGTTTCAGAGTCTGACTTCAACTATCTCAGAAATCTTTTGCCAGTCATATTTCTATTGTAAATCTACTTATCTGCATAGTGTTTCAACAGGTAACAAAGACTTTCCTTCTCCTTATATGTTTGATTTGGTACTAGTGTCTATTAAGGATCCAGTGTAGATATACACAGACATTGCTGGTGACTGCTTCTGATGATCCCATAAAATTTTGCCACACTAATTTTGTGTGGGCAAGTAATAGCAAATTAAAATGGCAACATGTCTTTATCTCTTCTCTGCAGCTGTCTCATCAATTCCATAAAAACAGTTCATTCTCCAAGTTGTGCACATCCAGAGCAGTGGATTGTTACAGCTACTACCTCAATATCCCTAAATGTAATGAGTTAATAGATGTGTGATCTAGTTAGCTACATAGCTGGTATGAGTTCATTTCAGCATGGGGTCATTATTTTTCAATTATTTCTTTTCTGTCCTTCCATACTGATATTACATAGTAGGACATCCTTCCCTTCAGATCCTTCTGTACTGTACTACCTCCTTCTGGTGGTACAGAAAGCAACAGGATATTAACAAGCCACCTATGTAACCAATGCACATACAATTTAGCTCAAGATGCCTTATAACACTAAATTAAGAGAGACTGCTGAGGTTAGAGAAGATTTGGCATTCAGAATTGATTCAAAGTTATATATTCATGAGACAAGTAAGCTAGTTAGGTGTCTGTGTGTACAGCTATCAAGGGGAAATATTACAAGTCATCCACAGATTTCTTCATCTACCCCTTTCCCCAGTTCAAAACTTCAGACTAAATATCTCAATGACTGAAGATTTCTCCATGTAGGGGTGTCCCTACAGTGAGTGAGTAGGAACACTTGGGAGGAAAATCCTGTAGGAAGAGGAAGTTTTACAAGATTAAGAAATTATTTGAATCCTCCTTGATTCTCTTCTCTCCTTATGCTTTGTGTAAGACGGTGCAGGTTTTAACTGCAAAGGAATACTTTATCTTGAAATTTCTGGGTTTAGTCCCATATTTATTCACTCTGTGTTCAACTTTTCTACAGCATATAATTCTGTTGATATAAACAGAATTAGTTTCACTACTCATGTGAAATATATGCTCAAATATTTGTAGGCAGAAGCTCTGAGACAATACACAAGAATTTGTCTTATCTATCTCTTCCTGCTCCTATGAATTTATTTTTTATTTATCAAAGGACTCAACAGTTCAGAACATCTAAAAGGATGTGCAAATCTGCTTCTGAATATTTTTGGCTAGAAAAAGAAAAATGACTAACTATCTTGGAAATCATAAACATATATTAAGATAGTTCTTATCTTAAAAATTAGGAAAATGTGATAGAATGAGGTTCCTTATTGATCCAAGAGCCTGGTGGTTAATGCATTCCACAAGGCATCTCCTCTGCCTGAGTCCCTGGAGCCCAGGGCCTTCTCTCTAACCCCAGGGTATCACCTCCCACAAACTTCCTTCTGTATATTCAGACCTTCACACATCTCATCTCTCCTTTTGCTGCTCTGTTCCTTTGTGCTGAATTTAAGAAGAGACCCATATCCAGACACCCTTCTGGGAGATGTGACATCTACTTTGGCCCAGGCTTCAGGAAATAGTCTTTTCAAAAACTGCTACAGCTCTCTGGGAGAAGTGAATCAAATTCTCCTTCTCCGTCAATTTTAATGGGAGCACATAAAAATATACACATTTAAAGGATTTTTAACCATCTATGCTGAACCCAGGTCAGAATATGTTTTCACATTAAATACTGTCAAGTAAAAATGCATCTTCAAATAAAAGTTAATCTGCTTTAAATTTCTCTTCCATTTCTCAGGGGCAAAATCAATTATTTTAAGAGAGTGACCACCCCATGAGATAGTCTTGAAATGATATAATAATTCTAAATCTTTGTGAAATTATTTTTTATAAGTTTTTATAAGCATTTTTAAGTTGTGAAGTATTAGCATCCTTTTTTCTTTAAATCTTTGGTGGTTTGTTTTTGTTTGTTTGTTTGTTTCCCCTTAAAAATCACTTGCTCTTTTGTCTGTTTGTTTGTTTTGTTTTGTTGTTGTTGTATAACCACTTTTTGTATCAGTAAATATTTGTTTTTTTTCATGGAGAGTCCTTTTCACTGCCAGGATGTTCCCATGATGATATAAATTGCATATAACTTCCAGAACTTCTGAACAATCATTCAAACATTGTTCTCACTTATAAACAACAGTAGGGTTGTTGGGACCTTCTTAACAAATGTGATAGTTGGTGTGAAAGAATCACTGATGTTATTCAGGAAGATATCCTGTGTTGCTAAACAAATTCAAGTCTCTTCATTTAGGCAGAACCAGACAAATCAGTCTTCACTTATGAAGCAGGTTCTTAAAGTTTCTCAAAACATAGAAGGCACAGCTGATGTAGAAGTAGACTCCTTGGGGAGTGTTTTGCTTCTGATTGTGACAGACAACTGTTTAAGCAGTCACCTATGTATTCTTCTATACAAGCCTCTCTTTGTTAGCACACAAGTCCTGTCATTGACTATGGACTGACTTCAACTTGCCTTGTCATTACTATAGGTCAGTGTTAGTGACTTGAGTAGCAAGTGTGTGGATGCTTGTGTGTTCTCCTTTTACTTAGGCTGTGGTTCATTCTTAAAACAAATAGCACCTTCTTAATGATTTTAATGATTCCTATGGTGTTCTGGGTCTTAGGCACTTGTTCCTCTTGCTTTTCAGTGTAAGTAATATAGAGGAATTTAGCCTGAGATAAACAGGCAGATAATATATGGACTTAAAACTGAATTCTACCACACTCGTACTGACTCACTTTCTTGTTGATTTCAGTAGGGAACTGTGGGTGGACAAATAACACAGATTTATTAAAGAATCATATAATTTTTTTTGTTCCTATTTTAAACACAATCATGATTAGAGAGAGAAAAACACAATTGCTGTGCTCCTCATACACTAAGTTAGATGCCTTGTGTGAAGTTTTATTTTAAAGAATTCTCAGGCTGTGCTCCAAGCCTAAACAAATTCACTGAATAGGTTGATAGTGATGGGAACGGGACTGGACCCTCCATTACTGGATAAGATAGACCATTCACAGAAAAAATAATTTCTTTAGCTACTGAAATAAAAATCAAGGTTTTGAGAAGCTCAAGTTATCAAAGCTTAAGTTGCAATTCTTAAAACAGGATGAATGATCAATGTAAGTTATTGTGAAAGTGTAGTGTGTAAGTAGTGTAAGTAAGGTGAAAGCCATTTTAATGGATGTCAAATGCATTTCACAACACACAGGTAGTTTTAACATCATTTATGTTAAAACCACTGTTGATTTTTGTCAGAAAGATTAAACCTTACCTCAGAACTCTTAAGTATCCACCCAGAAATGGGTTGTCTGACACGTGGACAGGGAGTAAATCCTGACATTTTGGTTTCTATCAGCACTGTCAAAGCAAACAAAACAAACAAACAAACAAAAGCTATTTGATTTTATTTTCATTTTCTAATTGAAATTCAGCAACAAATCAAGACTTTCACCTGCTATAGATGATATGTGCATACATGAGGTTTAGATACCTCTTTTTGGTTCTTTGTTTCTATTCTGTCCTTCAATGTAGAGAAACTGTTTTGTGATGATTGAAGTCAATGAAAAGATCCCCATAGACTAAACGATCTTTGAACCAATTTCCTGTTTTTATAGGTAAGCATTCACATTCAAGGATCCTTAGCTGCTGTCTGACCTAAGTATCCTAATAAATATACAAAGCTCTGACATATTCTTCCATCAGGAAACAGGCCAGTCAGGAGGAAAAGATTGAATGTAAGTTAATGCCAGTCTCATCTGGAATAACTTGTGTTCTTCAGCGTCTAAAGCTTTGTATTGGTTCAAGATTTCTTTGGCTAACTCCTGATGGGCTTTTCATACCTCTCAGCATCATCAGAAGTCCAAGTATAAAAAACACACTATGTGAATTAGTAATGATCTGTGGAAGACTTTATGTCAAAACCACCAGCATGAATTAGCATCTTCAGATTTACCCCTTAGCAAATACAAGAGGTACTCTGTTTGTCCAGAGGGCAGGACTCCACTGCTTTTGTGACATAAATGCATTTGTAGCTGCAGACACTGGGCCCGTTGGTTTTCTCTTCCTTGTTTGCATCAACATTGTTTTCTGTAAGAATTTAAGAAACCCAAGATGCAAACTCAAATAATGCATTATTTTGTGAGATAGATGAGTCTTGCAATTCACATGTGAAGGTACAATTAATCATAGTTTTTCTATCTACCAACTTGTCACATGAAAATAGTCTGGCTTTTCCATCAAACTTACTACTGCAAATGCACAGTGGGTTTCTTATGTCTCAGACTCATAACACGTACAGATGAGTGGTAATGACACACATACAAGGTAATCTGTGTTGCTATATATTCCCACACTGTCAGTAAGATCTAAAATGTGAGATTTTTTATACTATGGTTATATACAGGTGGATTTCTTATGAAAGAGAGACATCTGTGAAAAACAGATTTTCTTTTGTGTCCTATCTTACTCTCTGAAATGGATTTCTTCCAGCAAATGTGATGAAACAAATTAAGCCCAGTAAATAGAGACAAAAGGTGAGAGAATATTGACTAGTCAACAGAAACCTGCAATTAGACTGGGTGGTACTGAGGAAAGAATAGCTCTTAGAGAGTACAGGTTTGGACCTTGCTCATAAATACAGAAGACAATAACATCATGTTGCAGTGGATCCAACGAGTTTTAAAAAGCAGGAATCTGGGCTTGAAAATAGTCATCTATGCTTTTGGAACTGCTTCATGGGATACAACCTGAGATCCATCATTTGAAAGAGAAGTCTGAAGGAAAATGTTACAAACAGATAAATTTATTATGTTTTGTCGATTGTTTTGCCTCAGCAGCTTACTGTGGCAGTAAACTTGATATTCTAATGATAGGTTGCTTGGAAAGAATTTGTTATTGGCTCTGAATGTGCTGCATTTCAAATGAAATGCAAATCCATACTTTCTTGTGTTGAGACTGAAATAGCAGTGAAATGCTTTCATGATATTATCTAGAATTTCTCTGGTTTTGTACATATTTGTATTCTTTATTTTGGTGACCTCTGGTACATTTATTCTTAAAATATGAACATGAACTCTGTTTTCCAAGTCATACTTTGATGATGCATAACTTCATGCCAGTGACAATGCAACACAGGCATTGTTTCTGTAGCAGTATGGGAAGGCAGTATATGAATGGTATAGTGTGTTTCAGGCTACTGTATTTTTAACAGTGACATGTAAACTGAGCATTCCATGGTATTTTTTAAAAATATATTTCAAGCACTGCAACTTTTCTGAGTTCTGAGATCTGTAGAGTACTAGATTAAATTCATACAGATTACAAAAATGCAGAAGTTTTGTCAGCAGATTCTTTAACAGAATTTGGTAGTGTGTGTAATTAATTTATGTGCAACTAATAAAAATCTGAGGAAAATCATCAGTAGTTTTTTTCTACATCGTATCTCTTTGCCAATGTTTTTCTTATACTTTTTTTTTTATATTGTCTAGTGGGAAAACAACCTTTCAGGACTGGCTTGTAGAGTCTATATCTGTCATGTATCTGGGAATGAATTTATAAATCCCTCAGGTATCTTTAGGAGGAAACATTGTCTCAGTAATCACAGAATATTGTCAAAAGCTTTCCTTGATGCCACAGCTCTTTCTCTACAGTTGTCATCCGGAACTTTGTGACTTTTGAAGGAGAAAGGGAGGGTCTGTAAACAGAGCTCCAGAAGTTCATAGCACTTGAGGTTTTGAGCTCATCATTTTCTCAGCAATAGTGGCAGTTAGGTTTATGTCACACTGGGGTCTGAAGATGGGCTATCTCACTTGTGAAAAAATGTGACATTCTCTAGCATCATCTATGACTAGCATTTATTACTTTCTCAGAACCAGAAGCACTGTCATGCTTTTTTACATAGCTGTTTGATAGCTAATCCTCATGAATAATAAACAGTGGATGAAAATTACAGTTCTACTAATCACTGCCAAGTAAACATTTTTCAAAATCCAACATTTCTGAATTGAGATTTTTGAAAAGATGTAATTATAGCTCAAAAGTTTAGTTTTGAGTGTTTTGTTTTTTTTTTTTTTTCCTGAAATAAATCAAACTGTTATTTCAAATCGTGCTACATATTTGACCCTTACTTCGGACTCATTAAAAGGTTGGTTACACTTCCATCTGTTGAGGTGGTTAATGGCCTTTGCATTGTAGCCAACTGTCTAACAGTAACAGGCTTTGGGTCATATAAATAGTTGTGTACAGGTCAAGTGAATCATCATGTCTTCAGTTGGCATTTGTGTTAGTTGGAATAACTACACTGAGCTTCAGCTCAAGTTGTGGACATGTGGGTGTGAGGCGCAGAGGTGGAGACACAGAGTGGGAAAGAGAGTGGTGGCTCATCTTCCTGTGGGGAGACTGTAGATCATTGTTCTAAAGGCTGAGTCCACTACAGAGTAATACTAAAGAAGGAACTGTCCTGGGTTTGGCTAGAATAAGTTAATTTTCTAAAAAAACTGGGAGGGNTAAAGGCAGTGCTGGCCAAGAGCAGAGGTGCTATTTTTGAGCAGTAGGTGTGCAGGGCTAGGCAGTTGGTCAGTGAGTGCTGCATTGTGTATCGCTCATTTTATATATATACTTTATATATTACTATTGTTTATTCTCTTTTGTGTTGTTCTAGTCAACCTTCCGTATTAAAACACACAAAGTTTTTATCTTTTTCTCTCAATTATTCTTCCCATCCCACAGTGGGGAGTGGGGTGGGGTGATGGTGGTGGGTGTGTTGCAGTGAGTGAGCAGCTGGGTCTAAACCGCAACAGCAACTCCATTGAAGCCTTTCTTGGAAGAATACTTAAAGTGTTGAATAAGTGTAGGTAACACAAAATATCTAAGTATAAGACACTTTTTGGACGTTTCAGGAGACAAAAAATAATGGGCTATATTTTGCTTTCAGGTTACTTTACTCAGTTTGGCACTAAGTTGTAATATAAAATTAAGATAAAGAGTAAAATAGAATATAAATTAGTTGACTGGTCTATCTTTTCAGGGTAAAACTCCACTGAAATGAAAATCAAATCCTGAGGAAGGTAAATAAATGATTGTTTTTCTTACATAATAACAGAAAAAAGCCCCCCAGATTTATACAGGTAATTGCTCCTAACATTAGACATTTACTCACAGGTTGGCATCAGGAATGGAAGGAAATAATTACAGCATGTGGTAAAACCTATGTATTTCCTCAGAGCAATGAATTCAGATACATTTAGGCTAAATCCCTTATAAACAAAGGAAGCAATTTTCATAGTATAATTAGCTTATTAATCAATAATTGTGTAATTACATAGTCACAAAAGACAATGCACAGTTTGAATTTCCTTCTCATGGACCACTATAAATGACATATTTGCAATACTTCTGAAAGCAGCATAAGGAACTCACAAAAGGGAGATGAGCTTGGAGGTTTATGAGACAATGACCTTTAACTGGCTGTATTCCATTCAGACTGAAAAAAAGCACAAACAGGTAAAGTTTGTGGATCTTCTTAGATGTAATTCTATTTACCTGCTAAAGCTGCTTCTGTAGGCATGCTCTAGACTGTCTATCGGATGGATACCAGCTTGTAAAAGCTCAACTGTTTCTTTTCTTAGAACACTGAGAGTGCTAACAAGGTTTATACTTCAGTTCTCTCCTGCTTTCAGTTCACTATCTGGTTATAGTGCTGCTCTGTTACTATCTTTTGTTACAGTCTTCATTCTAATTCACATACCTAATACATTTTTATTATGTTATTCTGTTAAATGTATAAAAATAATGTAATTAGGCTTTCTGCAACATTGGTGAGATTATAGATTTTAAGAAGGCTGGCTTAGTTTTGCAATATTTGTATTTCAGATTTATTTAAAAGTTAAATTAGAGGGAATAAATTATCATTTACTTGGTCAAAAAATACCACAATGATTACCATGATTTTGAAATGTGTTTATTTTATTAATAAAGCTAAGAAATTGGTTTACAAGGAGAGAGAATTTGAACAAAGAGATTTATATCTTGTCACAGTTCAAGAGTTTGTTTCACCATACCACTGTTTTACTGAATGTTCACTGAAATATTTCCCGAAGGATACAGGAACAGTGGGTTCAATATTTTCTCACAGATTCATTTGACATCTAAAGATAACATCTTGTGGTGTGAGCAGTTGCTGTGATTAGTAGAAAAGATTGGAGTGGAGATGAGAAAACCATCAGTTATAACAAACTATTTTGTATACTCATTCTAACCATGCCTGTACAGATAAAATTTTAATTCCTATAGGTTATATTGACCAAAATTATGCCTAGAAATTAATTTTTTTTTCCTTTGAATTTTGCCTGAGACATTGTGCAGACTTTTTAATTTATTGTGGGTTTTTCTTCCTTTTTTTTGTTATATATAGATATATATCATTATTTTATGAATCATGTTGGGGAAGACTCCAGAACACTTCTGTAGTGACAGTCGTTTGCAAAGATTCCAAGGCACCTTTCTTTGTTTGCTTAGGAAAATGAACTGAACATTGCAGAGATGAACTTAAACCTAAATAAATGGATCCTTCAGTTTCTGCTTGGTTGGCTAAGTTCTTTACCCATCAGCTAGAGTGTTATTTCTGCCACTTCCCTTTTCCTTGCAAGCAGAATAGGCAATAAAATTAATTAAGTTATCATACATAGTGCTTCCTATTCAGAAATCATGAAGTTATCCTACTTTGGTGCCTTGTCATGTGCAGCTAATGACTACAAAGCTAGGGAGTCTTAAAATAATGACCTCTTGTACAGGTGCTTATAACACTGTATGGAGATAAATTGTTCCATATCCTACCAAAGCATACAAGAATATTTTCTCATACATCTTTGGGCTGGTTTTCATGGCTAAATTTAAATAAGCATCTGATTTATACACATGTACTGTACTTTGTAGCAAATAGAATGTCTCTGTGAGAAAGGTACTTTTCCCCTTGACAGACATTTTCACATCATCAAAAGCAAGAATGCTTTCTGCTACTGACTGTGGACAGAAGATGATGTTCATTTCTTGACTGCTGCTGAAAGTGTCTCTTTACTCTCCCTGAACCTTCCAAATACCACTGCAGAAACAGAAATACAGGGACAGCAGATACTACATATGCTATGGACAGTGTTAACTGTTATAGTGATGAATAAAAGGATTAGAAGCTAATTTGAGGATGTTCTTCTTTGGGTATTGATAAGGCAGAATCATACTGTTCAGTCATCTCTAATAATTTTCTTTACAGAGAAGGCATATTGCATAGGCTTCTCTACATGGACATGACCTGCTAATAGAGAGCTGACTCAAAAATCCCTGTGTGAAGAATTATTATATTTTTACTGACACACAAGTTTGTATGTGTGTGAATTCAGTCAATTGAAAAATCATTCATCCAAGTTAAATGGTAGATGAAGTGTAGAATTGAGTTTCAGAAGCACTCTTAAGTCTGGTATCAGTTCCTCTGTATGCAAAAAGTAGTGCTGAATACATACCCTAAAGATATCCCTAAAGTATAATCTTGAATGTTTTCATAGAGGACTCCTTCACCAGCTACAGGAGGTATCACACTCACAGGCTCTCGTCCTGCCTGGGGGACTTCAATCACCCTGACATTTGCTGGAAAAGTAAAACAGCCAGCAGTAGGCAGTCAAGGAGGCTCCTGGAGTGCCTTGATGATAACTTCCTGGGACAAGAATTAGGCAGCCCTACCCGAGGGAATGCAATACTGGATCTACTGGTCACCAATGCAGGTGAGCTGGTCAAGGATCTCAAGACTGGAGGCAGCCTGGGCAGCAGGGACCATGCACTGGTGGAATCTGCATTGCCAAGCGTCACAAATCGGTCAAGGAGTACAGTCAGGACTCAAAAAACCACAAGGCAGGAATCAAGGTGATGAAGTCACTCCCACTGATGTGAAAATCAGGTTCGTGACCTCCTGAGGAACCTGAACATATATGATAAGTCTATGGGACCTGACGAGATGCATCCCGGAGTATAGTGTGAACTGGCAGATGTAGCCACCAAGCCACACTCAATAATATTTGAGAAGTTTTGGCAGTCAGAGGCAGTCCCCAGTGATTGGAAGAAGGGACATGTTACACCTATCTTTAAAAAGCGTAGAAGGGGAGATCCTGGGAATATATACTCTAATTTTCCATAAAACAGTTAGGGACCAATGTAAAATATCAGTGAGTACCTATTCCATAGCCATAATTATTTAAAAAATAATTTATTATAATCTATTTTATGTGTCCATGTAACTTGGCACTAACCTTGGCATAGTCCAAATTACAATACATGTATTAAAGGGTTACTGCCTTTGCTGCATGCAAAGGTTATTATAGAAATTACATTCAAATTAGCTACTACTTGATATTGAGAAGGATAGCAGACTATTGGAAACATCCGGCATTTTCACTAGAACTGTTGTTTAAAGTGGGATGACAGAGTCATTGCCGTAAAGCAATGAAATCATATGAATTTTTCTCAGTTTTCCCATGGAACGAGTGTGCAGTGTAGTTCTGTAACATTATTCTCATAAATCCAATTGCTTACTTTCATCTTCAATGATAATTTTTTGTCCTCAATCTGCCCCTAAGTTGTTCTTTTTCTAATGTCTTAATTCCTTAGAGTTCAATAGCCCTCTTTTCCATCAGACAAGATTCCTTTTAGAATTAATGAAATCATGTTTAGACATATATTTAAAAATCACCATAATAGTATTTACCTGGCCTTGAAAAATTGTTTTCTTCGGCTTGCTATTCTCATGAGGAAGTACTCAATTCTTAAAGGAAAAAACGAATGATGCTTACTATCAGCTTGTATTCCCTTCTTATATTCCTTATCATATCTCAGTCATGCTGGACTCCTAACTGAAATCTCCTATCCTATATAAAGAAGCCATGGCATGGAAGATGAAATATGACATTTCTGTGGTACACCTAAGCAGAAACTGCTGAATTAGTAAACTGCTGTATGATGAAAATAACCCCATTTCAGGTGCTGCTCTCCAAAAATAAGTTTTGCACCACATGAGGGAATCCAGGGGATAAGAGTAATTTTTAGATATACAGTAAATAACCTATAAGGAAAAACTGAAGACTTTGGATCTAAAGAAGAGGGAAAACATAGATATTTCACTAACAGAAGAATCACCTCAAGAAGAAAGGAAATGGTGTGTCTTGCATGCATATGAAGGATAAGAATTATCA